>CP092868.1:13541661-13568376 GCA_030710605.1 Cordylochernes scorpioides
AAATTTTAAACTTACAGCTGCAGATGAATGTAAGGATTCCGCACTTTTCACAACCTAAAGAGCAACAACAAACACATCTACTATTATTCCAACAAATGCTACTGGGACGATATTGATTTAAAGAGACAAAGGTCGCCTCTCCCGTCAAAGGGACTCCTGTCCTCCCGGCAAGATTTCCATCTATATTTTAGCCATAGATTTGGCCCAGCCACTTTGCCAGCTAAACACCTCTTTGGCAGATTGTCAAGATTCCATTAGATCCCGTGTGGATCTCATGGAATAAAGTCCGCCCTAGACTGACGAGGGCCATTAGCCCGAAACCATGGTCTCTAGGTGGACGCTTTTCAGTTTGCTAAAGCTGGTGTTGTGGCTTTGTCACCGACCCGAGACCGCTAGTATGCGGTGACGGTCAATAGATGGCGTCTAGTTTTGATGTCTATTTTGACGGGAGAGGCGACCTTTGTCTCTTTAAATGCTACTGGTTTCTGGAGATGAGTTTGTTTTTATCTTTATTAAACACAATTTCAAGCTTTCGGGTATCTCTGCCCTTCAACAGAAGTACATAGAAACATATTACAGTAGAACCTCCCTGCATTGGGCTTTGTCATTTACACAGAGTTGTTGATAAACTTCTCCCAAATACAGCCTAACCTCTTCAATTCGACTCCTCAAGGGATCAGAGCCTTTGGTGTAATTAAAGTAAGTATTGAATTAAAGTTAGATCATGATAAGGCACAATTTGGATTATAGATTATAAACACAAGGTAATAAGACCAAATCCAAATAAATAAATAGTGTGTGACGTTTCAGTAACAGCGTTGTTACCATCTTCAGACAAAAGTACTGAATCTCAGTCTTGTTTCGGTAACAAAACGGTAACAAAAACAGCTGTGGTAAAATTTCTCATTCAGTACTTTTGTCTGAAGATGGTAACAACACTGTTACCGAAACGTCACACGCTATTTATTTATTTGGATTTGGTCTTATTACCTTGTGTTTATAAAGTTAGATCCCAACTTTGACTGTGTGCTAGAAAACTCTAGGATAACCAAATATATAATTGAAGTTATAATATACAGTGGAACTACCTCCCTGTAAAGGACAACACCTAATTACAGAGTCAAAGTGTCCTTTAGGGAGAAGTGTCCTCTTACCGGAGAGTTGCTAAATAGTAAACATGGTCATTTTACTAATCAAAACTGTCCTTTGTAGAGAGGTGTCCTCTCATGGAGGTTCTATACTGTATATTAATAACAAAAAAAAAACTGATAAAGCACAATTTGGATTATAGATTATAATAAAATAAAATAAGACCTAATCCAAATAATTTAATAGTGTGTGACGTTTCAGCAACAACATTGTCACCATCATCAGAAAAAAGAATAAATGAGAAAAAATATTACAGCAAGTTCTTATATTTAAAAAAACTATTTTCCTTATCTGTTATCTTGTTTAAACACTTGATAACAGTACTATATAAGAACTTGCTGTAATATTTTTTCTCATTTATTCTTTTGTCTGATGATGGTGACAATGTTGTTGCCGAAATGTCACACACTAATAAATTATTTGGATTAGGTCTTATTTTATTAAAAAAAAAAAAAATTGAATGCTAGAAATGGGAAAGAGTAAAAATTTGAGTGTGTTCTTACCTTTAGAGTTTCTGAGGCTTGTCTCTCATCTGTATGAAGTGACGTCTACGGCAGATAGAGAGTTAGGCTTACAATCCCAGTAGTTGGGGAAGAGACAATCTACCTGGGTACAGGATGATAGGGTGATTCTGGGCTGAAGTAGATTCTGCTGGTAGACGAGATGGGATTCTACGTAGGGCGGAGTGTCGGTGAACATCTGCAGACAGCCATCTTGTATATTAACATGTATTTATAAATTTGGATGTGTGCGGTCAAGACTTTAAAACACACTAGATGGAGGACCAAACTACATTCTTCTGGTAGACAGTGAAATTTTACATAGGGAAGATTGTGGTTGAACATCTACAGAAAGCCATTTTGTATATTAAAATGTATTTATCTGCTTTTCACAGGTGAAGACATGTGGTGAAATTACAGCCACCATAATTATCATAACCTGTATCACGTGTACTATGGATAATAAAAAAAAAAACATGTATTTATATATTCGGATGTATACAGACATCAATATTTCATTAGCTCAAGAACCAAATACTAAACGATGAGGTTACAATTTGAAAATATTTAATTAAATTCTAATGGTTAAATAAATGCTGCCACACAAGAGGATTATTTTCACCAGTATATCAAGAACCCCCCAACCTCTACAAACTATGATTTTTTTTCTAGAAGAATCTTAATGTTATCAAAAATCCAAAAATATAATTTACATATGATATTTTGATAACAGGCTTGATACCCTTTTCAAATACAGTTGAAACTCAATGAGAGGACACTCTTGCTACAAGGACTGCTTTCTATAAAGCTACAAGCTACAAAGGACAATTTCCATCACCAAAATTACTATTTTTATCAATTAACTACTCTGTGGTAAGAGAACAAATTGGCTTTGCAACTACACTATTGTACAAAACTTAAGGAAGTTGTACCTTTTAACATGTATATCGAGATTCAGACAATAACTCTGAAAGATATTACAGTGACCTTTATTGAAGACACATGAGATAACTAAATGTGAACAAAATTGCCTTTATTCTGAAATCCTTACTTAATCTTTCTACCAATTTTGTTGTAACAACCCATTGTCATGCACATCTTGGTGTTGTCAGAGTAAAATGTGCGACCTACGTTATATATGGAGGTGGGGGGTGTGCCTTGTTCAGAAAGAGGAGATTTTGGTCCAACTGAGGCCTCCTGGAGCATGTTCTGGAACAAGTACAACGGAAAAAAACCTTGTTAGATAGAGTTTAGGAGGATCATCCTACCTCTTTCAGCCTGCTAATAAAACACTGATGAGAGGCCGAGGTATCGGAACGGGTGAGAATTGACGAGAGAATGGAATCCTCATCGTAAATTGATCCTGTATCGGTAAAGTCTGCTTCTTCATTTCTGCTTTCTGGATGGGATGCCCTTGGTGAGAGAAAATTATCTCTTGCTTTCATCTTTATTTTACCCGCCATCTCGACCACTTGCTGAAGTTCTTCTGGAGATGATATCTGCCCAGAGTCGAATTTATTTGGGCTTGTATCTTCGTGAAGCTCAAACGATGTCTGAAGGTTACTGCTATCCAATCCTTCGAAAGATAGTTGGTCTGGAGTTTCCTGCTGCGAATGGCCAATGGAGGAAGTCCTTCTTGCATAATGTTTCTTTAAGGATTCAATGCTATCGTGAGCTCTTTCAACCAGGGTTTTCAAGCGGGGTTTATGTTGTGCAATATCCTCGCGAGATAAAACTTCCTGGATTTCAACAATTTGCCCTTCTTGTTGAGGTTCGTGAAACAGTTTGGTTAATTGGTTAGGAGATCTCGTTGTGAAAATACTCGGCGTTGTTTCTCTCACTCCAGCAATGGGTTCTGAGATCTTCACATGGAAATCTTCCTTCTCCTGAAAATCAGATTTTCTCCGGAAGTTTTCAGGAAATTCAGCAGCAGGAGGAGGTACTTCGTGTAATTCTGCAAGAAAGTTTTTATGCCAGGCAGTGATGTTGCTGGTATGGTCAGCGATGTGGTTCTCTAGCTGTTGGTGAAGTTGTTGACTGAGGTTAGAGAAGTTCTGTTGCAGCTTGCCACGGAGAACTTTCCTCGGATACTCCAGGGAATCCAAGCTGGATAATTGCTCTTCCTCCGAGCGGCTCTCCAGATTGGGACTTGAATTGAGTTTTTCTGCTTCCAGGTGATGGAAATCCGAGTTTCTCTTTTCAGAGAACTTCTGCTGGACTGGCTGGAGATGGCTGAATGGGATCGGAGGCTGATTCTCTCCAAGTAGAAATGGCTTCTCAGATTTCTTCTTAGAAATCTCCTGGAGAGAGGTGAGGTTCCTGGGACGGATTGACTTCAACTCTGGAGATTGTGATGGGGAGTCTGGGAAGTTCCAATTATTATTGTTGGATGATTGGATAGTAATCTGAGATTGTATTTGATTCGGAAGGATCTGGAACACTTCTCGAGGACAACTTTGTTGGTATTGAAACTCAGCACTATCAGTGAACTCCTGGGAGGTAGGAGAGCTCGACTGTGGCAGCCTCTTCAGCTTCATTTGCGAGTTGGATGAAGGTGAGATTGGATGCATTGATCCATCATGGACATTGTACCGGCTCTCCAAGTGAGGTTGGAATGGTACCTCTTGGTTCTTACCTTGTGCCTGGTGGATAACATTTGGCTCATCCTTAATGGTTGCTTGTGTATCAGGCAACCATTGCATCGTCTTCCCTGGTACGATGTAATACTGGATGGTAGGTTCCCAAACACCATGGGGCTGTTCCTGTTGGGGAACTTGAATCCCTTCAGTTGTTTGAGGCAGAGAGGCTGTATTTAAGAAATTCCAATTAGTTAGCTCCACATCTTCCTGTCTGGGTGTAGTCACATCTCTAATCTTGTCTTTCAGCAAATCTTTCTGAGGTTCTTGTATCAGAAGTCTTGATTCATTACCATAAAGCCCTTCATTAGTACATTGCCATCTCTCCTCTAGAGACTGACTGTCAACAGGGATAAATTTCTCCTGTGTGGTATGTAGGAACACTGGGATTTCCATCCTGTCATTCAGAGCGGAGTGATTTCTCCAGGGTGAAGTTGATGAGGGAGTGTAGAAACTTCTTTCCTGCTGACTATTGGTCAGATGTTGCCTAGTAGGTGGAGGGTTAAGGCTATCTGGTTGACTAGGAAGGTAACTGGCTTCCGATGGCTGGAGGGACATGGCCGGGCTGTAGTTATTCCTATGGCAGTCCAATTGGGAAGGATAACATGAATCCATACACAACAGGCTGGTGTTTCTTGTTTCTGAGATTGGAGGAGCCATTATTTCAACCGGATTCTTTGATTTTGGGTAAGTATTATTCAAACCTTCTTGCTCGTAGGCATCCCCCTTATCTTGTTCGGTGGGCAATTGGTTCTCTGGTGGGATGGGCAAGGTTGATTGCCTAGAGGTGGAGAATTTATGGCCAATCATCTCCCTGGATTTCTTCCATGGTACATCAGTTCCCGGCTCGGTGGAGGAGTTGCTGTTTTCGAAGCAGAGGGAGTAGATCTCAACATCATCCGAGCGTTTCGGCAAACCTTTATGAATTTGCTGGCTGAGAGGCTTAGCAGGGGCCTTGTTGATCTCTTTTATAAATTCTACTGACTGGGGTCCAGATTCTCTGTGGGAATGGAAAAAGGATTCCACCTGATTGTGATCCGACCAGAGCAGATCCTGGTATATCTCTTCTGAGACCTGTCCTACTTCCTCTAAATATGGAGAGGTCTTGCCTCTGGTCTCAAGATTGAGGGACTTCAGGAAACGATCTTTCTGATCTCGGATGGATTCCTCTTTGACAAGAGGGCTGATGTTCTGGAGATCCTCTGTGTCAGTCCACAGGGAGCATGAGGAGGAATTGGTGAGCCTTTCCCTGGCTCTGTTGGCTTCCTGTTGGTTTAAAAAGATCTGAAGGATGCGTTCTTGTTGGGTAACGAGGGTCTCTGGAAGATCTGCATAGGGCCAGACGGTATGGCATAGGTCCTGTAGACAAGGTCGTCTACTACTCACTGGGGAATCGGCCCCTATATCATACCACCTCTCTGAGCGACTGTAGGGAGAATGTCTGGAGGGAGTGATGATAATGGGAGGGTATCCTTGGAAAGGAAATCCTTCGTTGGAGTATGCCAAGTCTGAATAATCCTTGGTGGGGCTGCAGTCGCAAGTCGAACTGGCCCATGGAGCATCCAAGCCATAGAAATTGGAAGAGGGGCGGCCAAAGAAGGAGCTTGGTGGCTGGGGATGGTCATGTTGGATGAAGAGGGTGTCAGGCTGGATGGTGATATAGGGGCCAACAAACTGGTTGCACTCCCTCAACTGCTCCTGCAGCTCATGGAGGACCTGGGAGAGACTCTCCGCTCCCACCAGCTTCCTCCGCCAGTCTTCATTCTCCTGTGTGAGACCTTCTGTGGAGGCACCCTGCACAAAGAGATGCTTTCTTAGACCATAACTGCGATGTGTGGAAAATATAGTAAGACTTAAAGATAAATGTTCACTCATTGACAAAACTTAAGGAAGTTGTACCTTTTAACATATACAATAGAACCTCTCTTTAGCAGACACCTCTCTACAAAGGACAGTTTTCATTTGCAAAATTACTATATTTTACAATTTAGCAACTCTCCAGTAAGAGGGACATTAATACACACAGGTAGTCTACCTCTACCTAAAGGACACTTTGGCTCTGCAATTAGGTGTTGTCCTTTACAGGGATTTTCTATTGTATTTTGGTATTCAGACAATAACTCTGAAAGATATTACAGTGACCTTTATTGAAGAGATAACCAGATGTGAACAAAATTACCTATGTCTCTCTTTTTATAAAATAGACAATTGGTGACATCAGACCTTCCACTTCCTTAAAGTTTTGAGTAGATATCAACCGAACAAGTAAGTTCCAAATGTAAATAATAAAGCACAATTTTTGGATTATAGATTATAGCTAATAGCTAAATAGCTAGATTATAGATTATAGCTACAAGAGAATAAGACCAGGGGGGGGTCGGTGGAAGGCTGGTTAAACCGTTTGGTTTTCGACCACTACGACCCGGGTTCGATTCCCGCATTGGACACTTTTTCCTGTTAAAAAAAAAAAATGCTCCAATGGCCCCCGATTCTTGCAAAAGTCCAACCCCACCAGCAAGTGCAAGTAATCAAATGGGGCTCTGGCACATTTGTAAGTGCAAAGTCGAACTGCTTTTCACATGTGTAGACATGTGGTGCGCTTACAGTAAAAGCAGTCGCTAACTACCCACCATGATTATCAAGGCCTATACCACGTGTACTAGGAATAAGCAAAAAAAAAGAGAATATGACCTAATAAATTAATAGTGTGAGATGTTTTGGTAACAATGCTGTTACCAAAACGTTACACACTATTAATTTATTAGGTCTTATTTTCTTGTAGTTTCAAATGTAAACAAAAAAATGAGAATACATAAAAGAGAGATTCTTTCTAACAGCGTAGTTCTCAATACAAAAGAAATACTCAACAATAGTACTGGTGGAAGTCCTTTCTTCAGACATGAAGGTAACTTCCTGGAACATACCACATAGAGGGTGGAAATAATAAACATTACATATGCGCATATTCAAAAGTTAACAAGTTCTGATCTAGATAAGTAATCTATTGATGTAAATGGACTTAGAGTTACGCAGATGTAGAAAAATAATTAAATTGTGTACATATTTATTTATTGGGTTTTGACTAGGACTAGAGTAAACACATTCTAAAACGCCTCTAAAATAGTTTTATAATTTGATAACAGATGGCTCTCTAGTACATCGTAACATTATTGTTCTAATAAAAGACACAATTTGATATTTGCGGAAGAGCGATTGCTCGAAGCATATTATATATTTATAATTATATTTAATTCTGCTGTCCTAAAAGCTTATGTCCATAGTTCTTCTAAAATACCCATTCCAAGAGTCTTACAACAGTCACCTATAAAAGGAAGTTCCAAAAATGCAATATAACAGCGGTATGGTAGATTAAACTGGCGAAACCGCTGGGAGGGTTCACCACTGATGAGCCAGGCCCTCCCTTTAATTTTTCCATCGCAGTAAGGACAGTAGAAATTGTTTTATTTTAAAAAGAATATTACGCCTCTAAAATAGTTTTATAATTTGATAACAGATGGCGCTCTAGTACATCGTAAACACATTCTGTCGAGAGATATGTAAATTTTGATTGTTTAATTTTTGGATTAAATTTGTTTTGTTAAATTGCTTTTATGAAAATATTTTTAAAGAAGGTAAATAAACTTTTTTTATTTTATAAGTTCTGATATCTTTTATTTTGTTTAAAATAAATGTGTTTATACTATTTTTTTTTTTTTTCTAATTTATTTATTTATGCTTATGAGGTGATACAGCAACGTCTTTACAATAAGAGAGGAGACAAAATGAATCAAATCTAGAAAAAAGAAGTGAGGACTTCTCGGTCATATTCTCATCTCTTCCCATTCTCCTCCCCGAAGTTGATCCACTTTGCCGTAGTGGGGGGGCCCGAGTCCGACTTCCAAGTCGTTCCGCCAAGAGATCAACACCACAGAGGTCCGTACGTCTCTTGACCTCACGGACAATACAGCAGCTTTTTTTTTTTTCTAATAAATTATTTAATAAGCAAAATAACATCTATCTATAATGATAAGTCACAATTTGGATTATAGATTATAAACACAAGGTAATAAGACCAAATCTTCTTCTTATCTGCTATCTTGTTTACACACTTGATAACAGTAACTATTTAAAACATGCTGTGGTATAATTTCTCATCCATTCAACCTATCAAACAAGATACTGAAGGAGGACTTGAACCAACCCGATCTAGAAGATATATACCAAACTTCCAATAAGAAATTATACCTTCAAATGCAAAATTCAAATAATCCAACCATACAAGATATTCTACAAAATAAAGGAGATATCAATCCCTGATTCCGACGACCCGGCCCTGACACTTAGTCAAGAGCTCATCACCCAAGAGCTGCCCTCCTGCAAGGCCTAGGGGGACCACCTCTACTCCACCAACTCGCCATGTGTAAATAGCCAGGACAAGGTGACTCGCGAGCTGTGCTCGAATGTAACACCTGTAAATTGAGACGAAATAAATAAATAAATTTCTCATTCAGTACTTTTGTTTGAAGATGGTAACAACGCTGTTACCGAGGCGTCACACACTATTTATTTATTTGGATTTGGTCTTATTACCTTGTGTTTATAATTTATCTATAAGCAACATCTAGGCTAGAGACCTTTATTAAAAGCATTAATACATTAGCCTACAGAGCAAACCATTACTAAGTGAGAGAAAATTCCAAGAATACTGTAAAACTTCCATGATAGGACATTCTCGCTAGAGGACACCTTTCAACAAAAGACAGTTTTCATTGTCAAAATTACAAGTTTTACCAATAGGTAGTGCTCTGATAAAGAAAAGACATTTTTAATCATCTTTTTGGTGCCAACAGTCAGTCAATAGGAGATAACAAACAGCCAACCACAAGGCAGAGAGACAACAACCAGTAGGCAGCGAGGCAACAACCAGCCAACCACAAGGCAGCGAGGCAACAACCAGCCAATCACAAGGCAGCAAGGCAACAACCAGTAGGAAGCGAGACAACAACCAGCCAATCACAAGACAGCGAAACAACAACCAGCCAACCACAAGGCAGCGAGACAACAACCAGCCAATCACAAGGCAGCGAGGCAACAACCAGCCAATCACAAGACAGCGAGACAACAACCAGCCAATCACAAGGCAGCGAGACAACAACCAGCCAATCACAAGGCAGCGAGACAACAACCAGCCAACCACAAGACAGCGAAACAACAACCAGCCAACCACAAGGCAGCGAGACAACAACCAGCCAATCACAAGGCAGCGAGGCAACAACCAGCCAACCACAAGCCAGCGAGACAACAACCAGCCAACCACAAGGCAGCGAGACAACAACCTGCCAATCACAAGGCAGCGAGGCAACAACCAGCCAACCACAAGGCAGCGAAACAACAACCAGCCAACCACAAGGCAGCAAGGCAACAACCAGCCAACCACAAGACAGCGAGGCAACAACCAGCCAACCACAAGGCAGCGAAGCAACAACCAGCCAACCACAAGCCAGCGAGACAACAACCAGCCAACCACAAGGCAGAGAGACAACAACCAGCCAATCAGGAGAGAGAGACTCACCTGTACCATCGAAGGATCCTCATACTGAGGTTGAATCAGCAGACTCTCCTGTGAAACAACAAATCTCTTTTTAACATTGTTTGGAAATTAACAAAAGTAAAAGTTTTTTTTTTAGATACAGTAAAACCTCTATAAGAGAACACTACACATGTCAGTTTTCACTGCCAAATTTACCATGTCACCAATTTAGCAACTCTCTGGTAAGAGGACACCTCTCTCTAAAGGACACTTTGGCTCTTTAACTAGATATTGTCCTTTACAGGGAGGTAGTTCTACCTTATTTCTTCTTCATCTTTATCTCCACTCAATCATAGTACATGTCTTTAGTCTCAAAGACCTCAGGATCTGATAAAGTTGACACTATTTGGGGAAAAAATTCAATATTCAAAGTAGAACCTCTCTGTAAAAGACAAAATCTAGTTGCATAGCAAAAATACTCTTTAGGGAAAGGTGTTCTCTTAACGGAGAGTTGCATATTAGTAAAAAATGGTCACATTTTGGTAGTGAAAACTGTCCTTTGTAGAGAGATGTCATTTAGCAGGGAGAGTGTCCTCTCTTGGAGGTTCTACTCTACTTCCTAAAATGATAATAAAATAACTCAATTTGCTTCATTTGTGAGATGAATTTTTTAAAATATATATATTCTACTGTACTGCCAATGTTGTAAAAATCACAGATATAAACAAAAAAGATAAATTTGAAAAAAAAAAAAAACCCAATTTTTCAGTGCAAATTTTTCAAAAAAATTCATCAATATTTAAATATATACTAGATGTAGTTTAGATGAAAAGGCACAATTTGGACTATAGATTAAATGTCGAAACATCACACACTATTTATTTGTATTTGGTCTTATTACCTTGTGTTTAGATGCAGTTTAGATTTAGTCTCTTTATAGCATTCAAGTGGCTTCAAATTTATGAATGAAAAGGGAATCCTAAAAATTCTCTAAATTTTCCAATATCTGGTATTGCAGAAAATTATTTGATTAAAAAAATGTGTGAATATTTTATAGATACATTTTAAAATATATACAGTTAAACCTGTCTATAGCGTCCCCCTCTTGGGACTCACCAAAATAGGGTGCTATAGAGAGGGGGTGCTATAGACAGGTCACTTTTAATGTAAATCGCATCGTACTACGTATTTAAAATCGGGTGCTATAGAGAGGGAGGCGCTATTTAGGGGGGTGCTATAGACAGGTTTAACTGTATACCAATTTGTATACCAATGAAGTTTGTAAATAAATGAAATAAGAAGACCTACCAGAATAATGGTCTCTTCGTCAAAATGAGGAGGGGGCATGAAAGTCTCCTGAAACAAAAATTATTTTTTCTTAAAAAAGAAAGTTTCTAATCTATGATCCAAAATGTATCCTATCAACTTTTAAAAATGTAAAAGCATCGTGTATACATAGATGAAACTGAAAAAAAAAAAAAAATTATATAATTATATTTTTTCCCTGAAATACTTTATATTTCATGAGAGAATTTGTGAGGAAAAATATAACAAAGTATTTTCTACTTAGCCCCTAGTTGGATTTTGGAAGGTTTGAGGAATAATTATAATATGATGCATTAGGGTAACAACGGTGGTAACAATGGAGTAACAATGGGGGCAACAATGGAGTAACAATGGGGGCAACAATGGGGTAACAATGGGGGCAACAATGGGGTAACAACGGTGGCAACAAAGGGGTAACAACGGTGGCAACAAAGGGGTAACAATGGTGGCAACAATGGGGTAACAACGGTGGCAACAATGGGGTAACAATGGTGGCAACAATGGGGTAACAACGTTGGCAACAATGGGGTAACAACGGTGGCAACAATGGGGGCAACAATGGGGTAACAATGGTGGCAACAATGGGGTAACAACGGTGGCAACAATGGGGTAACAATGGGGGCAACAATGGGGTAACAACGTTGGCAACAATGGGGTAACAATGGGGGCAACAATGGAGTAACAATGGGGGCACAATGGGGTAACAATGGTGGCAACAATGGGATAACAACGGTGGTAACAATGGGGTAACAACGGTGGCAACAATGGGGTAACAACGGTGATAACAATGGGGTAACAATGGTGGCAACAATGGGGTAACAACGGTGATAAAAATGGGGTAACAATGGTGGCAACAATGGGGTAACAACAGTAAAAAAATGGGGTAACAATGGTGGCAACAATGGGGTAACAACGGTGATAACAATGGTGGCAACAATGGGATAACAATGGTGGCAACAATGGGGTAACAATGGTGGCAACAATGGGGTAACATCGGTGACAACAATGGGGTAACAACGATGGCAACAATGGGGTAACAATGGGGACAACAATGGGGTAACAATTTAAGAGAGAATATATAATTAAATGAGAAGTGATAAGAGCCATAATTTGGATTATAGATTATAAACACAAGGTGATAAGACTAAATCCAAAAAAATAGTGTGTGACATTTCAGTAACAGCCAAAAGTACTGATGTATGTATCAGGTTTGTATAACTGTCAATATTTTGTCTGATGATGGGGACATTGCTGTTACCAATATGTCACACTATATTTATTTACTTTGGGTCTTTTTACCTTGTGTTTCAAATCTATAAGTGTTGAATTAACGAGGTTTTTTTTATTGTAATTGACTTTCAGCAAACTAAGGTAGAGTGTATATAGAAGGAATTGCTGTTGTTGTTGCTTATTATTATCCCCTTGTGTGAAGATTACACGAATTCTATGAAAGGAATTTGCTGGATACAACAACACACAACCAGATAAGTGTGATCTCTGAGATCTCCTCAATGTTGAAGCTGACACTGAAGGTTGTAGGTCATTTTCATTTACATGATGATCATTAGTTTCCTTTATTTGTGGTTTATTGAAAAGGTTCAGGTCCACAATATTAAAGTCTTCGTTTATATCTTTTACAGAATTTCTATCAAAGTTTTCAATAAATGCAACATTTCTGCTAATTGTTATTTTGTTGGTTTCAGGAAAAAGGATTCTAGACAAGTGTGTCTCAGTATTTAAAAAAAATAATAATAATAAGAGTTACAACATTAACTCACCAGGTAGAGGCCTTGATCATCATACATTTTGAAATCCTGCAGCAGAAAACAATTTGAGAAACAGGGAAGATAAAATTTGGGACATTTCAAAATAGAATCAGAGGAGCATCAATTTAATGGTTTGCTTCTCTCCTTTGTTGTTAAACTAGTTCAGTGAGACTACACTCAGCTAAGTCAGAATATTTTCACACTTGCTCAATCCCGATGACAATGCAATTTTAGAAAAATTCAGATTTTTAGGTTGTCTAGAGGGAGAGTAAAAGAGAGATATATATTCTCTTAATTACTCTACAAACTACATCCAAACAATTCAATTTTGTGTAAACATTTATAAATCCTTATTTAATGACATCATAATTTACAATTGGACTTACAGATTATAGAAATTTAAGGTAACAAGACCAAATCTAATCGATAAACTGTTTGTGATATTTTGGTAACAGCGTTTTGTTACAAACATCACATCTAATTTACTGGATTTGGAATTTGGTCATGTTATATACACACATGTTAAGTCTTTAATAATTTAGTTGTAAAAATTAAAAAATTGATAATGGCCATTTAGAACCCAATAGCCATACAATCAAATTTTACCACAGAATGACAAAAGAATAAGGACCCAATTAACAGAGGTTCAATATTGTTTGCACCCAAGACTTTAACAACCTTCCTGGACCGAACAACAAACCCAGCATTGGAATGGGTCTTAGTAACCTTGGCCCACCAGGATAAAACACTTTCCCTAATAAATCCACTGAGCCTTACATCCCTGCCTATGTCTCATCCCATGGGATGAGAAGGGATGTAGGTCTCAGAGGGTTTGTTGTTGTTGTTGTTTCTTATCCCCTTGTGTAAAGATTACACGAATTCCATGAGTTCATGCTCCTTGAGCTGTTTTATGATAAGCAGCGGCCTCTCCCAAAGGTCCAGTTTAGTACATCTAATGAAAGCCAAAATGTGTTCTGGAGCTGCAGGTGCCAAACTACATTTTGGGCAAGTGGGGTAGATTTTGTTATTATTTTCTATCTTCAAAAGCCTCAGAGGGTTTATAATAGGGAGTGATTCATCTTGGTGGGACATGGTCACAAGCCCGATCCAATGGGGTCGTTGGTTCTTGTGTTCCCTCGTGCTATAGCCCGACATGTTATATTATCTTCCATCAAGGTGTATTCCATTGATAAATATTTCAATTTGCACATAGAGGAGTAATATAAGAAGAGGTCTTCACTTACATATTGGCTGACAAGCTCGGAGTCGGCCAGGTTGCTGGGACAAGTGGAGGTATCAGAACCAACAGTAGAAGGCTGAACTGCAGCTTCTTTTGTATGGGATTCCAGGTGGCCACCCGCCTGCCAACATCCATTCACATCCACAATTAGTGATAATTGATACAGTAGAACCTCAGTGAGAGAACACCTCTCTATAAAGGACAATTTTCATTTGCAAAATTGCCATTTTTAGTATTTAGCATCTCTCCAGTAAGAGAACACCTCTCCCTAAAGGACACTTTGGCTCTACAATTAGGTGTTGTCCTTTATAGGGAGGCTCTACTGTATATTAGGCTAGAGGATACCTCTCTCTATAAAGGACAGTTCTCATCAACAAAATTACAAATTTTCAAATTAGCTGTTCTCTGAGTAGTGCTAATTAGTTTTTTTTTTTTGCTTATCCCTAGTAGACGTGGTACAGGCCATGATAATCATGGTGGGTAGTTAGCGACTGCTTTTTGCTGTAAGTGCACCACATGTCTACACATGTGAAAAGCAGTTCGACTTTGCACTTAAAAATGTGCCAGAGCCCCGTTTGGTTACTTGCACTCGCTGGTGGGGTTGGACTTTTGCAAGATCGGGGGGGCCATTGGAGCATTTTTTTTTTAACAGAAAAAAGTGTCCAATGCGGGAATCGAACCCGGGTCGTAGTGGTCGAAAACCAAACGGTTTAACCAGCCTTCCACTGGAGTGAGATGAAAACTGTCCATTGTAGATAGATATCCTCTAGAAAGAGTATTATTTATAGAGATTCTATTTTATCAGAGCCTTGTTTGGTTACTTGAAAAAAATGGTGGTGAGTTGTGGCCTTGTACAAGGACAGAGAACCATTGAAGCAGCAAAAAGTATGCTCAAAGTGGGATTTGATCCTGGGTCATGGTTATCAAAATGGAGAATGTATATCACTCCTCCACTAGCTCCCTGTGAAACTGAAATAAAAACATCTACGATAGACATTACTTACTTGCGCGTAGGAATTGGGGACGTAGAGCTGGTTAAACAGTTTGCGCAGGGTGTTTTCCGATGGATAAGGCAAAGTCTGCGCAAAACAACTTTCAGTTTGAGTTTAGCCGAGGATTTTCCAGAGAAAATTGTACACATTCCTTCTAACATTTCTCATTGCGTTGAAAATTCTTCAGAATATATTTTCAAATAATTAATCACGTACTCTCAACTAAAGTTTTTTTATTAACAGAGTATGTGATTAATTATATTAAAATTCTTTCTTATTCCAGTATTTCCTGAGTTTGACTTGTAGCACTTTCAGCAATTGATACTGTGCTGAGAACATGTAAGAAAACATGTACCTATGTTTTCCCACGTGACGCAGCGGAGCGTGACCTTGCCAGCACGGGTGAGTCAGTTGTTGTTTTGCTCTCTGTATAGACGGACATTAAAACATGGTGGCAGCGATAACTGGATAAAATACGAACCCGTATATTGCAAAATATAGATTTTTGCGTACCTTGGAAGATAATTCAACATGGCTCAGATTCAACCTCCAGAAACTTTCGACTTCTCGACTCCCAACGAATGGC
This sequence comes from Cordylochernes scorpioides, assembly GCA_030710605.1. Classification (NCBI taxonomy): domain Eukaryota; kingdom Metazoa; phylum Arthropoda; class Arachnida; order Pseudoscorpiones; family Chernetidae; genus Cordylochernes; species Cordylochernes scorpioides. The sequence goes on from CP092868.1 coordinate 13,557,387, forward strand.
CCAAATGGAGGAAGAGATTCGAACGATACCTCGTGGTCAGTGGAATGAAGAAGAAAGAGGAGGCGGACAAGATCGATTTGTTCATGTACTTGATGGGTGACCGCGCGAATGATATATTCAGGACCTTCAAGTTCGAAAAGGAGGAAGAGGCAACGAAAATTGACTCCGTCCTCAAGGCGTTCGACAGCCACTTCTGTGTCAGGAAGAATATTATCTACGAACGTGCGAAATTTAATTCAAGAATCCAAGAGGATCGGGAGCCAGTGGACGAATTCATCACTTCATTGTACAAATTGGCTGATAGTTGCGAATTTGAGGGTCTTCATGAGCAGTTGATCCGTGACCGAATTGTGGTTGGAGTGAGGGACAAAGCTTTATCTGAAAGAATGCAGTTGGACAGCGAACTGACTTTGGAAAAGGCGGTGAAAATGGTTCGACAGCAGGAAGCCGTTCGACAGCAGCAAGTCGACCTGCAGTGTCCCTCAACAAGCCAAAAGGTCAATCAGGTGAAGTTTAACTCGAAGAAACAATCACCGAAACAACAACAGCAGCCTTCGAGGAAGAAGGAGAAGTCAGCCAAAACAAGATCACGATGTCCAAAATGCGGAGGTTTCAACCACAGGGAAGGACAGGCTTGCCGTGCTGAAGGACAAAGATGTAACCTATGTTCAAAAACTGGCCATTTTGCAAATTGCTGCCCAGATAAGCAGGCGAAGACTGCAGAAGTCAAAGCTGTTTCTGATCTTGATGAAGAAATTGGTTTTCTCCTGGAGGTCTCAGCTGTGGAGGATTCATCTAATCTCGATAATGATGAAGACGAGTGCAGGAGGCGATGGACAGCAGAAATCCAAGTGAACGGGAAACAGGTGAAGTTCAAGCTCGACTCCCAGGCGGATGTTACATGTGTTCCTCTGTGTCTCTTCAAGAAGATAATGGGACAGCAACGACTAGTGAAAAGTGATATCAACATTAGAGCTGCTGAATTCTCCGAACTTCAGACTGTGGGTATGTTTATATCAACGCTGCGAAATGGCAATTATGAAATCAAGGAGAAGATTTATGTCATTCGTCGTTTGAGTGAACCTCTTCTGAGTCGCCGGGCATGTGAGCTCTTGAACCTGGCGAGGCGAATTGAAGTGGTTGCGACGAGAATTAACCCGATCAAGGAATTCCCTGAAGTATTTGAAGGACTGGGACAGATCGGAAACCCTTACGAAATCAAATTGAAACCTGGAGCAAAACCTTATGCTGTGCATACTCCTCGACGGGTACCAATACCTTTGATGGAAAAGCTCAGAACAAGAAAGGAGGGGAGAAGGAGAAAGGATATGAAATCCAGATATGATCGACGCTGCGGAGCTACGGACATGGAGGAGCTATCCGAAGGTGACACGGTTTGGATTACAGATATGCGAACCTGGGGGATTGTAAAGCAGAAAGCATCGACACCAAGGTCATATATGGTTGATACTCCAGTTGGGACTTTACGTTGAAACAGGTTCCATCTACGAAAAGGATATACAGTGCAATATCCAGCCGACCCATCGACGCCGACCTTTTCGGGGGAGGAACTGGTTGAAAATGAAAAGACCCCTGTTGTGGATTATCCTTCTAACGACTCAGAAGACGGCCAGATAAGAACCCGGAGTGGACGAATTGTTAAACCTGTGGATCGCCTTCATTATCAAGTCTTAAAAAGGGGGATGTGCTGAGAACATGTAAGAAAACATGTACCTATGTTTTCCCACGTGACGCAGCGGAGCGTGACCTTGCCAGCACGGGTGAGTCAGTTGTTGTTTTGCTCTCTGTATAGACGGACATTAAAACAGATACTGTTTGGATTGTAAAGTGGGGTGATTGGAATACACTCATGGACAAAACTTAAAGAAGTTGAAAACCTTTGATGTTGCTGGTCATCTATTTTTTTAAGGAGACAGATTCAATTTTGTTTACACTTGGTTATCTCGTGTGTCTTCAATAAAGGTCACTGTTATTCAGAGTTATTGTCTGAATCCCGATATAATATATACATGCGAAACGTACAACTTCCTTAAGTTTTGTCTTCTCGGTTGTATATGTGAGTTGGCTTACCTGAGTGAGAGAGTGGGACTTGGGAGGTGAGGCAAATTTCTGCGGAGATGTAGCGACACTCTGCAACAATCCTCTTCAATGTTTTAAAACTACGTATTATAAACAACATTCTTGGCTTGAAAATACACAATTACATATATGGATATGATAAGAGCCATAATTTGGATTATAGATTATAAAACAAGGTAATAAGACCAAATCCAAATAAATAAATAAGTGTGTGACATCTTCAGACAAAAGTACTGATCTCATTCAGTACTTTTGTCTGAAGATGGTAACAACGTTGTTACCGAAAAGTCACACACTATTTATTTATTTGGATTTGGTCTTATTAATGTTGTTTTATATGGATATGGATATATGGATATTACATATATGGATTACATATATGGATTTTATTTTAAAAAATAATTATTTTGTGCAGGTTCCTGTTCCAAAAAATAACTTTACTTTGGGGGGGTCGGTGGAAGGCTGGTTAAACCGTTTGGTTTTAGACCACTAGGACCCGGGTTCGATTCCCGCATTGGACACTTTTTTTCTGTTTAAAGAAAAAAAATGCTCCAATGGCCCCCGATTCTTGCAAAAGTCCAACCCCACCAGCGAGTACAAGTAACCAAACGGGGCTCTGGCATTAGTAAGTGCAAAGTCGAACTGCTTTTCACATGTGTAGACATGTGGTGCACTTACAGTAAAAGCAGTCGCTAACTACCCACCATGATTATCATGGCTTGTACCACGTGTACTAGGGATAAGCAAAAAAAAATAACTTTATAAGGTACCATTCAAAAAGAACAACCTAGCTTATGTTATTTACAAAATGACAAATATGAACAGGTTCTTCACATGTAAAATGTGTACAATACGGATGGCTGATGGTTTATACTGGCAACCATTGACTTTTTTTTTTTGCAGGTTGGAATGATAAATAAGATCAAATATTAAGAAAAAGGCATCTCCTTATCGTGCAACTGAAAGTTGCTGATGGCTTGCGCCATCTAACGGAATAAATATCAACTATTCTCGTTGATTTTTAATTATTCCAGAATTGGCCAAATACCCATTCTTGATTAATCAAGAAAAGCTAACCACGGACGCGTTTCTTGATTAATCAAGAATGGGTATTTGTCCAATTCTGGAATAATTGAAAATCAACGAGAATAGTTGATATTTATTCCGATAGATGACGCAAGCCATCAGCAACTTTCAGTTGCACGATAAGGAGATGCCTTTTTCTTAATTTATGCACCTTATCCCAGTACAATATCACATTTGTACTATTTTTTCACAAGATCAAATATGTAAATACTGCATCCTTTTTAATTAATTATTTTCTACGCTTCGGTGTGTGTGATCAGCTGTTATCCTTCACAGAAAATTTTGATTTTCTTTAAAAAGGGTGACAGTAGGTGTTGTGTTGTTTATCTTTTATAAACTACAACTTATATATTTATTATTTAATTATAATTATTTATTTATCACACACATTTAAATTTAGTAAAGATTAATTATATGTTTACAAAACACAGTCAGTCTATTGTTCTTAATTCCATTTTCTTATATTCACATCACTTATATATTTCACACTATTCTACACATTCCTCCCTTGTTTAGTTAGTATCTAATCATGTCCTTAAATCTAGAAGGAACATGTATTTGTCTTCCACTTCTAGTGATGACAGTCTTGTTTTCATTCTCATTAGGTGATTCATTTGGGTATAAACAGTCCATATCAGATATAGCAATCTGCTCTTCTGGTACAATATCTTCTAAGGTTGCTTCTTGTTCTGGTAGATACCTTGAAGTACTAGGAAGTTCCATTCTAATTTCTGGAGTCTTAATCAAAGTGGTATTCAAATCAATTCCTTTGTTAAAATCTTGTAAGACATTGGCATGTCTTAAATGCTTTGCATTCCTAATGATAAAGCTACCTGTCTCAGTATTGACTAACTTGAATGAATTTGGAGATATAGTCTCTAGAATGATAAATCTTTGGTTGTCATAATTTGGTGTCAACTTGCTTTTCATTTCAGTGTTTGCGACATAAACAATATTACCTTTCTTGAAGTCATGAGGCAAGGCCTTATTCTTGCTATCAGCATATTTCTTCATTCTTTCTTTATAGGCTTGATTATGCTCCATCACTTCTTTCAGATCAACACATAGTCTGATTTCTTCAGTACCCTTTTTTGGAACTGCCACAATGTTTGAGATCCATTCAGAAGCTTCATGGACTTCCTCAAAAATGCCATCTTCTATCATTTTGTCTAGCTCTTGATTGATGGCTTCTACCATTTTATATGGAAAATGTCTGCATCTCTGAGCTACAGGAGTAACATTTTCTTTTAGAGTTATTTTTTGACTATAACCCTTCACATTTCCTTGACCTTGAAAAAGGTTCATGTTTTCTTGTATCACACAAATTATATATATCCTTCGGAATAACTTCCTGTTGAATATTCCTTATTTTTGTTCCACGCTTTATAATTTCTAATTCGAAACTTGCTTTCTTTCCTAAAAGAGGTTCTGCTTTACCTTCAATCACAAAAATCTGTTCCTTTATAGACCTTTCACCCCATGAAACATCTGCAAAGAAATATCCACAACATGGAAGAGGTGAAGTTTGTCCATAGGCATAAAATTTCCTTTCTGTACCATTTAAAGTTGGCATTTGAGATTTAGGAAAAATATTTTTCAAATTTTCAAGTCCTATGAATGTTGTATCACTACCTGTATCAATAGTAATTGTTATTTCCTTTCCATCTATATAGATACTTTCTTTGTTATCAGAGCCTAAAAAGAAAGTGTATTCATCTGAGTCTTCATTATTTTCTGAAATATTTTGAATATTTCTTTTCTTTCCTTCAATATTTTTATATTTATTTTTATTTCTACAAACTCTATTAAGATGACCCATCTTGTTACAAAATGTGCATTTCATATTTCTAGCTCCACATTTATATGGAGAATGTGTAGTTAAGCCACATCTATAGCATTCTTCCAAATTAGGTGCACTTACCTTGGAGGTGCTTCCTTTTTGATGGTACACATTATGAGCTTTTTGTCCTTTAACAGTTGATTCATTAGCTGCTTGGAAATTATTTATATAGTTTACTCTATTTATTGAGGTCATATCTTCATTTGTCAATACTCTAAATTCTTCTTTGGCTGTTTCAAACATTCTTGATATCTCAATTGTTCTTTGAAGATTCAAATTATCTTGTTGCAACAACTTTTCTTTTAATTGCCTATTATAGCATTTTTCTATTATCTGATCTCTGATCATGTCTTCTTCTAAATTTCCAAATTCACAGGATTTGACTAATTCTCTTAGGGCAATGACATATGAATCAATATTTTCATCTGTATTTTGTTTTCTTTGCCTAAATTTAAATCGTTCTGATACAATATTTTTTTTGTGGTGTGAAATATTTAGTTAAAGCTTCTTTTGCTTTTTCATACGTATCTTTTTCTTCTGGCAAATTAAAGAAAATTCTTTGGACTTGTGGTCCAAGGCAATGCAAAAGTGTTGCCCTTTTAACGTCATCTTTCTTTGTTGAAACACCGCTTGCTAATTCATAAATTAAATATGAATTCATCCAATGTTTGTACTCGGAATACAAATCTGTAGCATTAAGGTTCAACGGTAATGGAGACGTCAAATTATTTGCCATCTTCTGTTACGCTTATTTAATTATTATTATTATTTTTTTAATCCTCGTCGCCAAATATGTTGTGTTGTTTATCTTTTATAAACTACAACTTATATATTTATTATTTAATTATAATTATTTATTTATCACACACATTTAAATTTAGTAAAGATTAATTATATGTTTACAAAACACAGTCAGTCTATTGTTCTTAATTCCATTTTCTTATATTCATATCACTTATATATTTCACACTATTCTACAGTAGGTCACTGAAAGATAGTAAAATAAATAATTAAAAAGGTTGTGTGGTATTAAACACAAGGTAATAAGATCAAATCCGAATAATAAATAGTGTGTGAATGTTGAAGTTGAAGATGGTAACAACGCTGTTACCGAAACGTCATACACTATTTTTTATTTGGATTTGGTCTTATTACCTTGTGTTTATAATCTATAATCCAAATTGTGCCTTATCAAGTTGTGTGGTATTATTTAATCACATATATGTGAATTTGTATGCATAATAATACTACTAACTTTTTTTTTCAAATGCAGTAGAACCTCCCTTTATTGGGACTAGCGGACACCTCTCCACAAAGAACAATTTTCATTTGCAAAAATCACCATTTTTACAATTTGAAATTCTCCGGTAAGAGGACATCTCTCCATAAAGGACACTTTGGCTCTGCAATTAGGTTTTGTCCTTTACAGGGAGTTTGATCTGATACAGTAGAGAACTACCTGGAGAGTGAAAATGTAAATCTCTGAGCTGATTGGTTGTTGTGTGGGAAGTCACAATTTTTTTTACATAACATAGTGTTTGTTGTTGTTTTTGTTTCTTATCTCCCCTTATGTAAAGATTACACGAATTCCATGAGTTCATGCTCCTCAAGCTATTTTATGATGAGCAGCGGCCTCTCCCAAAGGTCCTGTTTAGTGCATCTAATGCAAGCCAAAATGTGTACCATAGAGTTTAAAAATAGCAACAAAAAAAAAATTGAAAATTCAAAAAAGAAAAAGGGGAAACTTACAGGAAGACCAATGGAAGAACAGCGTTTTATTGTCTCCAGAGAGCCTTTTCTAGAAGTCTAGAACACATACAACCAGGAGACAATTGAAGAATAACATTTTATAAATAGAGACTTAGTCTACTCTGAACTACCTTTAATAAGATTCCAGTCTGAATCTAGATTTTAAAAATCACAAAGTAACAAGAGATTGATAAAATAATCAGTTTTATGAATAATAAACATAGATGATTAATCAGCTTTTACTTTTTTTTCTTTTCAATTGCAGAGACTCCGTAGTGAATCCATGTATAAGAAAGATTATATGGAGATTGTAAGGCACACAATTTGGATTATAGATTATAAACACAAGGTAATAAGACCAAATCCAAATAAATAAATAGTGTGTGACGTTTCGGTAACAGCATTGTTACCATCTTCAGACAAAAGTATTGAAATTACATTGTCTGAAGATGGTAACAACGCTGTTACCGAAACGTCACACACTATTTATTTATTTGGTCTTATTACCTTGTGTTTATAATCTATAATCCAAATTGTACCTTATCTAGTTATATATATTAATTATAGGGTGCTATAGGCAGGTTTAACTGTATATCAAAAATGCATTTGTGGATCAATTCCCACATTGGGGACTTTTTTCTGAATGAAAAAAATTACCCTAATGTCTCCCTGATTATTTCCAAAGACCAACCCTACCAGTAAGTACAAGTACCCAAATAAAGCTCAGGCACATTTGTAAGTGCAAAAGACAAACTACTTTCTGTATGTACAGACATGTGGTGTACTTATAGTTAAAGCCTTTGCTAACTATTACCACCCATGACTATTATAGCCTGTACCCCACGTGTACTAATGATAATTTTTTAATGATTCCAATGAGAGACACCAACCTGAGTAGAAGCTTCTGTTTTCAGAATTGGTTTTGGCTCCTGAAACAACACATATTATTGCTATCAACATCCAAGTTACATTTATTTTAAAGTAGTACACCTACAGTATTAGGTATTAATTTGGAATTTCCTTATAAAATTGTAAAACTATTTGGGTTTAGAGTCAGAGAGTTCACAAGGTAATAACAGGGGGTCGGTGGAAGGCTGGTTAAACCGTTTGGTTTTCAACCACTACGACCCGGGTTCGATTCCCGCATTGGACACTTTTTTTCTGTTTAAAAAAAAAAAAAGCTCCAATGGCTCCCGATTCTTGCAAAAGTCCAACCCCACCAGCGAGTGCAAGTAACCAAACGGGGCTCTGGCACATTTGTAAGTGCAAAGTCTAACTGCTTTTCACATGTGTAGACATGTGGTGCGCTTACAGTAAAAAGCAGTCGCTAACTACCCACCATGATTATCATGGCCAGTACCACGTGTACTAGGGATAAGCAAAAAAAATAATAATAATAAATATTTGTAAAACTATTGGGTTTAGAGTCAGAGAGTTCACAAGGTAATAACACCAAATCCAAATAAATTTTTGTTGTTGTTGTTTCTTATCCCCTTGTATAAAGATTACACAAATTCTATAAGTTCATGCTCCTTGAGCTATCCAAATAAATAATTAGCGTATGATGTTTGTGTAACAACATTGTTACCATCATCAGAAAAAAAGTACTGAAATGTGTTCAAAAGGAAAGAGTTCAAAAATGAATAGGCTGGTTTTTTTAAATTTCTTATTCCAAGTTCACATAGCATCAATTCTTGTGACAGCTTATACAGTAAGTTGCATCCAATGTCTTGACACAAAATTTTGAGAAATCAGTTCGGCTTTATACTCACAGGGTGTTACTCTCTCATTTATATTAGGAGGAGCTCTGAACCTCAGACAGCACCAAACAACACTTACAAGATTTAAGACTGGCCATCTCAAGCCATTGAAGAGATAGAAAGAAAACAACAAAATCTATCCCACTTGTCCAAAATGTAGCTTAGCACCTGCAGCTCCAGAACACAATTTTGGCTTGCATTAGATGCACTAAAGAGAACCTTTGGGAGAGGCCGCTGCTTATCATCAAACAGCTTCTTCTTCTTTCTTATCTCCACTCAATCATATTAGGGTATCAAGCTGTGACCCTTGTTTGTGTCTGTTTGACAACCATCATGACTGGGTGAAGTAGAATGCATCTACCTTTGTCATTAAGACTGGGAGCACTACTCAGTGGCAGGCCGACTTAGCTCCAAAAGAAATGGCTGCCTCTGACATGAGGAACAGACCCAATGTGCAGCCTCTCCTAACATGGAGTACAAACGCTGCTCATCATGCATCCATGGATTAGGAGCCCTTACAGGGTACTATCAGCCGGGCCAGCTGAACCCAGGTTTTTTAGTGAGCTTGTTACTGCTCCCCCTCCTCCTTTTTCATCCGGGCTTGGGACCGGCAAAAGCGGTTTTCAAACAACTTGAGGAGCATGAACTCATGGAATTTGTGTAATCTTTATACAAGGAGATAAGAAACAACAACATATTAGTTGGGCTTACTTGTGGTAATCAGATTTGTTTAAGAATAGAATTACAGTAGAACCTCTCGGACTCCCGGACACCACTCTACAATATTTTATAAATAATATTCATTTTACATCAAATAAATTGTTGTGTGTCTTTCTGAGGTTTGTCTTTCTCCTTATTTATACATTACAATATAGATGGCGCGTTATTGCTTTGTGTTAATTTATGCCTAACTGGCCTTGTCTTTATAGTTTGCGGAAGAGCATTGCTCAAAGCAAATATTTGAATGTAATTCTACTGTCCTATAAGCTTATGTCCATAGTTTACTTGAAAATCATTTCTAAGATTCCATCCTTCAGTGTAGCATATAAAAGCAGAATGATCCAATACAGTATTAGAGCTCTGAGAAGCGGTCTGGTGGATTAAATTGGCGAAACCGCTTGGAGGGTTCACCACTGATGAGCCAAGCCCTCCCAATATATTTTTTCATCGCAGTAAGGACAGTAGAGGTTCGTTTTATGTATAAAAGAAACATTCGTGCTTTTAAATCCTTTTATTTTATACATTACAATATAATAATATAGAACTCACCTCAGTTTTTTCTTCAGTTTGAGTCTGTGTGCCTTGAGCCATTCTTGATACCTGGACAGCAGACATCACTGGGTCCCTTGCGAACATTTGTAAACATGATAAGGCACAATTTGGATTATAGATTATAAACACAAGGTAATAAGACCAAATCCAAATAAATAAATAGTGTGTGACGTTTCGGTAACAGTATGGATTCAGTACTTTTGTCTGAAGATGGTAACAATGCTGTTACTGAAACGTCACACACTATTTATTCATTTGGATTTGGTCTTATTACCTTGTATTTGTAAACAGTGAAATACATAAACAAAAATATTTTTTAAGGGAGTTGCTACATTTCTTACCTCAGCAAAAGTAGCCTCCTCCTGGGTCTGGTGACACAAGGAAAAATAGGTCTGAAAACAGAGGGAATGTGTTAGATAGAGACTTGTGATAACTTGAATCAATCAATATCAATCACAAGGTAATAAGACCAAATAAATAAATAGTGTGTGACGTTTCAGTAACAGCATTGTTACCATCTTCAGACAAAAGTGCTGAATATCAGTGCTGAAATTGTCTGATGATGATATCAACGCTGTTACCGAAACGTCACACACTATTTATTTATTTGGATTTGGTCTTATTACCTTGTGTTTATAATCTATAATCCAAATTAATAGGATGTGATGTTTCGGTAACAACGTTCTTACCATCTTCAGACAAAAGTGCTGAATATCAGTGCTGAAATTGTCTGATGATGATATCAACGTTGTTACCGAAACATCACACACTATTTATTTATTTGGTCTTATTACCTTGTGTTTATAATCTATAATCCAAATTAATAGTGGGTGACGTTTCGGTAACAACGTTCTTACCATCTTCAGACAAAAGTGCTGAATATCAGTGCTGAAATTGTCTGATGATGATATCAACGCTGTTACTGAAACGTCTCACACTATTTATTTATTTAGATTTGGTCTTATTACCTTGTGTTTATATATGTACTAGCCGAATGACCCGGGCAACGCCCGTGTTTTAACCGATTGAATGTTTTTATTCAAATACTATTTGTTACAATTATAAATTGGCGCCTTATATAAATGCATATATTAGTTAATAACTATAGCCTATGTTACGATGTACTAGAGCGCCATCTGTTATCAAATTATAAAACTATTTTTGAGGCGTATTATTCTTTTTT
>CP092868.1:13568476-13584984 GCA_030710605.1 Cordylochernes scorpioides
CTATTATAAATATTGCAGTAGAAGAAAATAAGACTTAATCCAAATAATTTATTAGTGTGTGACGTTTCAGCAACAACATTGTCACCATCATCAGATAAAAGAATAAATGAGAAAAAAAATATTACAGCAAGTTCTTAAATGTAATATTTTTTTCTCATTTATTCTTTTGTCTGATGGATGATGACAATGTTGTTGCCGAAACGTCACACACTAATAAATTATTTGGATTAGGTCTTATTTTATTTTATTATAATCTATAATACAAATTGTGCTTTATCAAATATTGCAGTAGTATCTTTTTTTTTCATTTTTTTTTTACAAAATTAAAAATTTTGTGATTTTTTTCTCTAGGCTCTTCCTAACCTCTGTGCCTTCCAATGTGATTCTCCTGATGGTGTGGTAAGCCCAATTTTCTCATATATCTCTCAAAAATTCCAAGATTTAAACAAAATGAAATAAAGATAAATGAATAAGTCAGGCTTTAATATATTTAATTATGGTTTAAAGAAACACAAATAAATTAGACCAAATTCAAATAAATAGTATGTGACATTTCAGTAACAATGTTGTTACCATCATCAAACAAAAGTACCGAGCTTGTTTGACAAAAATTTCTTCAATCAGTACTTTTGTCTAATGATGATAACAACATTGTTACTGAAATGTCACACACTCTTTATATTTATTTGAATTTTAGTCTTTATTTCTTAATGTTTCTAAATTATAACCAAAATTATAAAAGAAAATAAGACCTAACCCAAATAATTTATTAGTGTGTGACGTTTCGGCAACAGCATTGTCACCATGATCAGACAAATTGTTGTCGAAAGGTCACTCACTAATAAAATATTTGGATTAGGTCTTATTTTCTTTTATTATAATCTATAATCCAAATTGTGCTTTATCATTATAACCAAAATTTTACCTTATAAATTGTAGTGTTTATATTTTCTATTTTTCAAATATTTTTTACAAATATATTTAGAGATAGCCGGAATAGAAATGAAACTAAAAGGCGTTTATAAAAAAAATCTTGATTATGAATTTGTATCCTCTCTCTTTCTCTCTGTCTTGTATTTTTAAATACTGAGATTGAGAGATTGAAACTGATTTATTAATCGTTCATATAATAATATATAGTGGCAATTTTAAAGTTATAATACAGAGAAATTATATATATATGTAAATTTACATCAGACATGAGACTTCTCTGAAGGGACGTCTGGACTATGTCAAATGTTCAAGGCCGCCCTGAGTTCGGAAAGGCCTGTGATTATAATGGGGTTTTTGTCCCCAACGTGCTCAATTGCATCGCCAAGGAAATCGTACAAAATTTTCCTATTTCCATAGGAGAGTTAAAAAAAACTGAGAGAAACATAAGTTAACAAGAGTAACATATACAGTAGAACTACCTCCCTGTAAAGGACAACACCTAATTGCAGAGCCAAAGTGTTCTTTAGGGAGAGAGGTATCCTCTTACCGGAGAGTTGCTAAATTGTAAAAATGGTCATTTTGACAATCAAAACTGTTCTTTATAGACAATTTTTTTTTTTTGACAATTAAAATAATTTTATTGACATCTAGTCAATACATGCAAAGTGCACAGTCTGTACTATTTTTAAAAAAAGATAATATGGAATATATACACTATGTACAATGAATATGGCGCCTCTGCCAACGCTGCAGAGTTTGGTTGAGGATCGCCAGTGGGTCTCCAGCGACACCACGTATTTCGCGATCTACGAAGAATACGTAGGTCGCGTACTTCGCTGCTGCGGAGATGGTGATGGTGTGGTCCTTGAGACCAACTGGAAAGATCCAGGACTGCAGGTCTGGCGGCTGGCCGATGTCCTTTGTAGAGAAGTGTCCTCTAGCATGAGTGTACTCTCATGGAGGTTCTACTGTAGTTGCTACCTCTTATGAAACCTCTTATATAAAAACATTTATTTTCTTTGCCAGAAAGGTTATTAAGATGTTTGTACTGCCTTCCAAACTTTGTGTGAGTGTTAGAGCATAGTATTGTAAATATGAATATAATATTTAGTATACGTATCGACATTATACACTAGAACCCCCCTTCACTAGAGGACACCTCCCTACAAAGGACAGTTTTCATTGTCAAAATTACCATTTTTACTATATAACAACTCTCTGGTAAAAGGACACCTCTTCATAAAAGACACTTTTGCTCTGCAACTAGATGATGTCCTTTACAGGGAGTTTTACTGTATCTGGAAGAAAGATATAATTATTGGTGTTACCTTATGTTTCTAATCTATAATTCAAATTGTATACCTTATCAAATCAGAGAAGAAATGATGTATCTAGACCATATTAAAGTGTTATAAAGATGTATACAATACAGAGGGAGGGACTACACTTGAAACATCTCTAAGGTCGCCGGTGTGTGCAGACTGTAACCAGAAAGGTTTCTTCACAGCTAGCTTCAAGACTCTATCCACCCATGACATCTCAGGTACTCTGTCTCTACACCATTGGTAAACCCCCATGTCTACCATTTCAATCTTAACAGTAGATCTTATTATGTAGGAAGATGTATCTACAAAGTATATTTCTCTTCTTCTTCTTTTTTCTTATCTGAAATGATAAAGCATTAATTTGGTTTATCCAATATACAGTTACGAGCGTCATGCGTTCTTCATCTCTTAATTCTTCAGTTTTCATCTCTGTCACCGTTTGCTTTTTTTTGGAATGGCGCTCTCCTATTGGTTGGCTACGATCACGCCACCTTTGCCCGCCCCCCCCCACTCGCTTTTTCGTTTTTGTAACTATTGTGTTGGAGCGGGTCGCTCCTTAAATAAATGCATATATTAGTTGATAACCAAATGGAATCCTCTCTTACTTTTTCCCAGTAAGAGACGCCTACGGAAGCCAACAGTACATAGACAGATAAAGCACATAGGCTATAGTTATTAACTAATATATGCATTTATTTAAGGCGCCATTTTTATAATTGTAACAAATAGTATTTGAATAAAAACCATTCAATCGGGTAAAACACGGGCGTTGCCCGGGTCATTCGGCTAGTAGATTATAACTACAAGATAATAAGACCTAATCCAAATAAATTAATAGTGTGTGACGCCTTCTTTTGTCTTATGATGGTAACAATTTTGTTACCAAAATGTCACACACCATTAATTTATTTGGATTTGGTCTTATTTTATGTTTTTTATCTCTTTGACTACCATGATAACTTGGTGAAGTAGAATATGTTTGCTTTTGTCATTAAGACTGGGAGTACTACTCAGTAGCAGGCCACTGACTTAGCTCCAAAAGAAATGGCTGCTTCTGACACAAGGACAAACATCATGTACAGATACTCCTAACAGGGAGTACAGACTCATCCTGTATCCCTGGATCAGGAGTTCTCACAAAGTTTATCTAGATACAAGAAAATAAGACCTAAAATCCAAATAAATTAATAGTGTGTGATGTGTTTCGACAACAACATTGTTACCACAAGGTAATAAGACCAAATCCAAAAAATAAATAGTGTGTGACGTTTCAGTAACAGCGTTGTTTGAAACGTCACACACTATTTATCAATATTAGGATTTGGTCTTATTACCTTGTGTTTATAATCTATAATCCAAATTGTGCCTTAGCATTGTTACCATTAATTTATTTAGATTAGGTCTTATTTTCTTTTATCTATAATCCAAGTTGTGCTTTATCATTTATTTATCTATTTATATCCATATTTATTCCTATTTATTCAATATTGTATATTTAATCATATGAAAAAATAATAGAAAAAAATAAAACATAAAAAGATCAGGTGTTGAAATCAATAATAAAAATGGCATATCCTGACCAGGAGCACATGTGTTTTACAGAAGGCAGAGCGCCATCTGGTGGAACAGAAATCAACTAATCATTGATTTAGCTTGTTCCCTGATATTTGGCCAACCCAATTTCTTGATAAATCAAAAAAAATATCAGGGAACAGGCTAAATAAATGTTTAGTTGATTTCTGTTCCACCAGATGATGCTCTGCCTTCTGTAAAGCACATGTGCTCCTGGTCAGGATATGCCATTTTTAATATTTAATCATATATAATATGAACATTGTAATAAAGAATCATTATGTTCCTAAAGAAGGTTTGTGTATGTACAGATGACAATGAGATCCTATCACAAGGATTCCTTCCTCACCTCCATCCTGAAAGATTTCTTCCTGCCGTCTGAGGTAAACTTCACATGTAACTCCTTTTGTACATTTTTTGTTTCATTTTCCCTTATACATGTAATATAGGCCATGATAATTGTTGTGTGTGTTTACATATTTATTCTTTGTGCATATTTGTTGTGTTGTAGCATACAATTTGCATAGTTTTAACTTATTTGTGCTATAAATAGGACGTAAAGTTAAGGAGTCCAGTCCAGTGTTAAGAGTTTATTTATTTATGCTTATGAGGTGATACAGCAGCGTATTTACAATTAGAGAGGAGACAAAATGAATTAAATCTAGAAAAAAGAAGTGAGGACATATCGGTCATTAAAGTCTGAGAGGCAAGGCCTTCAGCCAGTTCAGGGCTCCGATATCCCAAACAAGAACCTCATCACAAGCCCAAGTGTCAAGATCCCAGGTTTTTTCCCTCCCTCGACGAGAATGGGTGCTTCTAAACCGCTTTAGGACAGGTCAGGGAAGGTGTGCAGAGCTGATGAAGTTATGGGGCTACACCAAAGTGTTAAGAGTTGATTAGTCTTGTTGCTTTAGATGTATTTTTCTATTACAGTGTTAACTTAGCAATAAATAATATTTGTTCAAGAGTTGTTTTGTGGCTCAGTGTGACATGACAATAATCATGGTGGGCAGTAGTTAGCGACTACTTTTACTATAAGTGTATATTAAAACTATCTTTTGTAGAGAGCCCTCTAGAAAGAATTTCTATTATGGCTGTTCTATCAGAAGTAGATTGCTTTGTTGATGTAGATTGTTGTTTATGTTCTTATCACCTTGTGCAAAGATTATGCAGGTTCATTGAGTCTCAGATCTTCGGGCTGTTTGATGATAAGCAGCGGCCTCTCCCAAAGGTCCTGTTTAGTACATCTAATGTAAGCCAAAATTGTGTTCTGGAGCTGTAGGTGGCAAGCTACATTTTGGGCAAGTGAAATAGATTTGCTTGTTTGATGTTAAAATATAGGTTGTGTGTGTTTGATGTTAAAGAGAGGTGGTGTTTTTTTTTGCTTATCCCTAGTACATGTGGTACAGGCCATGATAATCATGGTGGGTAGTTAGCAACTGCTTTTACTGTAAGCGCACCACATGTCTACACATGTGAAAAGCAGTTCGACTTTGCACTTACAAATGTGCCAGAGCCCTGTTTGGTTACTTGCACTCGCTGGTGGGGTTGGACTTGAGAGGTGGTATGATGTCTAACAGCTGTGTTGGTTCCAGAGATCCTACTCCACCAAGGTGTTCTGCCAAGATAACAAGGGAAAGATGAAACTCCATAATCCAGTAAGGTCTCTCAGTACATTCACACAAATCTCTCTCTCTCTCTCATTTGGATATTGAACTACAAACCAGATTTCTCTAGTGTTGTTGTTGTTGCTTATTTCTTAAGTTGTGTAAACGATCTCCATTAGGTTCCATTGTCTCAACTTTTCTATCCTGGGGTTTTCCCAGAGGTCTTTTTTGGAGGATTTGATACAATTCAATAGATGTTCGGGACTGGCTGGTTATGAATCACATTTGGGGCATTTCGGGAATGTTTTGATTTTTCCATTAAATTTGAGCATTCTAAGATTTCCTGTTCATAATCTTGATATCGCCGTTTGTTCTTCCCTAGTAAGGGTGTGGAAAGAAGATTCGTTAGGAATAGGGGTGTACCAAGGAGATTTCTCTAGTTAACATCAGAACTACCTCTTTGTAAATAAGAATACCAAGTTGCAGAACCAAAGTGTTCTTTAGAGAGAGATGTCCTTTTATTATAGAATGGTAATTTTGACGATTAAAACTGTCCTTTATAGATACTACAAGGCAATAAGACCAAATAAATAAATAGTGTGTTGACGTTTCAGTACAGCGTTGTTTTTACCGAAACTTCACATACTATTTATTTACACAAGGTAATAAGACCAAATAAATAAATAGTGTGTGACAGTAACAGTGTTGTTACCGAAACTTCACATACTATTTATTTACACATGGTAATAAGACCAAATCCAAAAAAATAAATAGTGTGTGACAGTAACAGCGTTGTTACCGAAACGTCACACACTATTTATTTATTTAGATTTGGTCTTATTACCTTGTGTTTATAATCTACATAATCCAAATTGTTCCTTATCATTACTATTTATATATTTGGATTTTTGTCTTTTTTCTTGTAATGTTCTCTTCTTCTTCATCCTTATCTCCACTCAATCATATTAGGGTATCAAGTTGTGACCCTTGATGGTGTCTGTTTGACAACCATCATGACTGGGTGAAGTAGAATGTGTCTGCCTTTGTCATTTGACTGGGAGCACTACTCAGTGGCAGGCCGACTTAGCTCCAAAAGAAAAGACCGCCTCTGACATGAGGAACAGACGCCATGTGCAGCCGCTCCTAACATGGAGTACAAACGCTGCTCATCCTGTATCCTTGGATTAGGAGCCCTTACAGGGTACTATCAGCTGGGCCAGCTGAGCCCAGGTTTTTTAGTGAGCTTGTTACTGCTCCTCCTCCTCCTTTTTCATCCGGGCTTGGGACCGGCAAAGGCAGAGTTTTTTCTTGTAGTTATAATCTATAATCCAAAAAAAGTGTGTGCCTTATCAAATCTACTAAAAGATTCATGAAATTTTTCGAATGAGGTTTTGTCACAAAAGTCTGCTAGATTGTAGAGGCAATCACTAGATGGCACATAGGTATACCATTCTATTTTGACAGGAGAGGTGCCCATTCCTGATTGGTATCAAGTATCTCCCAGCTGTACAGAGTTCTATATGAGTAACTATCTGTTGCAGCTCTACATCCATCCCCTAGTGTCTGTAATTGATACCAACGCCGAAGTCAACTACAAAGTACCCTATGAAGACAAAGTCTCCAAGCAGGCGGTAAGAAACTGTAGGAATTATATCTGTACCATCAATGCCAGCAAGAATAGAAATCTAATACTGAACATGACTGGTACAGACAGAGCTGGAAGGACAAACACCAATTCTGTCCTCCAAAGGAAACTGTTGCAGATCCACTGCCTTTTTTTGTGTGTGTTTTAATTCTCATTTTATTTGGAGATATTGAGATGGGGGCCTTCAAAAATGTAAGAAAGCCGTGGAATAAGACGCCCCCCATGCGGCGCGAGCCAGCCACCACCCATGTGGGGGTGATGCACACCCATGATGCAACTTCCGGCCCCCCTCGCCCCCCTCTCTTTGTTCTCAAGTTGTTGTTGTACTCGCGTCTTGAGACCCAAAACTCTATCTCTCTCTTTTGAAATAATTCTTTAGCTATAATTTTTGTATTAATTACAAATAAATTTTCTTTCTTCCCAACAATCATTGAGTTGCAATAGTTTTACTTTATTCTATGCTGGTTACGCCGTCCAGTGATTCGAATTCTTTGTTCAAAGCTCGACAGGAACAGCAGTCCTTGATTTCTAGACTTAAGTCTGGTCATTTACAGACTATAACTTTCCAGAATGGTTGCAAGGTTTTCTTACTCTAGGTACTAAGTGTAACCCCCCATCCTGCAACCCCAAACCACATCATTGACTGTATTGGCTCATCCATTGATGTGTTCTATATCAATAGAGCATTCCGTAATATTGCCCTGGAATAAATTTGTTTCTGTCTTCTTCTTTCTTTCATATCTCCACTCAATCACACTAAGGTATTAAGCTTGTAAAACTTGAGACTTTTGATGGTGTCTGCCGGGTATGAGTAGAGCTCATCAATGGATGAGTCAATACAGTCAATAATGTGTATTTGTTTCTGTCTTCTTCTTCTTTCTTATCTCCACTCAATCATATTAGGGTATCAAGCTTGTAAAGCTTGAGACTTTTGATAGTGTCTGCCGGGGATGAGTAGAACTCATCAATGGATGAGTCAATACAGTCAATAATGTGTATTTGTTTCTGTAAATTACAAATAAAAAATGACTCACTTTCATCTACACTCATAGAGACAAGACATAAGGAAGTTGAACCTTTTAGCATGTATATCGGGATTCAGATGATAACTCTGAAAGATATTTGATACACAGTTATTGAAGACACACGAGATAACAAAGTGTGAACAAAATTGCCTCTGTTTCCATAAAAAAAAAAAAAAGATGACGATGACATAAAAATATAAAATTTTCACAAGTTTTGTCCATGAGTGTAGCTATGGCTTATCTATATATATCACAAATGGACACACTAAGACGCAAATGTTCCTTTTCACAAATAAATCAAACTTCTACTGTCCTAACTACGATGAAAAAATATTGGGAGGGCTTGGCTCATCAGTGATGATATAAGCAGAATGATTCAATACAATATTAGAGCTCTAAAGAAGCGGTCTGGTGGATTAAATTGGCGAAACTGCTGGGAAAGTTCACCACTGATGAGTCAAGCCCTCCCAATATTTTTTCATCGCAGTAAAGACAGTAGAAGTTTGATTTATGTATGAAAAATAAACATTTGTGTCTTATTTCTTGAAAATAAAGATACTTCGGCCAGTAAATCTTTTTACAGTAAAAAGATGAAATATGAATGCCGGCCAGGCAGCCTCAATATTTACGATTCGAGTCTTAATTCTTTCATTTGTTATACAGTAGAACTACCTCCCTGTAAAGGACAACACCTAATTGCAGAGCCAAAGTGTCCTTTAGGGAGAGAGAGGTGTCCTCTTACTGGAGAATGGCTAAATAGTAAATATGGTAATTTTGCAAATTAAAACTTTTCCTTTATAGAGCGGTCTAAGCATGTGTGTCCTCACATGGAAGTTTTACTGT
Source organism: Cordylochernes scorpioides (assembly GCA_030710605.1). Lineage (NCBI taxonomy): Eukaryota > Metazoa > Arthropoda > Arachnida > Pseudoscorpiones > Chernetidae > Cordylochernes > Cordylochernes scorpioides. The sequence continues at coordinate 13,577,427 of CP092868.1, forward strand.
ATATAGATGTGTTGGATTTAATTTCCAAGCTTATTATCATTGATGACATTTTATTGATATTTGACTACTCTGTTCTTGTTGTAGTTGTTGACAGCACATATATATTTTGATTGCTGTATTTCCCATTATTTTTTTTCTTTCTATTATGTTATAATTGTAATATTTGTATGATTAAATAAAATCGTTAATTAAAAAACTCCTTATTAACTAAAAACTCCTTCAAGATGTCGCAGTATATATATGTTATATAAAAATGAATGAGATTTTCTGTTGTATTTTTGGTCATGTTGAGATTATGCTATGGTGATGCAGTCGTGGTTGAAATCTTTAACATATGATAATGAAAAATAATTTTGATCAGAGATTTCTTTATTTGAGCTGAGGAATATATATATAAAAGAACATAATTTGATAAAAGTAATACCTGGCTTAAGGCGAGTAGAATAAGGAAAACAAAAGATTATTTACATAATGTACAAAAGTTTTGAGCCGGCCATTGGGATAAAACGAGTTTTTATAGGGGAAGAGTGACCTCTGGCGGTCGATTTAGCAGAGTATTTGAATCTATGAAATTATAATTTAAAATAAAATAATATTTTTATATAACATATATATTGATTTTTATTCAGCTTTATATATGCTCATTGATTTTTTTTTTTTTTTTGACCATGTAGTTCCACAGGTGTTAGTGGCTCCTCGAATGAAGACCCCAGCTATCGATCAAGATGAAGATCTCTCCTCCCAAACAGCGGTATGTGTTACTTTTATTCATTCTCTGCACTCGTGGACAAAACTTGAAGTGGAAAGTGTTCATGTCGCCCGTCGTCTTTTTTTTTTTTAAGAAAACTGAAGCAATTTTGTTCACACTTGGTTATCTTGTGTGTCTTCAATAAAGATCACAAATTTTCCATCTATGTTTTGCCAATAGATTTGGCCCAACCACATTGCCAGCAAAACACCTCTTTGGCAGATTGTGAAGATTCCATTAGATCCCGTGTGGATCTCATGGAATAAAGTCCGCCCTAGACTGACGAGGGCCATCAGCCCGAAACCATGGTCTCTAGGTGGACGCTTATCAGTTTGTCAAAGTTGGTGTTGGGGCTTTGTCTCCGACCCGAGGCCGCTAGTTGCGGTGACTGTCAATAGATGGCGTCAGATTCTGACGTTTATTTTGACGGGAGAAGCGCCCATTGCTTCTAAAGATCACTGTGTATCAAATATCTTTCAGAGTTATTGTCTGGACCCGATATACATAGTAAAAGGTACTACTTACTTAAGTTTTGTCTACGAGTACAGTAGAACCTCCCTGTAAAGAACACCTAATTGCAGAGCCAAACTGTCCTTTAGGGAGAGGTGTCCTCTTACTGGAAAGTTGCTAAATTGTAAAAATTGTAATTTTGTAAATGAAAATTGTCCTTTGTAGAGAGGTGTCCGCTAAAGGCAGATTCTACTGTATTTGTTTTTTTTTTTAAAGCGTTAATAAATGTCAGACCCCCACCCCTAATAGTCAATGAGTTGATATTTCTTTTCGTTCTTTTCTGTGTTATTGTGCAAGTTTAGCATTGAAAATTACCCTTTGTAGAGAGGTGTCCTCTCGTGGAGGTTTCTACACTACATGGATATATTGCTTACATAAGAGCAGATAGAGAACAATCTCTATAATGAACAGTTTTTAAGGTCAAAATGACCATCTTTAATGATAAAGCACAATTTGGATTATAGATACAAGAAATAAAGACCTAATCCAAATAATTTAATAGTGTGTGACGTTTCGGTAACAGCATTGTTACCACCATCAGACAAAAGAATAAATTATTTATTTATTCTTTTATTTATTCTTTTGTTTGTTGATGGTAACAATGCTCTTACCGAAACGTCACACACTATTAAATTATTTGAATCAGGTTTTATTTTCTTGTATCTAGAATGACCATCTTTACTAATTACCAACTCTCCAGCAAGAGCACACTTCTCTCTAAAGGACACTTTTTTTTTATGCTTATCCCTAGTACACGTGGTACAGGCCATGATAATCATGGTGGGTAGTTAGCAACTGCTTTTACTGTAAATGTACCACATGTCTACACATGTGAAAAGCAGTTCGACTTTACACTTACAAATGTGCCAGAGCCCAGTTTGGTTACTTGCACTCGCTGGTGGGGTTAGACTTTTGCAAGAATCAGGGGACATTGGAGCATTTAAAAAAAAAAAAATATTAGAAAAAAGTGCCCAATACGGGAATCGAACCCGGGTCGTAGCGGTCGAAAACCAATGGTTTAGACCATCCTTTCACCCACCCCCTAAATGACACTTTGACTCTGCAAATAGGTGTTGTCCTTGTACTACATCCAATTTCAACCTATTTACAAAGACTACACTCTCACCTGTCTGGTTGCACAGGAGTATAATCAAAAGTTGACGCTGACTTCCCCGGCGCAGGCAGCTGAGGTGGTACATGCCCCATTAGAGGTAGGATCCATTGAACATAGATCTCCTCCCCTACGCAGCGATCTTGAACAGCTCTGTGTTGTATAGAACAAAGTGAAACCGGCGGATAATATTAATGATGGACTTCCTTTTGATAAGGAGGAGTTTTTCAGTGCTTCCATTAAGGTAAGTTGGAGACAGTGTTTGTGTATGTTGTCTTCTCTCACCCTGTCTGTGTAGGCTCTATCTATTCCAGCTACTATCACTGAGGTGGGTGCTTGCAATGGTATTACATTGGGTGGTGTACTTAGTACTAGCTGTCACAGCACATCATGGGGTTCATGGTCTGGTACTACATGGGTAGACATGGGGTAGTGTACTTATTAAGCCCACCATGATTATCATGGCCTGTTACTACATGAGTAGACATGGGGTGGTGTACTTATTAAGCCCACCATGATTATCATGGCCTGTTATTACATGGGTAGACATGGGGTGGTGTACTTATTAAGCCCACCATGATTATCATGACCTGGTACTACATGGGTAGACATGTGGGGTACACTTACAGTATAAGCAGTCACAATGCTCTATGATCCCTATAATTAACATGGCCTGATACTACATGTGTAGAGGGGGCATGTATTAGGGAACTTATTCAGTACAAGCAGTCACAATCCTCTACCAGATGCACTAAACAGGACTTTTGGGAGAGGCCGCTGCTTATCATAAAACAGCTCGAGAGGAGCATGAAATTCATGTAATCTTTACACAAGGGGATAAGAAACAATAACAACCCTCTACCAACCATAATTATTATGGTCTGGTGCTACATGGTTAGACATGGAGTGGTGTACTTAGAGTACAGTTGTCACAATCCTCAATACCCCTATTATAATCATGGTGCCCTAACACAATGGTAGAGACATGGGTTGCACTCTTAGAATACAAGCAGTCACAACCCTCTTCCCACCATGATTATCATGGCCTGGTACTACATGCATAGTAGACATGTGGTGTGACAATTGTACAGCCTTCTACATGCCGTGTGGAGAAGCATTTTAAGGCAAGTCATCATTTGGGAACAACATTCCGACAGCCGTAGGTGGCAAGCCATGAAGAGGGGTTGGAGAGGCGCAGGCAGGACGAGTGAGCGCCCCGGGGGAGAAGATGGCAAGAGCACGGTCAAGGAGGGCACCAAGGGAATGCCGAGTACAGCGCCAGGCTCCAAATAAGTCTGGCAGATGGCAAATTCGCGGAGGCGGGGATCAGTCCGTGGTCGGGCGGGTTAGGAGGAGGGCTGGTGTACTTACAGTACAAGCATCTACCCACCAAGAATTTCATAATATCATGGTCTATAGGAGTTGTATGTTCCTGTGGAAGGGTTTACAGTTACCAGAAATCTGGAGAGAACATTTAATAAAGTAAGAAACTCATCCACGGAAATGTGTTTTATTGTAATTAAGAGAGAATATTCTCTCAAAATACCTGCTTTCATCATTCACAAGGTAATAAGACTAAATCCAAATAAATAAATAGTGTGTGACGTTTCGGTAACAGCATTGTTACCACAACGTCACACACTATTTTTTATTTGGATTTAGTCTTATTACCTTGTGTTTATAATCTACTAGCCGAATGACCCGGGCAACGTCCGGGGTTTATCCGATTAAATGCTTTTATTCAAATACTATTCGTTACAATTATAAATTGGCGCCGTAGATGTCACTCTTGTGTAACGTCCCACCCCAAACCATCGGCCGGGAATGGAGCCCGGGGCGCCCGCGTGGCAGGCGAGCATTCTACCACTGAACCAAAGGCAAACGGTGACAGAAGTGTCTCGCGCATTGGCGGCACCGAATGATGGGGGGGGGGGCAAAGGTGGCGTGATCGTAGCCGACCAATAGGAGGGCGCCGGCAAACCGTGACAGAGGCCATGACGCTCGTAACTGTATATAGAATAATCCAAATTGTGCCTTATCATTAGCTTTCATCATTGTATTATTTGGGGGGTCGGTAGAAGGCTGGTTAAACCGTTTGGTTTTCGACCACTACGACCCGGGTTCGATTTCCGCATTGGACACTTTTTTCTGATATATATATTTTAAAAAATGCTCCAATGGCCCCCGATTCTTGCAAAAGTCCAACCCCACCAGCGAGTGCAAGTAACCAAACGGGGCTCTGGCACATTTGTAAGTGCAAAGTCAAACTGCTTTTCACATGTGTAGACATGTGGTGCGCTTACAGTAAGAAACAGTTGCTAACTACCCACCATGATTATCATGGCCTGTACCACGTGTACTAGGGATAATTTAAAAAAAAATTGTATTATTGAAAATTTGAGGTCATCTCTGTATGTACAAATTAATGAGTAGATTGCTTCCGACCAAATCACTGTTGACCATCTGACCATAGCTGGAGTCAACTTGCAGCCCAATCCATTCTCCTTGGCTGGGATATCCGGGAGTCTGGTGATGTTGGAGCCCAAGTCCCTGCCTTTGTCTCAACCTGTACGTGGCCCATTCTGGCAAGGATATAACTAACTCTGTATCTTTGTAACACAAGGTAATATGACCAAATAAGTGTGTGATGTCTCTGCAACAGCATTGTTACCATTATCAGACAAAAGTACTGAATGAGAAACACAAGGTCTTCTTTCTTATCTCCACACTGGGTGAAGTAGAATGTGTCTGCCTTTGTCATTAAGACTGGGAGCACTATTCAGTGGCAGGCCGACTTAGCTCCAAAAGAAATGGCCCGCCTCTGACAGGAGGAACAGACGCCATGTGCAGCCGCTCCTAACATGGAGTACAGACACTGCTCATCCTGTATCCCTGGATTAGGAGCCCTTACAGGGTACTATCAGCCGGGCCAGCTGAACCCAGGTTTTTTAGCGTGGTTGTTACTGCTCCCTCTCCTTCTTTTTTATCCGGGCTTGGGATAGGAAAAGGTGGAGTTTTAAACACAAGGTAATAAGATCATATCTGAATATGAATATAGTTTGCGATGTTTCACCAACAGCGTTGTCACCATCATCAGACAAAAGTATTGAAGGAGAAAACAAGGTAATAAGATCATCAAATCCATATAAATAAAAAGTGTGTGACATTTTGGGAACTGAGTTGTTACAATCATCAATCAGTACTCTTGTCTGATGATGGTAACAATGCTGTTACCAAAATGTCACACACTATTTATTCATTTGGATTTGTACTTATTATCTTGTGTTTCTACTCTATAATCCAAATTGTACCTTATCAATACTGAATGAGAGAAAAATATCGCTGCATGCTTTTAAATAGTTACTGTTATCAAGTGTGTAAGCAAGATAGCAGATAAAAAGGAAATAAGAAAAAATAAAGAAAATAAAACTACTAATTAAAAGCATGCTGTGATTTTTTTTTTCATTCAGTACTTTTGTCTGATGATGTTAACAGTGCTGTTACCAAAATGTCATGTACTATTTATTTGGTCTTGTTACCTTGTGTTTCCAATCTATGATCCAATTTGAACCTAATTGTCTTTGTAATTTTGTTTTGGATCTTTGTTTGTCCCTTTGTTTTCGTAAGATAACAAAACCAAAATCTCAATAATTAAGTTCTACTTTGATTTTTCCAACTGTAATTGAACAAAAATGAAATATTTCTTGGTGTTTTATAATACAATATAATGCAGCTTATAATTGTAGAGCGACATTTGAAAATTATCCCGCATGTGTTTGTTTTGAACGAAAAATCAAAATTTATTTTAAGGAGAAATAACGATTATTTCTAACCTTAGGGATGAAGTATGAAAGGATGAATTGTGAAGAGTAATGATGAGCGGAAAAATAAAAGTGTCCAGGGATGGGAATGTGGAGTGGAGGGAAGGGAGTGTCCCTGGACACTTTATTTTTCTGTTTATCATTACTCTTCACAATTAATCCTTTCATACTTCATTCCTAAGGTTAGAAATAATAGTTATTTCTCCTTAAAATAAATTTCGATTTTTCGTTCAAAAGAAACACATGCGGGATAATTTTTAAATGTCGTTCTACAATTTCTTGGTGTGTTAGATAGAAGTGACTGTTTAATAATTTAGGTTTTTGGTGATGTTTGCTATGTTGTCCATCATGGTTGTTGGTACAACTGTCTCTAACCGCTGTGACCACAGAGTTGTCTACAGCAGCCAACCTTCGAAGCTTCCGTCCCCTCGGACTTTGCCCTCCCCTGACATCTTCCAGCATAAGGTGATCCCTGCCATGGAGGAGATCTCAGCTGTGGACGATGATCTCAGGCCATGATGAAGATCTCCAGGAGCTGGTAGCTGGGAGAGAAAAGGTTGGTTGGTTGATTTATTGATTGGTTTATAGGTCAGTTGATTTGTTGATGGTTGATTGTATTGTTGGTTGATTGGTTGACTTGTTGATTTGTTAATTGGATTGTTGGTTGGTTGATTGGTTGGTTTGTTGATTTGTTAATTGGATTGTTGGTTGGTTGATTGGTTGGTTTGTTTGTTGATTGATTAGTTGGTTGAATTGATAGTTTATTGGCTTGTTGGTTTGTTAATTGGATTGTTGGTTTGTTGATGGTTGCTTGAATTGTTGGTTTGTTGATTGGATTGTTGGTTTGTTGATGGTTGATTGGATTGTTAGTTGATTGATTGTCTTGTTGATTTGTTAATTGGATTGTTGGTTGGTTGATTGAATTAATGGTTGATTGGTTGACTTGTTGATTTGTTAATATGATTGTTGGTTTATTGATGGTTGATTGGATTGTTGGTTGATTGGTTGACTTGTTGGTTTGTTAATTGGATTGTTGGTTTGTTGATGGTTGATTGGATTGTTGGTTTGTTGATTGGATTGTTAGTTGATTGATTGCCTTGTTGATTTGTTAATTGGATTGTTGGTTGGTTGAATTAATGGTTGATTGGTTGGATTGATGGTTGATTGGTTTGTTGGTTGATTGATTGACTTGTTGATTCTTTAATCGGATTGTTGGTTGGTTGATTGGATTTATGGTTAATTGGTTGGTTGATTGGATTGATGGTTGATTGGTTTGTTGGTTGGGTGAACTGGGGTGAGCTTTCGAGCCAAAAAGCTTTTCTCCATCAGCCCTAATACGATAAACAGACTCTAATAGTGAAGTTGATC
>CP092868.1:13592145-13668410 GCA_030710605.1 Cordylochernes scorpioides
TGTAACCTATATATTTTAATAAAGAAAACTTTTTCTCTTCATTTTTAGCATTTTATAAGCCATTAAAGAGAAATTTCGTGATTTTCGTTTTAGTAGTTATACTGTATTAATAAAAAATGGTAACTGTCCTTCTTCTTTCTTATCTAGGGCATCAAGCTTATAGAGCTTGAGACTTTTGATGGTGTCTGCTGGGGATGAGTAGAGCTCATCATTGGATGAGTCAATACAGTCAATAATGTGTTGTGACTGTCCTTCGTAAAGAGAGATGCACTCTAGCAAGAGTGACCTCTCATGGAGGTTCTACCGTACCATAGATATTACCTGTTCAAATGGAACAGCCACTATGCCCTTGGTAGAAGAAGCTATTCCGATTATTCACAAAAAATGTCTGTGTTCGCAGGATCCTTCTTTTTTGGGGTACCATTCGGCATCTTTCATTGATCCTGTCACCTCCACCACTCAGGTGATCTTTCTCAGATCCTCTCTCAATATAAAGATTGATTGAAAAGGTTCTTTTTTTTTTTACAGTAGAAAACCTCCCTGTAAAGGACAACACTTAATTGCAGAGCCAAAGTGTCCTTTAGGAAGGAGAGATATCCTCTTACTGGAAAGTTGCTTAATTGTAAAAATGGTAATTTGACCTATAAAAACTGTCCTTTATAAAGAGGTGTCCTCTAGCATGAGTGTCCTCTCATGGAGGTTTTACTATAGCACTTTTTTAAATAAATTATCTTATCTATACTCATGGATAAAACTTAAGGAAGTGGAAAGTCTTAAACATCACCAGTTATCTATTTTTTTAAAGAGACAGGGGCCATTTTGTTCATACTTGGTTATCTGGTAATCTTCAATAAAGGTCACTGTGGAAAATAATACAAAAATGAAATTGAACTTGGATCAGGTGGATAAATCAAGTGAAAAAAAGCATCTCCTGTGATCATGCTAATTCTGGAATAATAAAAATCAATGATTAGTCGATATTTATTCCAACGACATAAGCCATTATCAACTTTTATAGTCACGATCAGGAAATGTTTTTTTTTTTCTTAGTCACTGTCAAGTGTCGTTTTTAATATCTTTCAGAGTTATTCTCCAATTCCCAATATAAATATTGAAAAGTACAACTGCCTTAAGTTTTTTTTATGAGTGTATGTATTGTTTCACGTAGAAAATTAGGAAAAAGACAAACCTCAGATTGACACAGCAATTTATTTGATGTAAAATACCAGAGAGATAAAGTGGAAAGTTTAAACAGTAGCACAATATCTGCACACAAAATAATAAATATTTATCTCCACTCAATCATATTAGGGTATCAAGCCTGTGTAGCATTGGGTGAAGTAGATTATTTCTGCTTTTGTCTTCTTCTTCTTCTTTCTTATCTCCACTCAATCATATTAGGATATCAAGCTTATAAAGCTTGAGACTTTGGATGGTGTTTGCTGGGGATGAGTAGAACTTTTGTCATTAAGACTGGGAGCACTACTCAGTAGCAGGCCGCTGACTTAGCTCCAATATGAAATGGCCACCTCTGACATGAGGAACAGACACCATATACAGCCTCTCCTAACATGGAGTACAGACTCATCCTGTATCTCTGGAGCCCTTACAGGGTACTATCAGCCGGGCTAACTGAGCCCAGGTTTTATAGTGAGCTTGTTACTGCTCCCCCTCCTCCTTTTTCATCAGGGCTTGGGGGAGACCGGCAAAGGCAGAGTTATCATGGCCGATAAAAGAGATTAAAGAAAATAAGAGATTTATTAATCAAGAAATATAAGTTATTACAGCTCACCTACCTAAGACTGTGTTACTGCTCTCCCTCTCAAGCTCTACAAGCTTGATACACTAATATGATTGAGTGGAGATAAGAAAGAAGAAGTCTGCTCCCTCTCTACCTCCTTTTTCATCCGGACTTGGGACCAGCAAAGACGGAGTTGTCATGGTCGATGAGAGTTGTCCAAGATAAACAAAAGATTTATTAATCAAGAGAGATGAGTTATTACAGCTCACCTACCTAAGCTTGTGTTACTGTGCTCCCCCTCCTCCTTTTTCATCAGGACTTGGGGAGACCGGCAAAGTTGCTAAGTAGAGTGATGTTGCAGACATTCTTCTACCCCTCTATCGTGAAACCGGACACCCTCAACGCAGCCAACTACCCGTCCCCCTTCATGCTCCACGAGTCCACCTCAACCACCCCCTCTATTCTCTTCCCTAAATCCACCTCCGTCTACTTCAACGAACCCTTCTCTCCCGTCGCTCAAACCTCTCCTCACCTACCAAACTCTCTCCTATCAAACTCTTTGAATCTTTCCATTTTAAGGTAACACTTCCTTCACTCTATCTTTCTCTAACCTGGGGGTCGGTGGAAGGTTGGTCTAAACCATTGGTTTTACACTGCTATGATCCAAGATTAAAACCCACATTGGACACCTTTTTCTTTCTACTAATTAAAAAAAAGAATGCTCCCAATGGCCCCTGATTCTTGTAAAAGTCCAACCCCACCAGCGAGTATAAGTAACCAAACGGGACTCTGGCACATTTGTAAGTGCAAAAGTCGAACTGCTTTTCATGTGTGAAGACATGTGGTGCACTTACAGTAAAAGCAGTCGCTAACTATCCAACATGATTATAAATACAAAAAAAAAATAAGACCTAACTATTAATTTGTTTGGATTAGGTCTTATTTTTTTGTATCTATATTCCAAATTATGCTTTATCACTACCCACCATGATTATCATGGTCTACATCGAGTTTTTGTAGTTAAACTGATCTATCCCTATAAGCTTTGAGAGCCACCACTATCATCATAAATCCTGAAACATCAATTTAACTACAAAAACTCGATATGTTACCTTTGGTATTTATAAATGTAAGTATATACACACTTTGTGTTCAAAATCTTCTTTCTTATCTCCACTCAATCATATTAGGGTATCAAGCGCTTGTAAAGCTTGAGACTTGGAAACCATCATGATTTGGGTGAAGTAGAATGCGTCTGCCTTTGTCATTAAGACTGGGAGCACTACTCAGTGGCAGGCCGACTTTGCTCCAAAAGAAATGGCCGCCTCTGACATGAGGAACTGACACCATGTGCAGCCGCTCCTAACATGGAGTACAAACGCTGCTCATCCTGTATCCCTGGATCAGGAGCCCTTACAGGGTACTATCAGCCGGGCCAGCTGAGCCCAGGTTTTTTAGCAAGCTTGTTACTGCTCCCCCTCCTCCTTTTTCATCCTGGCTTGGGACCAGCAAAGGCGGAGTTAAAATTTTTGTGTTCAAAATGAATACTTAAAACCATAGCAAAAAAAATTGCCTTTAAAAGTTCAATAAAACCTGAATTATTTTTTAAAAATGAACTATAAACTGAATATCACCTAAAAGATAATAATTTTTCATTCACTTAATAATTTTTTCCTTTAAAATGAATTTAGGGATATCTTCATGTTACTTATCAATAAAAAAAAAAAAGATTCAACTAAACCAACAAAAATCCCTTGCAAGATTAAAAACTGTTTAGATATTAAACACAAGGTAATAAGTCCAAATCCAAATAATTGAATAGTGTGTGACGTTTCGGTAACAGCATTGTTACCATCTTCTGACAAAAGTAATTTATTATTTAATTATTTGGATTTGGTCTTATTACCTTGTGTTTATAAACTATAATCCAAATTCGGCCTTATCTCATTCATTACTTTTGTCTGAAGATGGTAACAACACTGTTACTGAAACGTCACACACCATTTATTTATTTGGATTTGGTCTTATTACCTTGTATTCTTTATAGAGAGATGTCCTCTTATACCAGAAAGCAGCTAATTGGTAAAAAATGGTAATTTTTGGGGAAATTAATCCTTTGTACAGAGATGTCTGCTAGTGGGGTTGATCTCTCATGGTCTTTTCTTTCCTATCTCATGGTGGTTCAAGTGTACAGAATATTTACATAGGTGGTAATATTGTGGTGTTATTTTTTATCCAGGGAGAAGAAAAAGAGGAAACGGAGATTCCCAAACCCCTACAACCTGACCGATTCTTCTCACCTGTTCTAATCGGAACAAAGCCCGGAGTAGATCAGCCGACCTCCCAGAGAGGTCCAATCTACCTCACAGGAGCAGGCAGTGGCATGATGGCCAGTAACTCCGCCGCAGGGCCGACAATGACCACGCTAGCCACGGCTACGGAGTCTCCTGTCTCCAATTCCTTCATCTACAGCCAGCATAAACCTGGACGCATTCCTAGCAACAACTTTGTCAATGAAAGTAAGACCCTCTCCTTTGGAATTGATATTTTAATGTTATTTATATAATGATAAAGCACAATTTGGATTATATATGATAAGGCACAATTTGGATTATAGATTATAAAACAAGGTAATAAGACCAACATTTTACACACTATTTATTTGGATTTGGTCTTATTACCTTGTTTTGAATTATAGATTATATAATAAAATAAGACCTAATCCAAATAATTTATTAGTGTGTGACGTTTCGGCAACAAAATTGTCACCATCATCAGACAAAAATAAATTTTTATTCTTTTGTCTGATGATGGTGACAATTCTGTTGCCGAAACGTCACACACTAATAAATTATTTGGATTAGGTCTTATTTTCTTTTGTTATTTATATACTTTGTATAACCCTTCAGAACGAATGGTTAAAGCCCTTGATTCACGACTGCCATGAACTGGGATAGAATCCTGCTCTGTACACTTTTTTTCTATGAAGACCCTGTTCGTATTTCTCATGTAAATAACATAAGCTAGGTTGCTCTTTTTTGAGAGGTATCTCTCAAAATATAATTAATAATAAAATTATTATGGAACAGGATCCCTTCAGACCAGATTCTCTTCAAGTCATTCAAGTACTTTCATCAATTCCTTATATACAACAACAAACCTTTTATTGCAAAAGTCCAACCCCACCAGCAAGTGCAAGAAACCCAATGCGGCTTTGGCATATTTGTAAGTGCAAAGTCGAACTGCTTTTCATGTGTGTAGACATGTGGTGCACTTACAGTAAAAGCAGTTGCCTTCTTCTACCCATCATGATCATCATGGTCTGTACCACGTGTACTAGGGATAAGCAAAAAAAAAAAAGTAATCTCTGCACAGAAGAGATTACACCTATGATAAAAGCACAATTTGGATTATAGATATAAGAAAATATAACCTAATACAAATAAATTAATGGTGTGTGACATTTCAGTAACAGTGTTGTTACCATCATCAGACAAAAGAATAGTTTACACCAATGATAAAGCACAATTTGGATTATCGATGCTAATAATGTGTGACATTTCAGTAACAGTGTTGTTACCATCATCAGACAAAAGAATAGTTTACACCAATGATAAAGCACAATTTGGATTATCGATGCTAATAATGTGTGACATTTCAGTAACAGTGTTGTTACCATCATCAGACAAAAGAATAGTTTACACCAATGATAAAGCACAATTTGGATTATCGATGCTAATAATGTGTGACGTTTCAGTAACAGTGTTGTTACCATCATCAGACAAAAGAATAGTTTACACCAATGATAAAGCACAATTTGGATTATCGATGCTAATAATGTGTGACATTTCAGTAACAGTGTTGTTACCATCATCAGACAAAAGAATATATTACACCCGTGTGTATGTGTGTACAGAATGTGTAATGTGTGTGGACGACTTTGTTCCGGAGGATGTGGAAAATTCCTTCAACAGTTTCCTGGAGGAATTGCCACAGGTAGCTCCCAAATCTCCAATGCCAGAGACCATGATGGTGCCATCTGATAGGTATGGGTCGTAACTAAACTTTTTTTTTTTTTAATGGCCAATAATAAACCACAAGGTAATAAGACCAAATCCAAATAAATAGTAGGTGACGTTTCGATAACAGCATTGTTACCATCATCAGACATAAAAGTATTGAAAAAGATGCTGTTACCGAAACGTCATACATTATTTATATATTTAAATTTGGTCTTTCCTACATTGTGTTTATAATCTAAATTTATCATGGCCAATAATATTATGAGAACAAAGTGATTTTGTGTTAATTTATTTGCATATATGTGTGGTGAGCCATCAACCACTTTTAGCCGCACAATCAGGAAATGCCTATCTCTTTATATATATGCAAATTGAAATAAAAAAATAGAATAAAAGCAAAGTTTGGACAATAGAAATAACTAAATATGTACCCTGACTGATCAATTTAGCATTTTTTTTAAATGGAAGAATGCCATCTATCTGGATAAATTCCAATTAAATGTACACTCACGGACAAAACTTAAGAAAGTTGTACCTTTTAGAATGTATATCGTGATTAAGACAATAACTCTGAAAGTTATTTGATACACAGTGATCTTTATTGAAAACACACAAGATAACCAAGTAAGGTAATAAGACCAAATCCAAATAAATAAATAGTGTGTGACGTTTCGGTAACAGCGTTGTTACTGAAACGTCACACACTATTTATTTATTTGGATTTGGTCTTATTACCTTGTTTTATAATCTATAATCCAAATTGTGCCATATCAGTGACCTTTATTGAAAACACACAAGATAACCCAGTGTGAACAAAATTGTCTCTGTCTCCTTAAAACAAAAAATACATGACTGATGACATCAAAGACTTTCTACTTCCTTAAGTTTTGTCCATAAATGTATATGAATATATAGTCAAACACCTCTATAATTCAATACACCAAGAGATAGGGCTGATTCCTTTTTTTTTTTGCTTATTCCTCGTACACGTGGTACAGGCCATGATAATCATGGTGGGTAGAAGTAGGTGACTGCTTTTACTGTAAGTGCACCACATGTTTACACATGTGAAAAGCAGTTCGACTTTGCACTTACAGGGCTGATTCTTGTTAAATTAGAGTCGGTTAGATATACTTTGGTGTGGATTTTGTAAAAAAAAATAGATGAATTATAGTAAGCTCATTTAATTAGAGAAACAACATTTTTGCAGGTTGATAAAGCACAATTTGGATTATAGTTGATAAAAATCAAGGTATTAAGACCCCAAATCCAAATACAGTAAATAAATAGTGTCACATCTTCTTCTTTCTTATCTCAAAGCCATGATAATCATGGTGGGTAGTTAGCGACTGCTTTTGCTGTAAGCGCACCACATGTCTACACATGTGAGAAACAGTTTGACTTTGCACTTGCAAATGTGCCAGAGTCCCATTTGGTTACTTGCATTCGCTGGTGGGGTTGGACTTTTGCAAGTATCGGGGGCCATTGGAGCATTTTTTTTTTTTAAACAGAAAAAAGTGTCCAATACTGGAATCAAACCCGGGTCGTAGTGGTCGAAAACCAAACGGTTTAACCAGCCTTCCACCGGTCCCACCCTTAGTATTCCATTATTTATTTATTTGGATTTAGTCTTATTACCTTGATTTTTTGCAGGTTGGTATTATAAATATGGAGAGCTATACAAAAATAAAGGTTATGATATATAGATCTAAATTCCTTGTGAGAATTCTAGTCATTTGAGATAAAGAGGCTACACTGCATATATTTGCAAATACAGTAGAACCTCCCTTTAGCGGACACCCAGCTAGCAGACACTTCTCTACAAAAGAGTTTTCATTTGCAAAATTACCATTTTTTACTATTTAGCAACTCTCCGGTAAGAGGACACCTCTCCCTAAAGGACACTTTGGATTTACAATTAGATGTTGTCCTTTACAGGGAGGTTCTACTGTATTTCCAAAGTCTCCATTATTTCTAAAGAATATTCTTATCTGCCACTTTCTAAATTTTTTTTTAGTTTTCCTTTGGACAGTTAGCTGTTGGCAACAGAAGGATTTGTTGTGCAGTGAGGAAGAAACTGATGGCAGCTCCAGTAATCCTCAAGTTCAGGATTTCCGCTATGATCTGGATCCTGTAGACCAGATTCCTACAACTGTACGTCATGAGACCATTGTCAAGGCAGCAGCTCCCATGGAGAACACTCCCACCACTAGTGAGTTGTACCTCTCTATGATCAACTTTAATTAAAATTGACTGTGGACCACACTCTTTGTGAACTAACAGTTGTCCTTCTCTATGAATAAACTTTAATTAAAATTGACTGTGGACCACACTCTCTGTGCACCAAGGGTTGTATTTCTCTAGGATCAATTTTTATTAAATCAAAATAATTCGGCTTTATTACCTTTGTTCTTCTCATCTATAATCCTAGTTGTACCTTATTAATTTTGTTTAAATTTAACTTCAAATTATTTGCGCCAACTGTGTGGCTCAACTGACTGTACTTCTTTGATTATGTCCGGAAGATTCTAACTTCCTCTCAGCAGAGCTGACTGCTACAGGGCGCATCCCCAGGTGGCAAATAGGGGAACAACCTACAGATATGAAGGCCAGCTGCGAAACAGGCAGAATAACTTTAACGAATAAGCAGTCGAGGACCAACAGCAGCATTGTTAGAAAGAGGAGAAAGACCTCTGGGTTCAACTGAACCAGTTGATAGACCTCAGCAAGGATCCCTCTCCAGGGATACAGAGGAGCTGCATCTGTACTCATGTTAGAGTCAGCAGCAAAGGCTTCCATGTTAGGAAAGGCCTCAAATTACAGGCAAAGTCAGACTTTCACCAAAGTATGCCTGGATCATGGTGCCATGATCAATGAAAGCTGCACCCCTACACCCCATTCCATGAGAACTCATGGAATTCGTGTAATCTTTCTACTAGGGGGGGATAAGAAACAACAATATTTCCTAACTCCACCTTCAAATTTGATCTGCCTTGTGTGTCCCATATTCTTTTCATAAATGATTTAATTGGTCTCTTTAATGACTCTGACACAGCTGGAATATATCTCCTCCTTCTTCTTTCTTATCTCCACACTGGGTGAAGTAGAATGCGTCTGCCTTTGTCATTAAGACTGGGAGCACTACTCAGTGGCAGGCTGACTTAGCTACAAAAGAAATGGCCGCCTCTGACATGAGGAACAGACGCCATGTGCAGCCGCTCCTAACATGGAGTACAAACGCTGCTCATCCTGTATACCTGGATCAGGAGCCCTTACAGGGTACTATCAGCCGGGCCAGCTGAACCCAGGTTTTTTAGTGAGCTTGTTACTGCTCCCCCTCCTCCTTTTTCATCCGGGCTTGGGACTGGCAAAGGCGGAGTTCTATATCTCCTGAATTACATATTCACCTTCTTTCATATGCAAATGATATTGTTCTGATCGAAGAATTTAAAAACAATATGCAAATAGAGGTTAATGTGTACTTTGCTAATCCCATGTGGACATTGTGTTGCAGCAACAGAAGAAAAGGAAGTCTCTCACTCATCCCTTTTATCCCAACACAAGTCTTTGGTAAGTATGGATGTTGCAGTTTGTTGCAGCTAGGCTTTGACATGGATGGATGTTGCAGTTTGTTGCAGCTAGCTAGGTTTTGACATGGATGGATGGATGTTGCAGTTTGCTAGCTAGGCTTTGGCATGGATGGATGGATGTTGCAGTTTGTTGCAGCTAGGCTTTGGCATGGATGGATGGATGTTGCAGTTTGTTGCAGCTAGGCTTTGGCATGGATGGATGTTGCAGTTTGTTGCAGCTAGGCTTTGGCATGGATGAATGGATGTTGCAGTTTGCTAGCTAGGCTTTGGCCTAGATGGATGGATGTTGCAGTTTGTTGCAGCTAGGCTTTGACATGGATGGATGGATGTTGCAGTTTGCTAGCTAGGTTTTGGCCTAGATGGATGGATGTTGCAGTTTGTTGCAGCTAGGCTTTGACATTGATGGATGGATGTTGCAGTTTGTTGCAGCTAGGCTTTGGCATGGATGAATGGATGTTGCAGTTTGCTAGCTAGGCTTTGGCCTAGATGGATGGATGTTGCAGTTTGTTGCAGCTAGGCTTTGACATGGATGGATGGATGTTGCAGTTTGTTGCAGCTAGCTAGGCTTTGACATAGATGGATGGATGTTGCAGTTTGCTAGCTAGGCTTTGGCCTAGATGGATGGATGTTGCAGTTTGTTGCAGCTAGGCTTTGACATGGATGGATGGATGTTGCAGTTTGTTTTGCAGCTAGCTAGGATTTGACATAGATGGATGGATGTTGCAGTTTGCTAGCTAGGCTTTGGCCTAGATGGATGGATGTTGCAGTTTGTTGCAGCTAGGCTTTGACATGGATGGATGGATGTTGCAGTTTGCTAGCTAGGCTTTGACATAGATGGATGGATGTTGCAGTTTGCTAGCTAGGCTTTGGCCTAGATGGATGGATGTTGCAGTTTGTTGCAGCTAGGCTTTGACATGGATGGATGGATGTTGCAGTTTGCTAGCTAGGCTTTGACATAGATGGATGGATGTTGCAGTTTGCTAGCTAGGCTTTGGCCTAGATGGATGGATGTTGCAGTTTGTTGCAGCTAGGCTTTGACATGGATGGATGGATGTTGCAGTTTGTTGCAGCTAGGCTTTGACATGGATGGATGGATGTTGCAGTTTGTTGCAGCTAGGCTTTGACATGGATGGATGGATGTTGCAGTTTGTTTTGCAGCTAGCTAGGATTTGACATAGATGGATGGATGTTGCAGTTTGCTAGCTAGGCTTTGGCCTAGATGGATGGATGTTGCAGTTTGTTGCAGCTAGGCTTTGACATGGATGGATGGATGTTGCAGTTTGTTGCAGCTAGCTAGGCTTTGACATGGATGGATGGATGTTGCAGTTTGTTTTGCAGCTAGCTAGGATTTGACATAGATGGATGGATGTTGCAGTTTGTTGCAGCTAGGCTTTGGCATGGATGGATGGATGTTGCAGTTTGTTGCAGCTAGCTAGGCTTTGACATAGATGGATGGATGTTGCAGTTTGTTGCAGCTAGGCTTTGGCCTAGATGGATGGATGTTGCAGTTTGTTGCAGCTAGGCTTTGACATTGATGGATGGATGTTGCAGTTTGTTGCAGCTAGCTAGGATTTGACATAGATGGATGGATGTTGCAGTTTGTTGCAGCTAGGCTTTGGCATGAATGGATGGATGTTGCAGTTTGTTGCAGCTAGCTAGGCTTTGACATAGATGGATGGATGTTGCAGTTTGTTGCAGCTAGGCTTTGACATGGATGGATGGATGTTGCAGTTTGTTGCAGCTAGGCTTTGACATAGATGGATGTTGCAGCTAGCTAGGATTTGGCATGGATGGATGGATGTTGCAGTTTGTTGCAGCTAGGCTTTGGCATGGATGGATGGATGTTGCAGTTGGCTAGCTAGGCTTTGGCATGGATGGATGGATGTTGCAGTTTGCTAGCTAGGCTTTGGCATGGATGGATGGATGTTGCAGTTTGTTGCAGCTAGCTAGGATTTGACATAGATGGATGGATGTTGCAGTTTGTTGCAGCTAGGCTTTGGCATGGATGGATGGATGTTGCAGTTGGCTAGCTAGGCTTTGGCATGGATGGATGGATGTTGCAGTTTGCTAGCTAGGCTTTGGCATGGATGGATGGATGTTGCAGTTTGTTGCAGCTAGCTAGGATTTGACATAGATGGATGGATGTTGCAGTTTGTTGCAGCTAGGCTTTGACATGGATGGATGGATGTTGCAGTTTGTTGCAGCTAGCTAGGATTTGGCATGGATGGATGGATGTTGCAGTTTGTTGCAGCTAGGCTTTGACATAGATGGATGGATGTTGCAGTTTGTTGCAGCTAGCTAGGATTTGGCATGGATGGATGAATGTTGCAGTTTGTTGCAGCTAGCTAGGATTTGACATGGATGGATGGATGTTGCAGTTTGTTGCAGCTAGGCTTTGACATGGATGGATGGATGTTGCAGTTTGTTGCAGCTAGGTTTTGACATGGATGGATGTTGCACTTTGTTGCAGCTAGCTAGGTTTTGACATGGATGGATGTTGCACTTTGTTTTGCAGCTAGCTAGGTTTTGACGTAGATGGATTGTCCAGGGGGATAAGACTACACCTAGCCTTTACCAAATCAATCAGGATGACATCTACATGTTTGAGAACATGGAGAGTAAGTAGATTCATTTTAACCCTTATCTACAAATGTGTAGAACCTCCCTTAGTGAACACTTGAGCTAGCGGACACCTCCAAACAACAGTTTTTAAATGCCAAAATTGCCTTCCCATTGAAAATCATTCGTTCTAGAGGATACCTCCAAACAATGGATGCTTTCCTTCAATGTATCATTTATTGGTTTCCGCGTCGCCACCATCAGCGCGCGAGGGCTCGCCACTCGCGGGATCTTGCTTAGTTCCTCGACACTGCCATCGAGCATGCTCGGGACTGCGATTCCATTATTCGCGAGGGATTGTCCAAACTCAGGGTGGCCTTAAGCTCCTGATGATATCCAGATGTCCCCTCGGTGAGGGCTCCGCCTGATGTAAATATTAAATGTAAATATTTATTTATCATTATATTTTTATCATATTTAACTTGCTCTTCTAACTCTTTGTGAGTGTAAACGTTGACGAGATATCAATAAAGTTGTTAAATTGTCATATAAGAAACTCTCTTATCTGTATCCCTCATCTACCACAACAACATGAAATTCAGTCAGAATTACTTAAAGTTCTTGGCCTCCAAATCATTGAGGAAAATAGCTCCCTCTTCGACATCACAATTCACACTGACGGTAGCCAACTTGAAACTGTTAGAGTCTGCAGCAAAGGCATCTGCTTCCATGTTAGGAACAGCCTCAAATTACAGGCAAAGTCAGACTTTCACCAAAGTGTGCCTGGATCATGATGCCATGATCAACTTAAGCTGCACCCCTACATCCCATTCCATGAGTGGAATTCGTGTAATCTTTACACAAGGGGGATAAGAAACAACAACATAAGAATACATTTTGGATTATAGATTAGAACTACATAGTAGTTAGCATCTTCGTTCACCTTAAAAATGTTTCAAATATATTTTTTTTTAGATGGCTTCACGTGGCAATAGCCCAATGCAAGCAGACAATGTCAAAAGGCTGTTCAGCAATTCCAAAAGATGAAATGAAAAATTACCTAAAGTAAATAAGACTTTCCAAGGAAGACTAAAATGTGAAAAATATCAAAAGATAATTTGAGATGGCTGTTGATTTTGAAGCTACTTCTCAACATGTGGTGTCTTAAGCCTAAAACCACTAGAATTTGCTGGGGTATCAATGCTTACTAGCTAGCCAATAACAAAAATGTTGTTGAAATGAGCTGTGGAATCCTGAGCTAACAGTTAGGTTCTGCCAGTATTTGGAAGGTATGGCTTCAATAGGGAACAGAAGCTGAGTTCTACAATGTCAATTGTACAATTCAATGGAAGGCTGACTGACTGACCATGGTGGTACAACCCATCCTTAGCTACAAGTTTTAGGTCCTGTGGATAATGGAACTTCATGAATAAATGATTGGCTCCACACAAGAGTGTAATAACAGTACATGGATAGTACATAGTAGTAAAACCAAAACCAAATAGTGTACGATGTTTCTGTAAGAAATGTTGTAACCGAAACATCACACATAATACAACACAAAGTAATATGACCAAATCCAAATAAATAAATAGTGTGTGACGTTTCGGTAACAGCGTTGTTACCATCTTCAGACAGAAGTACTAAATGAGAAATTTTACCACAGCATGGTTTAAAAGTTATTGTTATCAAGTGTGTAAACAAGATAGCAGATAACAGTAACTATTTAAACCATGCTGTGGTAAAATTTCTCATTCAGTACTTTTGTCTGAAGATGGTAACAATGCTGTTACCGAAACGTCACACACTTTTTATTTATTTGGATTTGATCTTATTACCTTGTTGTTTATAATCGATAATTCAAATTGTGCCTTATTATCACACATACTATTTATTTATTTGGTCCCTAGTAATATATCTTCATGTTAGTCCAGTGCACCGACACACTGTGTGCAGTGAGCCCCAGTGCGGACAGTGTCACCAAGAAAGCCTCCAAGTTATCCGCAGCTACCAAATCCTCAACACCCGCAGCTGCCCACTCCAACCATGCTTCCTGTGTGGAACTGCCAGAGATCACCACTAAGGTGACCAGAATTTGACAAAATTGTAGACCAGGTGTAACCAGAAATTTACAAAATTTTAGACCAGGTGTAACCAGAAATTTACAAAATTTTAGACCAGGTGTAACCAGAATTTTACAGCTTGTAGACCAGGTGTAACCAGAATTTGACAAAATTGTAGACCAGGTGCAACCAGAAATTTACAAAATTGTAGACCAGGTGTAACCAGAAATTTGACCAAATTGTAGACCAGGTGTAACCAGAAATTTGACAAAATTGTAGATCAGGTGTAACCAGAAATTCGACAAAATTGTAGACCAGGTGTAACCAGAATTTGACAAAATTGTAGACCAGGTGTAACCAGAAATTTGACAAAATTGTAGACCAGGTGTAATCAGAAATTTACCGAATTGTAGACCAGGTGTAACCAGAAATTTGACAAAATTGTAGACCAGGTGTAACCAGAATTTGACAAAATTGTAGATCAGGTGTAACCAGAATTTGACAAAATTGTAGACCAGGTGTAACCAGAAATTTGACAAAATTGTAGACCAGGTGTAACCAGAATTTGACAAAATTGTAGACATCCACCAGGTGTAACCAGAATTTGACAAAATTGTAGACCAGGTGTAACCAGAAATTTGACAAAATTGTAGATCAGGTGTAACCAGAATTTGACAAAATTGTAGACCAGGTGTAACCAGAATTTTACAAAATTGTAGACCAGGTGTAATCAGAAATTTACCAAATTGTAGACCAGGTGTAACCAGAATTTTACAAAATTGTAGACCAGGTGTAACCAGAAATTTGACAAAATTGTAGACCAGGTGTAACCAGAAATTTGACAAATTGTAGACCAGGTGTAACCAGAATTTGACAAAATTGTAGACCAGGTGTAACCAGAATTTGACAAAATTGTAGACCAGGTGTAACCAGAATTTTACATCTTGTAGACCAGGTGTAACCAGAAATTTACAAAATTGTAGACCAGGTGTAACCAGAATTTTACAGCTTGTAGACCAGGTGTAACCAGAAATTTGACAAAATTGTAGACCAGGTGTGACCAGAATTTTACAAAATTGTAGACCAGGTGTAACCAGAATTTAAAAAAAAAATCAAATGGATTATAGATTAGAAACACAAGGTAAAAAAAACTAAATCCAAATAAATTAATAGTGTGTGGGGTTTCGGTAACAATATTGTAACCGACACTGTAACCGACGTCGCACACTATTAATTTATTTGGTCTTGTTACCTTGTAGATCTTACACATAAGCAATGTATATAGTCTCCATTTTATCTTGTATACATGGGATATACAGTTAAACCTGTCTATAGCGCCCCCTATAAATAGCACCTTCCTCTCTATAGCGCCCGATTTTAAATACGTAGTACGATGCGATTTACATTAAAAGTGACCTGTCTATAGCACCCTATTTTGGTGAGTCCCAAGAGGGGGCGCTATAGACAGGTTTAACTGTATATATATATTTTTTTAAGCTATAAAACAGGGGTGAATATATCATATGCTCACAAGGTAATAAGATCAAATAAATAGTGTGTGATATTTCGGTAACAGCGTTGATACCATTTCTTTAGTCTGATGATGGTAGCAATGCTGTTAACGAAACGTCACACACTATTAATTTATTTTAGATTAGGTCTTCTTTTAGCTATAATCAATAATCCAAATTGTGCTTTATCATTTTAAATGCTGTTTCAACCGACTTTATAAACCCAAGGTATTAAGACCACAAATCCAAATAAATAAATAGTGTGTAATGTTTTAGTAAAAAGACTTATCAAAACGTCACATTACCATTTATTTATTTATTTGGATTTGTGGTCTTATTTACCTTGTGTTTCTAATCTATAATCCAAATTGTGTGTGCCTTATCATTTTAACTAAATTTCAATTCAACCTCAATACAAAGTTCTTGTATTTCTTTTGGAGCTAAGTCTGTGGCCTGCCACTGAGTAGTGCTCCCAGTCTTAATGACAAAGGCAGACGCATTCTAATTCACCCAGTCATGATGGTTGTCAAACAGACACCATCAAGGGTCACAACTTGATATCTAATATGATTGAGTGGAGATAAGAAGAAAGAAGAAGTTATACTTGTGATTACATTTCTCTGTTGCCTAGGTGGGTTCTAGCTTTTAATAATTGTTTTAAATGCAGTAGAATCTCTGTAAAGGACAACACCTAGTTGCAGAGCAGAAGTGTCTTTTAGAGAGAGATGTCTTCTTACTGTAGTATTGCTGATTAGTAAAAATGGAAATTTTAGTAATGAAAATAGACTTTTATAAAGAAAAGTGCCATTTAACAGGGAGTGTATTCTTATAGAGGATGTACTGTATCGATAAAAAGAACATTAAAATGTTCCTTTAGTGGAGATAAGAAAGAAGAAGAAGAAATGCTTCTAATCTTCTTTTAGCTCACTTTCCTCATCTTCTTTCCTCACAAAGCTCACTTTCCTCATAGGAATACTCCAAACCATATTTGATACCCTAATATGATTGAGTGGAGATAAGAAAGAAGAAGAAGAAATTCTTCTAATCTTCTTTTAGCTCACTTTCCTCACAAAGCTCACGTTCCTCATAGGAATACTCCAAACCATACTTGATACCCTAATATGATTGAGTGGAGATAAGAAAGAAGAAGAAGAAATGCTTCTAATCTTCTTTTAGCTCACTTTCCTCACAAAGCTCACTTTGCTCATAGGAATACTCCAAACCATACTTGATACCCTAATATGATTGAGTGGAGATAAGAAAGAAGAAGAGACAAAATTCTGATCTCTTTGTTGTATTGAATTAGAGAAGGAAGACTGTAGATAGATTTTAAAAAATAAACAAAGGGATAGAAAAGAGGATTTACCAGCTTGTGTTCTGTCCCTCTAGGTACATCACCACAGAGGTAGGGAGGAAGAGGACCACAGCAAAAGCCGAAGAAAGCATCGCCATCACAGTTCTAATGATGAGCATCATCACCACCACCGCTCACGCCGCCATCGCCATCACGAGGAGCCAGGTAGCCAACGTCACCACCATCGTAGAAAAAAGCACCGTCACATCCAAGAAGAAGAAGAGGAAGAAGTTGAAAGAAGGCCGGAGAAGATAATCGCCAGAGTCAGCAATAAGACCATCGATCAGAGACGTTCCTCCGTACTCAAATACCTATCTAACCTGGAAGAAGGCCTACTGACTAACCCACTTTCCTACGCTAGCGAGTATGAACCAGAGAACATCACCTCATCAGGAACAGAACATGCTGAGCAGTTTAAAATGAGATCCCATACATCCTACTTACCTACAGAATCAAAGCATAGACATAGACACCACCACAAGGAGATTGGCAAGATAGATAGACTCACCCAGGAGATCCCTCTAAGGAACACAGAGCTATTCGAGGAAGATGATGATGATGACAGGATGGCACATAAACTACGCCACCATTCCCACCACAGCCGCATAGAGAAAATGGGCCATTTAAAGCACAAGTCTCCAAATGCCTATCACATTGAGGATCGAAGGAGTTCTTCGGAGCTGGATTCCCTGGAAGCCTTCCTGGCTAGATAAGTAAAAATGGAAATAAGATAGCATCCATTTCCTTTCTGTTGCACAATACCCCTCGCAACACTTGAGCCTCACACACAAATCTACTTACTATAATAAGGCTTATTTTTTCGCCTTTGCCGGTCCCAAGCCCGGATGAAGAAGGAGGAGGGGGAGCAGTAACAAGCTCGGTAAAAACTCTAGGCTCAGCTGGCCCGGCTGATAGTACAATGTAAGGGCTCCAGGGATACAGGATGTCTGTACTCCATGTTAGGAGTGGCTGTAAATGGTATCTGTTCCTCATGTCAGAGGCGGCCATTTCTTTTGGAGCTAAGTCAGTCTGCCACTGAGTAGTGCTCCCAGTCTTAATGACAAAGGCAGACGCATTCTACTTCACCAAATTATGATGGTTGTCAAATCTCCTCTCATCCATTGATGCGCTCTACTCATCCCCAGCAGACACCATCAAAATTCTCAAGCTTTATTACAAACTTGATACCTTTATATGATTGAGTGGAGATAAGAAAGAAGAAGAAGAGAGGCTTATTTTAATTCACATTCACAAGGTAATAAGATCAAATAAAAAAAATAGTGTGTGATGTTTCGGTAACAGCGTTGTTACCATCATCAGACAAGAGATTCAGCACTTTTATCTGGAGATGGTAACAATGCTGTTACTGAAATGTCACATGCATTTTTTTTTTTAATTTGGATTTGGTCTTATTAACCTTGTGTGTGTGTGTGTGTTTATAATCTATAATTTAAATTGTACCTTATCACTTTAATTCACAATGTTTATGATAAAGTACAATTTGTATTATAGATACAAGAAAATAAGACCTAATCCAAATAATTTAATAGTGTGTGACGTTCTTTTGTCTGATGATGATAACAATGCTGTTACCGAATGGTCAAACACTATTAAATTATTTGGATTAGGTCTTATTCTCTTGTTTTCACAATGTTTAATAAACTTCCAATATTTCAACGAGGCAATTAGCCTATATTCCTCTGGGAGTCAAAAAACTTGTATGAGTAATTTGTTTATAAGGGTTGAATACAGGAGGAAAATAGGTGAACTGCCTCGTCGAAATATTGCAAGTTTATTTAACATTCCGTTACAATGGCCAAGGTGTCATGGTCTGGGGTGGTATCATGTTAGACGCACGCGCGTCACTACATGTGTTTGATGGCGGCACCCTGACTTCTCAGCGGTATAGAGACGATATACTGGAGCCCTATGTATGGTTTTTTAGGGGTGGGGTCGGACCCTGGTTCATCTTTATGGATAATAATGTTCTTTCTCATAGAACCCTGATGATAAACGAATATCATGAAAGTGAGGGTATTCAAAGGATGGGTGTCCTGCCAGATCACCAGACCTCAATCCTATTGAACATGTTTGGGTTGTCTTGGAGAGACGAATTGGATCTTGTTCACCCCCACCTAGGACCACCCAAGAACTGAAAACTTCTTTGGTTGAAGAGTGGGATTTGTTTCCTCAAGAATTCTTTAATTGTCTAATAAACAGCATGAAATGTCATTGTGACAGCTGTCTAGCTGTTAGAGACGACCACACACCCTATTATGTCATCAAATATTGGTCAATATCTACCTGACTTTTGGACTGATTAACTTAAATTTGCATAACTCTGTAAAAAATATTTCAACAATAAATTTATTGAGTCAACATAATTTGTTATAGTTTTGTTTATCCACCTACAAGTTTTTGTTCAAAACAATTTTATATATTTTTAGAAAACTAACATTAAGTGTTTGTTACCTTAATTTTGGACATCAGTGTATATAAAAATTTCCACACTTATATACAGTAGAACCTCCCTATAAAGGACAACACCTAATTGCAGAGCCAAAGTATCCTTTAGGAAGAGGTATCCTCTTCTTCTTATTTCTTATCTCCACACTGGGTGAAGTAGAATGCGTCTGCCTTTGTCATTAAGACTGGGAGCACTACTCAGTGGCAGGCTGACTTAGCTCCAAAAGAAATGGCGCCTCTGACATGAGGAACAGATGCCATGTGTGCCGCTCCTAACATGGAGTACAAACGCTGCTCATCCTGTATAACTGGATCAGGAGCCCTTACAGGGTACTATCAGCCGGGCCAGCTGAGCCCAGGTTTTTTAGTGAGCTTGTTACTGCTCCCCCTCCTCCTTTTTCATCCGGGCTTGGGACCGGCAAAGGCGGAGTTGGAGGTATCCTCTTACTGGAGAGTTACTAAATAGTAAAAATGGTAATTTTGCAAATGAAAACTGTCCTTTGTAGAGAGGTGTCCTCTAGTGTGAGTGTCCTCTAAAGGAAGGTTCTGCTGTATAATTATTTTTTTAGTTCATTATAAAACAATTTATTTCAATCTTTCATCGATAGATAGGGATAATTTGATATAACTTGATATTTGACAACTTAATTTGTAGGTTAACTTAGCAAAATGTTTGTATGTTTTGAATAAATACTATTAATATATATATATGTCGGATCCTGTTGTTACCTGTGTAAGATCCTGTCGACTTACTGTGGGATTGGTGGCTTATGGTGAATTGTGGAATTGATGATGGCGCAGTCTTGGTCGAATGGTGGGTTTCCACAGGGGAAATAACGAGCACACCTGGATGGGATAGAACCTGGACTTCACGAAAAGGGAGAGAGTTGTGACTGGAGGAGGTATCTTGCCTTTCACATGATCGAAGAGAATTTTACCTTGGTTGGAGCCTAAGTTGAGCACACCTTGCTTCTAGCCCGATCACCTACCTTCTCTGCCAACTTCTTAGCCGAGATATTGCTCGTTAACTCTCTCGGCTTCTCATTGGTTGAGCTCGTTCTACGTGCCTACTTCTGATACGCTATTAGTTTGTCATGCTTAACTGTGATTGGTTGTTGGTACCTCCATTGTCGTCATGATTGCCATCTTCCAGGAAGAAGAAGGTCTTTGAACTCTAGTTTTATGGGTCCTGGGCAGTGACCTTTACTTCCTGGATGATGCAATCCTGTTAATGGTTTATTCCCTCTTTTCGCGAAGCCTACTTTTATTAAATCTTTTGACAATATATTGCATAGGTTGTGGTGGGGTTGCATATTGCTATATACAAATTATTACATATACTTTATCAATACAAGTATAAATTGATGATGTCACAGCGACTAGTCGACAAATATCAACAAACCAACCCAACTATCTACAACTAGAGAATATTGAACAACCAAGCTATGGAACACGTGATTCAAACATGTTATTTACATGCTCTATGAGATTCTCAAATCTTGCAGTTGGGTTATAATTAGGATGAGAACTTGGAACAAGGTTGGAGTCAGAGAAAATCAGTTGTAGAGTAATTCAAATCTTCCTCGACACATAACTTTACCAAACCAGGGAGTCTCTAACAGTTTAGTTTTGCTTCAATAGTCGCTAATTTGTGCCTTTTTTTACATTGCCTCATATTGAAATTGATTCCAATAAAGGCCATCACATCCAAGGTAGTATCCTTTCAGGTCAGTTTTCTAAAAAATGGAGGTCTACCAGGTTCAATTACTTGTTAAAAATTTTGGGCACATTTATTGGTGGAAATCACAATCTCTTTCCGCAAATACAATGTTATGAATAATAAAAAGTAATCAACTGCCTTTGCCGGTCCCAAGCCCGAATGAAAAAGGAGGAGGAGAAGCAGTAACAAGCTCACTAAAAAACCTGGGCTCAGCTGGCCTGGCTGATGGTACTCTGTAAGGGCTCCTAATCCAGGGATATAGGATGAGCAGCATTTGTACTCCATGTTAAGAGCGGCTGCACATGGTGTCTGTTCCTAATGTCAGAAGCGGCCATTTCTGTTGGAGCTAAGTAAGTGCCTGCCACTGAGTAGTGCTCCCAATCTTAATGACAAAGGCTTTCTACTTCCATTCATGATGGTTGTCAACTCTACAAGCTTGATACCTAATATGATTGTTGAGTGGAGATAAGAAAGAAGAAGAAAAGTAATCAATAGGTCTGATAATAGAGGAAAGAACATGCAGAAAGGAACACAAACTTCTTCAAAATTAAATTTTATATGTTGTAAATGGAGGATAAGTTTGGCTGACTCTTTTATCTATTTCCTCAACGAGTTTTCAAATACATTTACATCACTTTCTTCAAACTAAGATTAATATATTCCCAGGTCATAAATTTGTAAATATTCTGAACCGCAGAAGCCATTTAACAAAAAAAAAAAAAATCTATATATATAAAAATGAATGTTTGTCTGTTTGTTGGTTTGTTTGTCTGTATGACTCCTATACAAATTCG
Source organism: Cordylochernes scorpioides (assembly GCA_030710605.1). Taxonomy (NCBI): domain Eukaryota; kingdom Metazoa; phylum Arthropoda; class Arachnida; order Pseudoscorpiones; family Chernetidae; genus Cordylochernes; species Cordylochernes scorpioides. Next base: position 13,613,966 of record CP092868.1, read on the forward strand.
CAGCAGTTCACTAATTCAAACCAAAATTTCCATACATAGGTAAAAAATAACGAGGATGACGATAGGCTATTTTAAAATATATATAAATCATTTATTAAAACTATATATTCAAATTATTCAACTTAGCTCACGAGCAGCGCCCTCTAGAACACTCAGGCGGGCGACGGTGGCGCGCGACGGGTGACGGCCGGTTGAGCTCACGAGCAGCGCCCTCTAGAACGCGTGACGATTTTGACGGCGCGGGGCGCTCCCAGTTGGACAGTTGCGCGGGGGCAGAGTGACCTCGCGGGTGCCCTCCGGGAACTACGTCCATCTTCCATATGTAATATACATTTCATCGTGTAAACCCGGGCGTGCCCGGGTCATTCGTCTACAAATTCGCAGTAGTTCACTAATTCAAACCAAAATTTCCATACATAGGTAAAAGAATACTGGGAAGACGATAGGCTATTTTAAAAATTTGATTATCAGATACAAAATTATATCGGGAAAAATTCCAAAAAACAGAGACCACGGGCGAAACAGGGTACATTTAATAGGGTAAAACCCGGGCGTTGCCGGGTCATTCGGCTAGTATAATATAAAGGAATGAGAACGTAGGTAAAGGAATGTAGACAAACTTTTGGTGAGGGGAAAAAAAGTGCTAAAAATAGCCACCGTCTTCAAAACAACGCTACAAGGAATTAGCTATATAGTATTATGGGTTAAGAAAGTTTTTTTGGATTAAGAAAGACAAAGCACCAAGTTTGTTACTTTAAAATAATAGCATGAAAATGTGCGTATAGCAACGGCGTTGCAGCTTCCGGTAAACAATGAGTAGTATCAGCCGACATTTTTATTATTATTATTTAAAGAGAGAGATAATTATTAGATTAAAAAAAAGGCATATATTGGAGTCAGAAAGATAATTATATTTTAAAATAATGAAGGCATAATTATATTTAATTCTAAGAGTTCTAATTTTTTTTTTTGTTTGATTGTTGTTTTGTAATAGGCGTAATATTTCAATATAGGGCCTGGTTGATTAATAAATTTTAAAAACAGATAATAAAATAAAGAGAGATCATTTTATTAATTTTCACAGAAAACACAAAAAAAAAAAAACCTAAAATAATCGCCACTTTTGAGCAAATGTACTCACAGATCACGTGATTTCAACATCCAATAAGCCGCAGCAGATCACATGACTTTGACATCCAATAGGCTAGCAGCAGATCACATGACTTTGACATCCATTTAGTTCCTGTTAAATCACGTGATATCGGTTAACATCTGAAATGGTACGTAAGCTTACGGTTTCTCTTTAATGTGATGAATTAAAATTTAAGGAAGAATTTTGTAAATATACTTGTTTATTAAATAATGGTATTGTCATACCTATAATTTATTCGCGCCTTTTTTGTAGTTTCAATGTTATGCAGACGACAAGTGTAGGAGATACCGAAACTTAAAGTAAAAATATGACTCGGCGTAGAAAAATTTTGGCAAAGTGTTTTGAAAATACTATATACATCATAGTACATATAGCGCATACTATTTTTTTTTTCTCAAAATTTTTCAACATCAAATATGAGTAAGATTAATGAACAAAAATAAATGTATATTTGTGTAATTTTTGTATAAATACTAGCCGAATAACCCGGGCAACGCCCAATGTGTGTTTTAAAAATATTTTTGAAATTTCTATTATTTTGATTTTAAATACTATTCGTTACAATTATAAATTGGTGCTGTGGATGTCACTCTTGTGAAACGTCCCGCTCCAAACTTTGTTTCTGAGAAGCGATTTTTTATAGAGAGATGATCTGGCTTTGTGTCTTCTGCTCGAATGAATGTTTTTCTGTTAAAATTTTGTTCCTGCATACTAAAAATGAAATGGCTTTACCCCTGGTCTCTGCTTTTTGGAATTTTTTCCAATATAATTTTGTATCTGGTAATCAAACATGATTCAGCAATATTGTCATAATCCTCTTCTGACTAAAAAACAACTATTTATGCCTATAACCTGTCAATTTCAAATTTTTTTGGCTAAATATCCGACAAATATCTCTTCCAGATTTTTCTCTATGTCCTGTTAAAACACGTTTTACATGTACATTAGGTCAGCTGATATTACCTCCCATATTCACCGCTAGAGGCGCTGCTTGCGAGCGAAAGGGCAAATTTGCAACGCAATTTGCAAATAACTCTAAGAATATTCGGGATAGAGACCTGAAATGCTCACTATAAGTTTTTCCAGATTCTACTCTATATACTGTTAAAATTTCAGTCAGATTAGTTACGTATTGTGGACGTGTATAGCCGACATAGGAACAAACACACATACATACATACACTGACTTTTATATATATATAGGGATTATTTATATTATAATTTAAAAAAAAAAAACATAGATTCAGCACTTTTGTCTGAAGAAGGTAACAGCGTTGTTACCTAAATGTCACACACTATTTATTTATTTATTTGGTCTTATTACCATGTGTTTATAATCTATAATACAAATTGTGCCTTATCATATATAAAGAAAAAAAACATAATTTATTTTAACTCCCATTTAAGTGACCTGCTGTCAATCTCCTCAGGGCCTCAAATTTATTTTATTTTTTTTTTTTTCAGAATAAATTTCCGACCAACAAATTATCTTTCGAAAATATCTTTAAGCTTTAAATAATATATAAAAAATGTGTATGTCAAAAAAAGATGTGAAACTATATATTAATTTTTTTATATTTTGGTCATATTACCTAGCGTTTACTATTAACAGAATTATATTTTAATATTGAATTTAGGTATCAAAATATATAATATGTACAATGATAAGGCACAATTTGGATTATAGATTATAAACACAAGGTAATAAGACCAAATAAATAAATAGTTTGTGACGTTTCGGTAACAGCGTTGTTACCATCTTCAGACAAAAGTACTGAATTCACAAGGTAATAAGACCAAATCCAAATCAATAAATAGTACATTCAATACTTTTGTCTGAAGATGGTAACAACGCTGTTACCGAAATGTCACACACTATTTATTTATTTGGATTTGGTCTTATTACCTTGTGTTTATAATCACACACACAAAAGCCTTTATTAAGACACAGGTCTTACAGAGGATTCTCCTTGGGGTTACAAGACGGAGAAACCTATGAAAGTGGGAAATAAAAATGGAGAAAGATTATATACATATGGTAAATATATACAGATTATAAGAAAAAATAAAAATATATATATAAGAAAGAAAAAAAAAAATTGGAAATATGGATGGGAGAAATGGAGAGCGAAAAGAGGAAATAAAACAGGTATTTACATATGGAACAAGTCAATTTAAGCTCTTCTGCTCACACAGCACAGGTGGGCCATGTCTTTTTCAAGAAATCTTTTTGTGTTTATAATCCAAATTGTGCCTTATCATTTATGAACATATTAATTTTTTGGAGAAAAACACGGCCACAATCAACCAATGATTTATTTAACTCCCGAGGTTACAGTGACTTCCTATCTCATTCTTCAGAGAGGAATGATTATTTTGAATCCTAATTAGTGTACATGTGCACGATTTTCTGAAATACATGCAAAGCGTCACATATTTGCATATATAAAGAATTCATAAAAGTTTAAAATTAAAAAAAAAAAAAACTTTTTTAGAAAATTAAGATGATAAGGCACAATTTGGATTATAAACACAATGTAATAAGACCCATAATAGATTCAGTACTTTTGTCTGAAAATGGTAACAACGCTGTTACTGAAATGTCACACACTATTTATTTATTTGGATTTGGTCTTATTCCCTTGTGTTTTACAAATTAAAAGATTAAAAATATCAAATTATATTTACATAGCATTTTATTATTTATTTATCCGTATTTACATATGTATTTGTTACAGTAGAAGATTCTTCCACCCATGTAAGGCCACCTATAATCATGGTTAAACCCAATCTCTTCTGGAACTGGTTTCTCATCAGAGGTTCTGCCTTGGTTGAAAGACTTCCTTATGAATTGGCCTGACATTGAAAAGTCTCTGATAAAAGACGGTTTTACCATGCTTTTTAGATAGCATATTTTGGTATACTGTAAACCACCACCATTTGCTTATTGAGCTGTGCTTATTTTAAAAAACCCCAATTTACTAAATCAATTTTAAAATGGTGTTTTAGGCATCAGGCATGACAAAGGAAGAAATTTTAGAACTCTTTGAATCTTTTGATACACTTGATATCGATGCTGAAGAAATCTTGTACCATGGCCTAACAAAAAATTACAATCCTAATAGAACTTACCAGGCCTTGATTAATCAGGCCGTGGATAAAGAAATGCTGAACAAGGATGTGGAACAAATATGCATATTGGCAGCCAAATGGGGATATAACCTTGAAAAGAATTTGAGAAGAATGCCGGTGAAGGACCAGACTGTGGTGAATGAACTTGTTTCTCGCTACAAAATCCAGATAGGCAACAAGACAGTCGAAACTCGCTCTAATTCTATCACCATAGGTCGGGTGGTTGCCCTCTTCCCGGATGTAATGGTCAGAGCCATGCAATCCACCATGGCCGAACCCATCGGAGATTGTCCATCAGAACTTCCCACTTGTTTAGCCTTTGTCCAGGCTCTAGGTCTGTTTCCCCAGAAGCTCAACCAGAGAGAAGCTCTCCTATTGATCCGGTGGGGCCAGTGGCATGAGTCCTGTGTTGCCATTATCCCAGGAATAAAAAACCCAAAGGCCCAGCTGGCCACTTGGAATGGAGGGCTGTCTGATCCAGAGAGGAGGGAGATACTGGCAGAGTTCACTAATCCTAAAGTCCGCCTGACAGCCACCCAAGATGAACTGAATCAACTCGACAAGTCCTCCTTCCACCCAAAGATTCGAGCCTCTGTGGAAATGGCATTAAATTGGTCAGGCTCTCAGGAGAACACCCAAGGTGGGAGCTCTCAATAATCCCCTACCTACCCTGGAGTCCCCTGCCTGCTCCTCTAAAGTTTTGTAGACCCTACATAAGTAGCAGATCCCTAGTGTCCATCTACAGTTGAATCTCATTATACAAGTCCTCTCTCTCTCTAGCAAACATAGAACTTCAAGGAGTAGATACCAGCTGTTCTCTCTCCATATATAAAAGTCTGCACATGTTTTGTAGACCCTACATAAGTAGCAGATCCCTAGTGTCCATCTACAGTTGAATCTCATTATACAAGTCCTCTCTCTCTCTCTACCAAACATAGAACTTCAAGGAGTAGATACCTCCCTACAAAGAACAGTTTTCATTGTCAACCCTCCATATATAAAAGGCCACACATCTCCCTAAAGAACACTTTGACTTTGCATATAAATGTTATCCTTTTAAAAGAATGATCCTAAGACATGGCAAATCTGCATTTAAAACAATGATTTCTATATATACCAGTCCTATGTATTTGAATATAACAATCATAATACAGAAGAAACTCTCTCCAAACAACAACACCTAGTTATAGAACCAAAGTATCCTTTAGAGAGTGGTGTTCTCTTACCAAAGAGCAGTTAATTGATAAAAATGCTAATTTTGGATGAAAATTGTTCTTTTTTTATATATAGAACAGGAATACCCACTCATGAAGATTCTACAGTATTAAAAAATTAATCATATAAAAGATTTGAAAAGTCCTCTCAATTAAATACAATTAAAATGGAAAATATGTTTTGTTGAAAGATTATAAACTCAAAAGGACACTAGGGTGTCTTTACAACCATTGAAGAACGATGTTGTTTGAAAGCTAACAAAATAAACATGTTCTATAGAAGAAGCTCCTTTTGAGTTTATAATCTTTCAACATTGTTATGGGAATCAAAAGTTGATGTCTACATCAAAAAACATATGTTTTTAAAAAACAAAATACACCAATACCTCGCTTTGCGTCGTTTCGTTTTGCGTTTTTTTTAAAGTTGCGTCGCTGCTTAATTTTTACTGATTTTCACTGTGCATCGTTAGATTTTCGAAGTTGCATTGTTTTGGATTCAAGTATTTAATTTTATTTTTTTTTTCCTAAAATATGGCAACACCTTTGTTTTTGATTGCACCTTCGCATATTTTCACTTTGCGTCGTTTCTATTTGTGTCGTGTTTTTTTTTTTGGGAACGTAACCCCGACGCAAAGCGAGGTATGGGTGTACTGAATTGATATTTTAAAAATGTGTCTATATATAGAAAAAGACAAGTCTCAGGAACAAAAAAAAAAAAGAGTTCGGTGAATGAGTAGGTAACAACCTCAATTCCCAACATCCATGAACCGGGATCGAATCCCGCGTTAACATTTTGTTTAATATGTGAATAACTTTCACATTTTATTCATTGTTGCAATTATCATAACCTAGGTTGCTCTTTTTGAGCGGTAGCCTAATAAAGTGATTTTGGGACAAGTCTCAGGGAGAAGAGATTCTTTTATAAGAGAATGATTATACAAGTTTTATTCATGATAAAATTGTGAAAAAGTATTAAAATTACAAATATATTCTCACAATAAGTATCTTTTTTTATTTAAAAAACGCTAGCTTTCAAGAGTTAATCGCTCTTCAACGGGCTTACTATAATATCGACTTGATCCCACCAGAAATATTTACAAAAAAACAAACGCGGATATTTATAACTGAACATTTTTAAATTGGTTTGTAATTTAACTATTTTATGAAATATTTCTATTTTAATTTTTAGGGCATCCAGAACTTATAAAATTGATCTATTGATTTCTTCTGAGATATCTAAGGTATTGTGATGGTAAATCTATTTTTCTGTTTATGCTGTTATATTCATTGGAAGCGAGATATTCTAATAGTAATTCTAATTGTGAGAATGTGATTGTAATTTTAATACAAGTTTTTAGACAAGATATATGCCCTTCTACGGGTACCTATGATAGAAGGATGTCTTGCCCAAAAGCTTGTACAATCGCCGTCCTATAAAAGAATATCTTCTCCCTGACTTGTGTTTTTTTCTTCTATAGAAAATTGAGAGATTATCGTTGTCTCAATTTTAACTTGTCTTAGAAATGAAATTTATATTTTAAAATTAATTTAAAATCTTTTTTTTTTCAGTAAAAATATATAAAATGACAATATATTTTTTTCATTAATATATATATGTTATGAATTAATTTGTTGTTGTTGTTGTTAGATAAAGGGTTGATAAGACAAAGAATCGATAAGAAAAAGGGTTGAGGTGCAGCCATAATAAGAAAAAGATAATTATTTACCGTCAAGTAGCTTTTATTTTCAATTACTTGAGGAAATATTACACATTAGTTATTTTCACATTATATAGAATTTATAAAGTTAATCCTATATTAGTGATTTAAAAGGATAGATATGTTAACTACGCATATTTACAACAAAACTGGAAGTCTTTCTAAAAACGATGATAACCAAAAGTAAAAATATCAATGAATAAAAATAAAATATATATTTTTTAAAATATAGAAATATTTGAGTTTTTAGATTATGTTGTTGTTTCATATCCCCTTGTGTAAAGATTACACGAATTCCATGAGTTCATGCTCCTCGAGCTGTTTTATGATGAGCAGCGGCCTCTCCCAAAGGTCCTGTTTAGTGCATCTAATGCAAGCCAAAATGTGTTCTGGAGCTGCAGGTACCAAACTACATTTTGGGCAAGTGGGATAAATTTTGTTATTATTTTCTATCTTCAATGGCTTGAGATGGCCCGTTCTAAATCTTGTTAGTGTTGTTTGATGCTGTCTATTTTTGATCTTCAGAGCTCCTCCTGGGTTCACTCCACTGTACCAACTGTGCTTAGGTGGGATCCTCCAGTTCTTATTTATTTTTGTTTTGGCTATTGTTTCTATTTCTTTAAAAGTAAGTTTATTTTTCTGTGGCAAGGGTTCTTTTGTGCCTTTTTTTGCTAGCACATCAGCAGCTTCATTGCCTTCAATGCCAATGTGTGAGGGTATCCATTGAAGGTGAATTTTTGAGGTTTTTGAGAGTTTTTGGAGATAACCAATTATGTTCCTGCTTACTTTGTCTCTGAGTTCCCCTGTGTGACTCAAGTGTTGTATGGCACTTCTACTATCAGTAAGAATCCAGATATCGTGATGTTTAGTGTTTCTGATGGATTTTAAGGCTTCATAGATGGCTATAAGTTCTGATTTGAAGACTGAGCAAAAATCTGGGTTTCTTCTGTTCATTTTCTCAATGCCATTTGTGGTTTTGATGAGACAACCACTGCCAGTGTGTCCTAGCTCGTCTCTGCTACCATCGGTATAGATAGTTATTGCATTTTTAGGAATGTTATTAATTATTTCTAATGATAATTGTTTTAAGTATTCTGGATTTTGGTATTGTTTGTTGGTGGGTTCATTTAAAGTGGCATTAAAAATAACATTTTGTAGTGGTTTGCATGGAGAAATTTTTTCTGCTAAATAATTTTTTTCCACTTTATATTTTAAAAATTCATTTCTTTTGGCCAGGTGTAGAGGGCCTTCTTTTTTGAGTCTTAAATTGGATTCCCAATTAAGTATGTACTTGGAAGTTCTGTGTTTGCTTCCATAACTCTTGATTTTGTTTATATATTTTGGCAGATTGTAGCTTCTTCTATCCTTTAAGGGCATAATGTCTGCCTCGTAAAGTACAATATCATTAGGGCAGGTATTACGAAGACCTGTAATAATTCTAGCTGCACTTAGTTGTATCCTTTCCAGTGATTTTAGATTTGTTTCAGATGCTGTACCATAGATTTGATATCCATATTCCAGGATAGGTCTAATTAGAGATGTGTAAGTTAATTTTAGTGTGGTTGCATCGGCTCCCCACTCTCTTCCTGAAATATATTTCAGGATTTTTAGTCGGTCTCTTCCTTTTCTAATAACTTCTTCAATGTGTTTACTGGAGTTAATTTCTGGATCCAGGGTGTAGCCAAGATATTTAGGATGTTTATTATATTGCAATTGTTGTTCTTTCAGAATAATTTTTGGTCTTATTTTGTATAGTTTCTTATCGGTAGTAAAAAGACAGGTTTCAGATTTTTGGGGGTTAAATTCTAATTTATGTTTATTAGCAAATTTTTCTAGGTGGAAAAGAGTCTTGTTCAAATCTCTTTCAGCTTTTTTCCAGTTATTAGATTATATAATATATATATATACAGTTAAACCTGTCTATAGCGCCCCCCCACTTTGGGACTCACCAAAATAGGTTGTCATAGAGAGGGGGTGCTATAGACAGGTCACTTTTAATGTAAATCACATCCTGCTATGTATTTAAAATCGGGCGCTAGAGAGGAAGGCGCTATTTAGAGGGGGTGCTATAAACAGGTTTAGCTGTATTAGTAAATTAAATTTATGTTTGTGCCTCTACAGATCTATAAGCTTTTATCCATAGATTCACTAAACATCCCTAAGCTGCCTTCCATAGAAAATACAGGGAATATCCCAATCCAATACAATAGTAGAGCGGTCTAGAGATTAATTTGGCGAAAACACTGAGAGGGTTCACTACTGATGAGACAAGTCCTCTTATTCAATAAATTATATCATTGCAGTAAGGTCTGTAGAGATAATATTTGATGATATTATTGAAAAAAAAAAAACACATTGCCAGTAAATTTATTTGTTACAAATATATATACAGATATATTGAAGATTTTTGTTCCCCTTGATAATCAACTGTATATTATTTTTTATATAGCTTTAGTCATGAAATATATAAATGTATACAGCTTTTGCTATTTACCTATTATACATTAACACTACTTGAAGGTAAACACAAGGTAACAAGACCAAATAAATAAATAGTGTATGATGTTTCGGTAACAGCATTGTTACCATCTTCAGACAAAAGTACTGAATGAGAAATTTTTACCACAGCTTAAATAGTACTGTTAACAAGTGTGTAAACAAGATAACAATATTATTTAAGAACCTGCTTTGGTAAAATTTCTCATTTAGTCCTTTTGAAGATGGTAACAACGTTGTTACCGAAACGTCACACACTATTTATTTATTTGGTCTTATTACCTTGTGTTTATAATCCAAATTGTGCCTTATCACTACTTGAAGGTAATAAAACCTTTGTGTTTCTAATCTTATAATCCAAATTGTACCTAATTATTAGCACTACTTTATAATGAGATGTTTAATAAAGGCTTTTATATTGATGATTCATTCTCTTCAATATCACCTTGCACAATACCTTGCTGAAATATCATCTTAGCTTCATCATGGCTCAGTATCATGGCAACAAAAAGGATAAGGCGCTACACCAAATACTAATTAGAATCAATAACCCACAAGTATGAAACAATTTAAATCTCCTTTGGATATCTGATATCAGAATATAAACGTTTATGTGGAGATAAGGATCTTTATTTTTGATCATCTCAAGTTTTCGGGCTTGTCTGCCCTTCCACAGGAGAACAATACATCAAGAATATAACGCCACCTGATGCTAAAACTTTTAGTAGTAGCAGTTTTAGCATCAGGTGGCGTTATATTCTTGATGTATTGTTCTCCTGTGGAAGGGCAGACAAGCCCGAAAGCTTGAGATGATCAAAAATAAAGATCCTTATCTCCATAAACGTTTATATTCTGATATCAAAAACCCACAAGTATCACATTTATCTTCTTCTTCTTTCTTATCTCCACTCAATCATATTAGGGTATCAAGTTGTGTCTGTTTGACAACCATCATGACTGGGTGAAGTAGAATGTGTCTGCCTTTGTCATTAAGACTGGAAGCACTACTCAGTGGCAGGCCGACTTAGCTCCAAAAGAAATGGCCGCCTCTAACATGAGGAACAGATGCCATGTGCAGCTGCTCCTAACAAAGGAGTATAAACGCTGCTCATTATGTATCCCTGGATTAGGAGCCCTTACAGGGTACTATCAGCCAGGCCAGCTGAACCCAGGTTTTTTAGTGAGCTTGTTACTGCTCCCCCTCCTCCTTTTTCATCCGGGCTTGGGACTGGCAAAGGAGGAGTTGAACAAAACTTGAAGAAGTGGAACATCACTGGTAGAGAGGACAGCAGTAGCTACCAGTACAATGGTCAGAGGTAAAGTTAAAGGACATCATAATGGCTCTGGATAAGAAAATACAGCATATATAACCTTTGACTATTAATCTGACACTTAGTTCAATTCAATAATTTTTTTCGAATCCTAATCGGCCTATTTACATTAATTTTAATCAACATTGTTTCAATACAAACTTTAAAGGACATCAAAATAACTCTGGATAAGAAAATACAGTACAACCTCTTTAATTCAAAATAGATAAAGCACAATTTGGATTATAGATTGATATAAAAGAAACTAAGACCTAATCCAAATAATTTATTATATATACACACTAATAAATTACTTGGATTAGTTCTTATTTTCTTTTATTAATTCAAAATACAAAGTAATAAGACCAAATAAATAAATAGTGTGTGATGTTTCGGTAACAGCATTGTTACCATCTTCAGACAAAAGTATTGAATGTACTTCATTCATCAGTACTTCCATTCAGTACTTTTGTCTGAAGATGGTAACAACGCTGTTACCGAAACGTCACACACTATTTATTTATTTGGATTTGGTCTTATTACTTTGTGTTTATAATCTATAATCCAAATTGTGCCTCTTATCATTAATTACAACAACAAAAAACCTTTATTCAGGGTCACTGACCCTATACAGGATTCACCAGAGGTATGCATAAGAACGAAGCAGTGAGACAAAGGAAATAACGATATATACAGAAGAAAAAGAAAAACAAGAAAGAGAAAGAGGGAAGCAAGAAAAACAACACAAAAAGAGTAGCAGTAAGAAAGTGAGGAGTGAGTGTCACTTGGCCTTCTTCTGAGATATGGACTTGTGGAAACCATAAAACGCCGTAGCAATATACTTATTCTGGGTTATATTGTCAATTATTGATGGAAGTGAAGCACAGAGTTGCCCAGTTTTGAGCATAAGGGTTCTTCTTTCAGAGCATAGCAATCAAAAATATAGTGAGTGATTTCATTTTTTAGTTTTGAATTACAGAAGGTCTTATCATTAATTAAAAATACTATTAATTCCAACACTTAGTTCAATTCAACAGTTTTTCAAATCCCAATCGGCCTATTTGTACTAAATTTAATCAAAATTAGTCTTTTTTGTTTCTACTTAGTTCCAGTCTACATTGTGTCAATCACTTTCCACAGGTCAATGATGTTATGTGATAGTCTTCTTCTTTCTTATCTCCACTCAATCACACTAAAGTATCAAGCTTGTAAAGCTTGAGATTTTTGATGGTGTCTGCCGGGGAAGAGTAGAGCTTATGTTAGGAGCGGCTGCACATGGCGTCTGTTCCTCATGTCAGAGGCGGCCATTTCTTTTGGAGCTAAGTCGGCCTGCCACTGAGTAGTGCTCCCAGTCTTAATGACAAAGGCAGACGCTTTTTATTTTACCCAATCATGATGGTTATGTGATAGTGAGTCACTGAAACAATGGAAACTAAATAAATAATTGTAGCTTTATCTTTTTTTCCATCTAACATCTTCATAAATAATCAAAATTGATTCAACACTGTGTTTAATTGAACAGAAAATTCTGATCCCTTGAGATATTGAATTAAAGAAGTTGGAGTGTAATTGGTATAATAGAGTTTCAGTAGAACCTCCCTTTGGTGGACACCCAGCTAGCGGACACCTCTCTACAAAGGACAGTTTTCATTTTTGCAAATTTACTATTTTTATTATTTAACAACTTTCTAACTCCGCCTTTGCCAGTCCCAAGCCCGGATGAAAAAGAAGGAGGGGGAGCAGTAACAAGCTCGCTATAAAACTTGGGCTCAGTTAGCCCGGCCCGGTTCCTAATCCAGGGATACAGGATGAGCAGCGTTTGTACTCCATGTTAGGAGCGGCTGCAAATGGCGTCTGTTCCTCATGTCAGAGGTGGCCATTTCTTTTGGAGCTAAGTCGGCCTGCCACTGAGTATTGCTCCCAGTCTTAATGACAAAGGCAGACGCATTCTACTTCACAGTCATGATGGTTGTCAAACAGACACCATCAAGGGTCACAACTTAACCTGATATGATTGAGTGGAGATAAGAAAGAGGAAGAACAACTTTCTGGTAAGAAGACACCTCTCTCTAAAGGACACTTTGGCTCAGCAATTAGGTGTTGTCCTTTACAGGGAGATTCTACTGTATGTGGAAAGGAAAAAAAAATAGGAAACCCACCCTATCAACCCTTCCCTAGTACAGTTATGATGATGTAGGTCGATATGGATAGAACATGATCATCATAGGAGTCCTCAGCCAATCAAAAGAGGTTGAACTCGCACCTAACCAACTATTCTTAAATCTACGAGGTGGGAGAAACAATATCATATATTACAGTATATATATGTCATAATATATACTCTTCCAGGAATAATAAAGCTAACCTAGAGCCAGCCCAGAGAGAGACGGGATGTAAAGTCCGGTCACTTTAGACAGCAGCGACATTCCAAGGGGCGGCAAATGGGGCCCGTCCGTTAACACCTTGGGACTTTTAAGACAGTTGGGGGATTGTGTGCGACACGAACGGACGCCCGGCTTTGCCGGGCCCTGGCTCTCTCCCTCTCTCTCTCTGGTTGCCTGGGTTCCTTCTCCAACTTGTGGTGTCCTCATTTCTCTTACCACCTTATTATATTGCCACATATATATATATATATATATAACCTTGTGGGATGGTTGCGTGCATGTTGGTGTGGCTTGTGGAAACTTGGGCTGGAATCCCCTGAAGTTGTTTCTTCCTCAGATTTCACCATGGCATCCTCCAGTTTCAGATTGCATTCCACATGGGGAGGCCACAACCAGCTTGGTTAAGTTTCTATAATACATGACAACACAATAACCACAAACCTCCAAGATAGCAGCAATTTTGTTATAAATTAAAAAATAGAGTTTCAAGATACATATAATTTTTTTTTTTTTTTCAACCTCCAACAGGAAACCAACTTCAGAAGAGACCATGTGATAACCATATATTTAGGCAGTCTCTCATGGGAGGTTATATTGTCCTAACCAAAAACAACAAATGGAATTTTTAATCACAGGTGTCTCTGACCCCATTATATACAACAATTGAATTCATATATTCAGTGCCGCTTTATACAATTGAATTTATAGATTTAACAATAGAATTTATAGATTCAGTGCTGCTTTACATACCCAACACTTAACCTTGCATATACAACAATTGAATTTATAGATTTAACAATAGAATTTATAGATTCAGTGCTGCTTTACATACCCAACACTTAACCTTGCATATACAACAATGGAATTTATAGATTTAACAATAGAATTTATAGATTCAGTGCTGCTTTACATACCCAACACTTAACCTTGCATATACAACAATTGAATTTATAGATTTAACAACAGAATTTATAGATTCAGTGCTGCTTTACATACCCAACACTTAACCTTGCATATACAACAATTGAATTTATAGATTTAACAATAGAATTTATAGATTCAGTGCTGCTTTACATACCCAACACTTAACTTTGCATATACACAAAACAATTGAATTTATAGATTTAACAATAAAATTTATAGATTCAGTACTGCTTTACATACCCAACACTTAACTTTGCATATACAACAATTGAATTTATAGATTTAACAATAGAATTTATAGATTCAGTGCTGCTTTACATACCCAACACTTAACTTTGCATATACACAAAACAATTGAATTTATAGATTTAACAATAAAATTTATAGATTCAGTACTGCTTTACATACCCAACACTTAACTTTGCATATACAACAATTGAATTTATAGATTTAACAATAGAATTTATAGATTCAGTGCTGCTTTACATACCCAACACTTAACTTTGCATATACAACAATTGAATTTACATATACAACAATTATCTTTGCTTATACAACAATTTAATTTATAAATTTAGTGCTGATTTACATATACAACACTTTGCATATGCAACAATTATATTTACAACAACAACAACAAAAAGCCTTTATTCAGGGTCACTGACCCTATACAGGATTCACCAGAGGTATGCATAAGAACATAGCAGTGAGACAAAGGAAATAACGATATATACAGAAGAAAAAGAAAAAAAAAACAAAGAGAAAGAGGGAAGCAAGAAAAACAACACAAAAAGAGTAGCAGTAAGAAAGTGAGGAGTGAGTGTCACTTGGCCTTCTTCTGAGATATGGACTTGTGGAAACCATAAAACGCCGTAGCAATATACTTATTCTGGGTCATATGTGTTGGGACACCTCGTGACCATAATATGCCAAAGTAACCCAGAACCCCACCTAACATAACCATATCCCACCTTTGTCCATTTAAGTTACCAACCTCTGGTGATTGCGAGGTGTCGAGATGGAGCCTGAAGCCACCTTTAGCCTTGGCAGCACTAAGCCAGAGACCGAGATCCCCTTCCTGGTGGTCAAGTCACCTGACCTGTGGTGGATGACCTGGCCCCACCAACACCAGGATAGTCCAAGATGGACTCAGACACCCCTTCCTGGTGGTCAAGTCACCTGACCTGTGGTGGATGACCTGGCCCCACCAACACCAGGATAGTCCAAGATGGACTCAGACACCCCTTCCTGGTGGTCAAGACACCTGACCTATGGTGGATGACCTGGCCCCACCAACACCAAGCTAGCCTGAGATGGACTCAGACACCCCTTCCTGTTGGTCGAGCCACATGTCCGATGGTGGCCGACTTGACCACAAGCCAGTCCAAGATGGACCCAGACGCCCCTTCCCTGTAGTCAAGCCACCGACCTATGGTGCTTGACCTGACTCCACCACGAGCCCTGAACCTTTCCCAAGCTGACCCCAAGATGCCCAGATCCTACAATATTAATTGTTTTTTTTTTAATTCAATATTTTCGTATTTTTATTTTATTTTTTGTGAATATTTCTTTAATAATTTTATATTTAATTTATTTTTATCATTTTTTTAAGATGCCTTTTTAATTTTTTTATTTTCATAGAGAGAAAGGTGATGATAGCTTGGGGGGGGTGAGTTCAGCAACACTGGGACAAGGAAGCGGGATATTTACATGATTCTTGAAGATTGACATTTTTGATATTGACATTTTTTTTTTTGACAAAAATTTGATTTTTTTTTCTGAGAAAGAAAGAAGACTTGGAGTTGCGGAGGGCGGAGGCCGCTAGCTGCGGCCTTGGCTGCCCATTTTTTCGAATGGTGGACATGGGTGGCTGAAGGTAGGTGGGGATATTCTGGGGATAATGGCATAATAGGTTTTTTTTTTTTGTGTGTGTTTACATTTATATGTATATTAAACTCCTCCCAATTTTAAACTTATATAGTTTTTTTTTTATTATCCTTTTCCATGAAATCTTATATATATATCTGCTTGTGTAGTACATTGAAAATTTATTTTATTAGAATAAATAAAATATGTTTGGCCAAAATATTGATTGGTTAATTTCCCCTTTTAACATATAATTGCTAGCCGGCACAGCTTTAGGTCTCTACATGTGCGATAGATAAATAAATTTGTGGTCTGGTTTTCTGCAGCCACTGGCGCCCCAATATATGGACATGTAGAGATCTGGAAATAGTAAAAGTATAAAATCATCATTGTTGTTTTTTTTAACAATGACTTTCTTCTTCCATTATACTAAAAATATATGAAATGCTCTCGAACCCATCATATGCAACAATTATATTTATATATACAACAATCAACTTTACATATGCAACAATAAAATTTATAGAATCAGTGTAATCTAACACCTACCTTTTATTTTTTTTCAAATTCTTTTCAGAGGAGGATTCAGCTTCAGACAATTTCCTTATTTGTATATATTTTTTTTTTTAATTATTCCTATTTGTATCCTCAAACACAGATCCAACAAACTTCTTCAAGTCTGTTAGTCAGTAGGTTCCTAACCATTAAGGATTGAAGGTTTTTTTAGTGAGCTTGTTACTGCTCACCCTGCTCCTTTTTCATCTGGACTTGGGACTGGCAAAGGCGCAGTTCCATATTTATTTTTTTGGATTTATATCTGCATCGTTTTTTCTTATATACATTGTTAGTTCAAAAATGATGACCTTTATATGCATTTAATAATGGTGTCCATCCATCAATATTTTCAACATTAATGTCAGCATATTTACTAAGAAGAAACTTAACAATATGTAAATACCCATTTGCCGATGCAAATAATAAAGGTGTGCCATTGCCATCTTCATTAGAGTTCACATCAACCCCTTTATCTAAATAGTATTTGACAAGATCCATACTGCCACTAGATGCTGCTGCAATAATTCCAAAATTTTCTTTATTTAATGGGTTTTCTAATGGTTGATCGTCTTTTTGTGAATTGACATATTAGAAATTAGTTTTGATATTTAAATTTCTTGTACGGAGGTATAAAATAAATTAGCTTTATTGATAAATTGAGCATACTTAATGGGCTTTATGCTTTAAATACATATTTCGGATTTTTTCACAAAAGTGGGTAAGGAATTTTTATGATTATTCTAATAGATTGAATTTAAATTTTTATGTGTACCAATAGATAAATAAAATTATCCCGTTTTCTGGAGCGTTGGAGGTAAAAAATATTTTTTTTTTCACACACACACACATTTAGTTGGTGTTTTATTGTTCAGATCATTAAAAACAAATGGTAAAAAAACATCGAAAGTACAAAAAAAAAAATTAAGGTTAACCCTACTACTAACTCTGCAGAAAACACGGAAACAGAAGATAAACCCTGAAAGAGAGAGAAAATAAGGATAACTCGGGCCCCTAGAGCGCAAGAAACGCCAACTGCCCGGACCCTGAAAGAGAAAATAATCTTTATTTTACGGGCTGCTAACCAAAATGAATGATTTTCGAGCCCGAAAAGGACCTTGAAAGAGGAGTTGTGTCAATTATTCCGCCTTCTACATGCTAGTCAGTAAGCATTTTAAGGCTCTTATTAACACAGGGACAACACATGCAAACAGCCCGCTGCATCTGGAAACAGCGCGCCGCTTGCGAGGGAACCAAGGAAGCGCCAAGCACACCTAGAGCTCCAAAGCACCCAAGGCTTTCAAAAATAGGGGATCATAAGAGATCTGAAGTCTGGCTAATATCTTTCGAGAGCTCAACCTGAAAGAGGAGTTTAGAACTTTAAATACCGAGGGGCACAGACTTAAATTCATTTTTGTTTTGTTTTTTCTTGATTTTTTTTGTCAATTAAATTAATAAAATTGGTTCATTGGGTAAAAGTATTCACAATTTACCATCTAATATTAAATTTTTTATTTTATACACAAAATTTACCATGTGTTATTGACCAATAAAGTATGTTATTTGCGATTTTTTTTTTGTAATTGAAAAGGAAATTGGCATATGCCATT
The DNA here is from genome assembly GCA_030710605.1 of Cordylochernes scorpioides. Classification (NCBI taxonomy): domain Eukaryota; kingdom Metazoa; phylum Arthropoda; class Arachnida; order Pseudoscorpiones; family Chernetidae; genus Cordylochernes; species Cordylochernes scorpioides. The sequence continues at coordinate 13,632,325 of CP092868.1, forward strand.
TTATTTTTGATATCAACACTTGACCTTTTCCATTTTACTTACTTGTTTCGCATGTTTAGCGTGTTTACGCAAATTTGGCCTTATACTACCCATTTCTTGATTTCTCAGGAAGCCTCTTGGGCCATATTTTTGGTCTTTGAGGTACAGCCTGCATCTCGCTGACAGAACCACCAGCCCGAAACGCGTAAGTGGTTGGCTTTTCTTGATTTACCAAAGAAATGGGTTGGCCACATATTTTATGGAAAAACCCAAAATCAACATTTAGATGATTTTTGTTCCACTAGATGGCGCTATGTCATCTAAAATATCCATGTGAGCGGTCAGAATATTAAAATATTAAAATATTTTCTAAGAAGGCATTTTTCAAAAATGACTCAATATATATTAAGAGACTAAACTAAATGACCAATTTCACCAAACTTTCAGACATAGGAAAACTCAGTCCATGGTAGAATTGAAATTTTGCCAATTGCTGGATATACTATGTTGAAACAAGATTAAATAAAAATAACTTGCAAATGTTGACATTTCATAACATTTCTGCCAGAAAAAAAAAAATGTAGACGCTTTTATGAAAATTGTATTTGTCGTCAGTTAAAGATGCCAGATATATAAAAAAAAATATTGAAATATATATTTATTTTTGGGTTATAGAATGTATTCTTATTTCAATAAAAAAAAAAGATATAAAAAAAAAACTAAAAATAAAAACTTGACACTTGACTAAATTGTTTATTATGTAGCTGAAGAGATTCTTTGACATATTGTTAGATGTTATTTCAATTATATTTTATATAGCGCAAGAAAAATATTAAAAATTATTTCATAAGCGTTCGAAAATTGGTTTGTCTGCATTTTTGTTAATTTTACCGAAGCATTTTTATACACTATTCCTTAAAAAAAAAAAAAAAAACGTAACGGAAACCCTATCGAGTACTATATCTATATCATTGAGGAGTTGTGTTATAAATATATCTATAAAATCCTTTTTCGAACATTTTAATATATTGAATTTATAGTTTATATTTCCAAGCAGAAGTTTTATCTTTTTTAAAAATTACAGCTCTAATTATTATTGATCATCACCATTTTTGACATTTCAGGTAATTCACAAAATATCGAAATACAAACTACCTTTAAAAAATATATAAAATTAAAATCGCCAAATATATATTTACAATCTCTAAAGCTAAAAAAAAATATAATTATGGAGAATAAAAATGATGATAATATTTTACTTAATGCAGTAAAAGAAGGTAATTTCAAACTGGTAAAAGCACAAATTAAAACAAAAGGAGATATTGAATCAGCAGATGAAACTGGATGTACACCATTGATAAAAGCCTCAATAATTGGCCATATTAATATTGTAAGATGTTTACTTAAAGCTGGAGCAAATGTAAATGCAATGGATAAAGGTGGACAAACACCTTTAATAGGTTCCGTTAAGGAAGGTCATTTAAAAATAGTGAAGATGTTAATAGCAGCTGGAGCAAATTTTGATACAACAGATTTCTCTGGGACTACCCCTTTGAACTGGGCATGTTCACATGGCCATCTTCTTATTGTCAAATATTTGCTGAATTTGGGAGCAGATATCAGCAACAGTAATCCATGGGGATATACACCTCTTGTCTTTGTTCCTACAATGAGTCGTTCAGAGGGTGTTATCATTCTGATGAAAGTCGGTACTGACATCTTTGAACATCCAGCTGAGAATGCTACTTACGAATTCAATAAAAAACTTGCAACTTATTTAATGATTCGGTATTTTATCTTGCAAAATCCAATGTCACCCAAACAAAGTTATGTAGCCAATAGTCCTACCTTGTCAAAGTATTGGGATCGTTGCAAGGTAGAACTACAAATGTTACAAACTCATCTTCTTGGAGAGAGTACCATTTCACTTTATAAATTTCTGAGAGAATCAGATCTGGATAAATTAGCCGGCTATATCTCCAATGTCTCTAGTGATTACCCCAAGAAACTGTGGAATTCTGGAAAATTCAAGATCTATTCTCCAATGATCAGAGATCAGTTTGAAAGAGCCAGAAGAAGAAGGATGCTCCTTTACAAGAGTGGCATTGTGGCGAGGCACTGCGACTTTGAACAAATCCCCCCAGAAATCTGGGCCATGATTACCAGCCAGATGACCAATACAGATTTGATGAATCTGATCAAGAGTACTGAGGTCACTAATACTCCAATGAAAATTTGGTCCAAGTTGATCTGTGGCTGGTCACCCTGATTAATGGTGAGTATTTTGATAAAGCACTATTTGGATTATAGATTATAATACAAGAAAATAAGACCTAATCCAAATAATTTAATAGTGTGTGGCGTTTCGGCAACAGCATTGTCACCATCATCAGACAAAAGAAACTTTTAGATTATTTTTGTCTGATGATGGTGACAATGCTGTTGCCGAAACGTCCCACACTATTAAATTATTTGGAGAGATTAGGTCTTATTTTCTTGTATGGTGAGTATTTATTTTTTTTCAAAAATATCTGGCACTCTTGCACTCTGTGATTTTTTTTTTAGGTTATTATCTATAGAGCTAGCTAGTATCATTGATGTTGAGGTTTTTTTTTTTTTTTTTTTTAATAATAAAAAAAAAATCTGGTATATTCTTCTATTATATGATGTATTAGCATGGCATCTGTTATCAAAATTCAAAACTATTATAGATGCATATGATTCTTTTTAAAATAAAATAATTACTACTGCCCTTGCTGCAATAGAAAAAAGGCAGTAAGGGCAGTAGAAATTGTTTTATCTTAAAAAGAATCATATGCATCTATAATAGTTTTGAATTTTGATATTCCTCTATTCTCTGTGAATTTATATATAATTAATCTGTGATTGATTAACTGATGAGATTTTTTTTTTCTTCTTCAAAAATATCTAGCACCAATGCATCGATCAAGGAGCCTGGGTTACCTTTTATGTTACTACATCCTTGCATTCTTGCGATTTTTTTTATATAGGTACAGTATTGTGTTGATGGTGAGTTTTTAATTAAAAAATATATATATCTATGAATTTATTTGAGAATAATATCTGGGGCTTGTCATCATTGATTGTGTTTTTTTTTTTCTTCTTTCAGAAATATCTAACACTCTCTTGTACTCTGTGAATTTATCTGAAGTCAATTGATGAGTCAATCATCAATTGATGAACTCTACTCATACCCAACAGACACCATCAAAAGTCTCAAGCTTTACAAGCTTGATACCTTAATATGATTGAGTGGAGATAAGAAAGAAGAAAAAGATCTGAAGTCAATCTGCTGCTGTTGGTAATTATTAAGGAATTTATTAAGACCAATGATTTAGTCATGTAACAACAGTCTGTTGATAAAGTCAATGGCATCATTGAAATCTATTTATACGTATGTATATATATATGTATGAAAAAACAATAGAAAAAAAATAAAAGATAAGTGGGTCAGGTGTTGATATTAAAAATAAAGAAGGCATCCACGAACTTGCTCCACTAGATGGCGCTCTGCCATCTAAAAAGCACATGTGCTCGTGGTCAGGAGATGCCTTCTTTATTTTTAATATCAACACCTGACCCACTTATCTTTTATTTTTTTCTATTGTTTTTTCATGTGTTAAGCGTCTTTACGCAAATTTGGCCTTAAATACCCATTTCTTGATTTCTCGGGAAGCCATTGGGACCACAAAATCTTTTTGGTCGCAGTGGTTACAGTCTACTCCACGCTGACGAGCGCCAACAGCGCGAAACACGTTCGTGGATAACTTTTCTTGATTTATCAAGAAATTGGGTTGGCCAAATATCATGGAGCAAGCTAAATAAACGTTTAGTTTATTCTTGCTCCACTAGATGGCGCTCTGCCATCTAAAAAGCACATGTGCTCGTGGTCAGGAGATGCCTTCTTTATTTTTAATATATATGTATATGGTATTTTTTTATTATCTTAAAACCTATACCAATTTTTTTTTTTAGTATTAATTAAGAAGAAAGATTCTGGGAAGACTATAAAGCAAATACAGATATCTTTCAAACCAAAGCTGGGCAGATATGTATATTATAATTAATAATGATTTCTGCCGTTGACTTTGGAATATTATTTTCTAATTATTTTTTGGATACATGAGTATCATTATGATATTATTTTTGCAGTCCTGGTTAAAATCTTTAAAGTATAATAATAAAAATAGTTTTAATCAGAGATTGCTTTAATTTGAACTTATGGGATATATAAAATATAATTTGAGAAAGGTATTCCTGACTTAAGGCGTAAGAATAAAAAAAATGGAAAACTTATTTACATAATGTACAAAAGGTTTGAGCCGGCCATCAGGAAACAACAACAATGAGTTTTTATAGGTGAGGCCTGACCTCTGGCGGTCGATTTAACAGAGTATTTGAATCTATATAATTTTAAATAAAATAATATTTATATAATATGTATATTCAATTGTTACGCCTTCTACATGCTTTAGGTCAAGCATTCTAAGGCAGAACTCATTATTGGGTGTCGCCATGGGCCCGCTATATACAGTCGAACCTCTTTAATTCAACACCCCAAGGGATCAGAGCTTTCGGTTGAATTAAAGGAAGTGTTGAATTAAAGTAAGATGATTAGGTAATCATCTAACTCTCTAAAATAATATTTTTTAAAAATAGCCTTGTAATATAAATTAATGATATTAATTGAAACCATTGTGTGTTTTTATTTTATTTTCATGATTAACTTTTAGTATCAATGACAAAATGGCATCAATACATATTTTAGAAACATAAATAATTGTAGCAAATAAATTTACTGGTAATGTGTTTCTTTTCAGTAATATAATCAAATATTAACTCTACAGACATTAAAATATTAAATATAATATATTAAATAATATTTTATTCTAATTGAAAAATATAGCAGTTGCAAGGAAATAAATATGGTAAATAAAAAGAAAATTTTAAAATATTATTTTAAAATAATCATGAAGATCTTTTTAAAAATTCCTTTATAGATGTCTGTTTTTGCACTGAAATCCTATTCAGGATGTATTCCAGATGGTCATTTTGAAAAAAACATGCATACCTTTCTTCCTCTGAAATGTCTTTTAATAAATAAATTTTACTGTATTAAAGTCATCCACTGCTGCTGCAGGTGTTATTGATTTTGTGTTTAAATCTTTTATAATAACACAGAAATGGAATATTGAAATAAAATGTTATCATAATCATTGTGGCTACATTTTATAAAGATTTATTTATTTAAAAGGAAATAATTTGTAAATTTTGAAATAACTAAAATATTTAAATGCTGAAATTTAAAATATATAATATTATTGTTAATTAGCGCACGAAGCCTAAATCCCAGCGTAAAAAAAAAAAAAACAATAACACTCGCGACATTGCGCAATGGCACTGCAAAGTGAAACTTAAACTAACCAGGAACCAAAAGTGCGCGCGCGCGATCCTATCGGCGCCCGCCGATCGCCGCCGTAATACCTTTTTGGCGGAAATTTGTAAGTAAAAAACATTCAACTGTCGAAATTCTAATTTTAAAATGGTCGAACTATCGGAAGTGTCGTATTATCGATATGTCGAATTACGGTTTGTTATTTGATAGGCCGGAGGTCGGGACATCAGAACATGGTCGAATTATCGCCGAGTGTCGAATTGGGGTGTGTCAAATTAACGAGGTTATACTGTAATATGTATATGAAGTGTCTTCTTCTTTATTATCTCCACTCAACAATTATATCAGGGTATCAAGCCTGTAGAGCTTGTTGATGGTGTCTACTTGGAATGAGTAGAGCTCATCCCCTCAAATAAGGATAGATGGTTCTGGAATGATAAACCCATAGCAATAACTTCAAGATATACATACTTGGGATTCCCTCTGACACCAACAATAACAACTACTCACCCGGCAAATTACTTTAAAGGAAAAGCACTTACAGCAATTAACGCCACACACCCAATATTAATAAAATCAAAAGCAAAGTCAATAAATTTATCAATCAAACTCTTTGATACAATAGTGAGAGCTGTCCTGATGTATGCCGCTCCATTATGGGCAACAGAGCATAAAGACTTACTGGACAATATACAAGACATATTTATCCGTAGGTTCCTGAATCTGCCCAGATACACTCCAGGTTACCTAATCAGATTAGAAACCGGTCGTATCTCATTGAGTGTAACAGCCTTAAAATTAACCCTGAAGTATTGGCTGCGGGTGTTGAATATGAGCAGTGACAGATTGCCACGTATATGTTTTAATAGAACACGGGAACTCTCTAATGCTTCGGGCACACCCATCGGTTTCATTAAAAAGCTCACTAATCTGCTTAACGATAATGGATCCCCTGCACTTGTTTCCTGTGATGACCCTGAAACGCTGAGGAGCGCGATTACAGGGCTCTTAAAAACAGCGGCAGACCAATCTATACAAAACGACCTTACAAGAATGGATAAATCTAAGCTATACTCTCACTACAAAGACATTCACATATCTTTCATGACGGAGGGATACCTTTTAGGGGATTTTCCTTTCCCGGTTGTAAGACTACTCGCACAAGTTAGAATACTTTCAAGTTTTTTTAGAGAAAACCACACCAAGATGCTCTGCGGTGAGGACCCGACTTGTACCTTCTGTAATTCAAAACTACAAAATGAAATCACTCACTATATTTTTGATTGCTCTGCTCTGAAAGAAGAAAGAAGAACCCTTATGCTCAAAACTGGGCAACTCTGTGCTTCACTTCCATCAATAATTGACAATATGACCCAGAATAAGTATATTGCTACGGCGTTTTATGGTTTCCACAAGTCCATATCTCAGAAGAAGGCCAAGTGATACTCACTCCTCACTTTCTTACTGCTACTCTTTTTGTGTTGATTTCTTGCTTCCCTCTTTCTTCTTCTTATTATTATTTTTTTTTTTTTTTTCCTTTTCTTGTTTTTTTTTTTTTCCTTTTCTTGTTTTTTTTTTTTTTTTTTTTTTCTTTCTCTTTTTACTCTGTATATATCGCTATTTCCGTTGTCTCACTGCTTTGTTCTTATGCATACCTCTGGTGAATCCTGTATAGAGTCAGTGACCCTAAATAAAGGCTTTTTTGTTGTTGTTGTTGTTGTTGAGTAGAGCTCATCAATGGATAAGCCAATACAGTCAATGCTGTGTGTTTGGGGTTGCAAGTTGAGAATTGCACTTGGTACATTATTGGAAAACCTTGCAACCATTCAGAAAAGTCATTGTCCTTAGATGATCTGACTTTAGTCTGGAAATCAAGGAATGCTGTTCCCAGCAGAGTTCATTCCAGAAACTTCAGCCTTGAGAAAATTGCTGATGGCATTCTGTTTAGATTTATCCCAAATATTTCCAGTATCTTTTGATTTTAATATAATGAAAGACTTCCTATTATCTCCCACCATAATTACATAATTATACTTAATTTATTTACATCACAGGAGCAACACACAGCTGAGAATATTATTTAAACAAATAAACCCATAATAAACCCAACTGCCATTATGACAGACAGCTAATACTATATGATGACCAAATGATAAGGCACAATTTGGATTATTCTATATACAGTTACGAGCGTCATTCCTCATCTCCTAATCAACAATCAGTCATCAGTTTTCATCTCTGTCACCGTTTGCTTTTTTTTTTGGAATGGCGCCCTCCTATTGGTTGGCTACGGTCATGCCACCTTTGCCCCCCCCCCCCCCCCCCCCCCCCCCCCCACTCGCCTTTTCGTTTATGTAAATATTGTGTTGAAGCGGGTCGCTCCTTAAATAAATGCATATATTAGTTAATAACCAAATGGAATCCTCTCTTTCTTTTTCCCTGTAAGAGACGCCTACGGAAGCCAACAGTACATAGACAGATAAAGCACATAGGCTATAGTTATTAACTAACATATGCATTTATTTAAGGCGCCAATTTATAATTGTAACAAATAGTATTTGAATCAAAACATTCAATCGGGTAAAACACACCGAAACGTCACACACTATTTATTTATTTGGATTTGGTCTTATTACCTTGTGTTTATAATCTATAATCCATTCAGTACTTTTGTCTGAAGATGGTAACAACGCTGTTACGGAAACGTCACACACTATTTATTTATTTGGATTCAGTCTTATTACCTTGTGTTTATGATGACCAAATGTTATTAGGAAAAAAATATAAGTTTTTTTTGACGTGACAATGTCTTAAATTAGGTTGCGGCTGGGAGTCACTTATGAAAAAGTGTAACGCCCGGTAACGTTACGATGAGTCACCGAACGAGAGTGCTGCGCGCGCAGCGCTAGAGAATTAGGCGCATTGAATCGGCGCATGCTTGTCTCTGTCTTTGTCTTTCTCGAACGTTCTTGGCGTTGGAAAAACAAGAAAGCGTCATAATACAAGTTCACACGTGTGGTTAAAGTATCGTCAGCTGTGTCTTTAGTGAAAATGTGGAGTGCTTAGATTCGTCATTTACAACAACTACAACAATAAAGGTAAATAATTGTACACTGATATTTCATTATCGTAAACTATGATTGATTGATTAATTGTTAGATTGACACAAAAGTTGAGAAACTGAGTTTATAGGTTATGTCATACTATTGATAAATGTTGATAGTGTTAAGTAAATTATTAGTTTAAAATTAATTAATTAATTAATTATTATTTTACAAATTTTAAATAGTTTCAAATTTATTTAGCAAAAATTTGAACCTTCGATCTGAATAAATGTTTTGATTTTCGAATTGATTCTTTAAAATTACAAATATTAAGAAAAAGTGGCAGATATAAGAAAACTTTATTTAAACTGTGTTGAGCAAGAATTTTAACATCTAATATAAGTAAATGTTTTAATTTTCAACTTCATCATTTACAATTACAAATTTTATTTAATTTCAAATTTATTTAGCAAAAATTTGAACCTTCGATCTGAATAAGTGTTTTGATTTTCAAATTGATTCTTTAAAATTAAAAATTCATCCATTCAATTTCAAATGTTCAACAGGAATCACCACTCTCAAAACAATGGAAACGGTGCCTTCAACTTCCAGTACTTCAATGGAGACGGAGGATATCGTGCCGTCAACGTCTGCAGTACCTTTCGTTGTTCCACACACCACCTCTACCGCCAGAACGAATGCTCAGCGACAACGTGAGTACAGACTACGAAAAGCATTGACCAGAACTCCTGAACAAGTAAGAGCCTTTGCAAAAGCGGCTGCGGAGAGGCAACGCAGGTTCAAGCTACGTAAATCTGCTAACATAGCCCTCACCAGCGGTACGTCAGAGTCACCTGCTTCAACGTCTTGTTCTGTAGTGGAGAGAACAAGCGTTCCTGTCGTGGCGGAGAGAACGAGCGTTCCCCTAACTAACGCTCAACGGCAACGTGCATTCCGACAACGTAGAGCAGCATCTTCTCGGACTGATGTACAACCGACTACTTCTTCAAGCCAAACAGCAATACAACTGGAACAATCCACCTGGTATACCAAATGGTCATCGTCAATACGGAGATTTCAATCTACTTTCCTGGACAACGATTTTGGCCATGCTTGCTCGGTTTGTGACAGATTGTGGTTCAAGAATGACCTTAAAACCATCACTGCACTACAACTGAAGGTAATCTCGGATTGGTACGTTAAGGAAAATCGGCAGCTACGCAAGGAGGATTATACAAAGTCTTGCAACACCTGTAGACAATCACTGAATAAGCGTAAGCTTCCTACTCTCGCAAAGGTCAACGGCTTCTCATATCCTGACATACCTCCAGGTCTACCGCCTCTGGATCCTATCAGTGAACGTCTGTATCGACTAATATGTAACTATCGACTTGACTTTCGCAAGACACATTACAGCAGAAACACTTCCTTTCATTTCATATTTCTCCTATCATCGTCCTATCCTCAACAAAATCACTCAAATAGGAATTAGTTAAGTTTAAGTTTACATGTACAATGTTTTAGTAAACAAAATATATTTCTATAGTTAAAATTTGTGCAATTCTTATTTTCATTCAATTCCTTGTACCTATTGCGCAATTTAATTATATTCATATCAATAAAAATTCTACCGTTGTCACGTAAAATCTTCGCCCGTAAAACCGACTTTACAGGCAACCATTGTTTTTTTTCAAACCTAAAATATACATTCTTGATTTATAAGACTTTCATGTTAAAAGAACAGAAAATTGCCAAGTCTTACATCTATACTAAGGTACAATTTGTGGATTGTAAATTAGAAAACATGTGATGATTTGGATTTTGCAATTGAGAAAGATATTCCTGGCTCAACAGTAGAGGATGTGTCTTGAGGAAACAGGCAAACCATGTGATGATAAGTTGTCAACCTTGGCTGTAGTGGTATGTTGGCTGTGAAAGTACAAAAAATATATTTGAATAAGAAAAACTAGCCTCTCTGTGGGCTACAAGTTTATTTATTTTGAGGTGTTGCAACCTGTTGAGTTAATTTTTCTCATCAACTAAATATACAACAATCCTTTATTATACGGATACTCGTCCCATACAGGATTCTCCCAGACAGATAGGTAAACAGAAGAACATAACAGTTATATACAGAAAGTGAAGATTGACATCGACCTTTCTTCAAGTTGGATCCATTATCTATGTTACGCCTATTGTCTGTTCTGTTTTCCATAATCTGTGAAAAGATAATGCATGGGGTTTGCTTTTGACTACTTTTGCCATTAGAACATATGGCAACTTGTTTTCATAACAAATCTTCTTCAACTATGTATAAAATTTATATTTAGCTGTAATATAGCCTTTTCCACAAGCCCGTGTATGATCCTTTTGTTTTTGGATTTGCCCATTGAAGAGCAAAATTTGCTCGAAAGCTTGCAACACCTCAAAATAAACTCTTTGCCCACAAAAGCTATTTTTCCTTATTTGCATAAATTCTTGCGAAATATTGTTTGCATGAAAACACAAAGTATATTTTTATATAATTGGTTTATATATCTTGGAAGTTAAAGGTTGCCTGCCCTGAATTCTAATTTCTTTAATAAGGAACACTTTGGCCAGAAAAGTTTTTTTTTTTCTCAATGTTTGAACAAAAATCTTTTGTCTGCATCAGGAAAAATATATATATTTTTACTGACAAGGATAAAAGATTTTTGTCGAAGCGTAGAGAAAATAAAGCTTTTCTGGCTGATTATTTAAGAAATATAGTTTATATATGTCCTAAAACGCCATGCCAACTCAATATGAAGATTGGAAAGTTTTTCTATTTATTTGTTATATTTGTAAAATCATTTTCAAGTTCCTACAGGATGTTTGCCTGGCTCATCACTGGTGATCCCTCCCAACAATTTAGTGAGTTTACTTCTCCGCACTGCTCCACTACATAATTATTTTGTTAAATAGAACTGACCATTTTAGAAGTGTTTAACATATGAATTCCCTAAGCTGATTGATTGTTTTTCCTCATGATAAATTCAGACTCTTTTTTTCTTTATATTAGAAGATATTGACCCTTGTTTACATAATTGTTTCAGATATGATGGGCCAGCTTGAGCTTTGAAAGAGGCGGAGCCACTCAGCGCGAGGGATCCGCCTTCTCCTCTTCCCCCCAACCCCTCCGATCATCTGCTTTGTGATTGGTCAAAACATATCAATGTTGATGCTTTCAACCCCCCTCTCCCCCCTTGATGTTGTTGCATATATGAGTAGTTTTCTTGCTCTATATTCAAAATGGTTGTTGCTTGCATTGATGTTGCTGCCCATTTAATGGATGTTTCCATCCCATTTTAGGTAACCCCACCCCCTTTTAGATGACTCCACCCACTTTTTGGGATGGCTCCACCCCCTTTTAGATGACTCCACCCACTTTTTGGGATGACTCCGCCTACTTTTTAGAAATTTCCATCCCATTTTAGGTGACTCCACCCCCCTTTTAGATGACTCCCAATTTTTGGATATCTCAAACCATTATAAGTTTATTATTAATTTTCTAGGTTTTTCTTTTTTTTTTCTCTCTTTCTTTTTTTTACTCGATGCCTCTCTACACAAATGCAGACTTTTGAGGTAAAGATATTTACCTACCGTTGCCAATTTAGCTTCATTGCTATCTACACTCTTTCCTATTCAAAACATATCTCTCAATAGAAAACAAATGACAAGAAAAAATATATAAATTTTTGGGAAAAAAATTTTTAAAGAAAATTTTCACTTCTACTCAACACTTCTACTATCTATACTCATAACTTAGATTTTATGATAGTCAACTCTTGTTAAAAAACACTTTCTTCAAAAGGGTTTTACTAGATTGCAACCTATTTGCATATTAATGCAGCATTTCTCAGAGAGATTTTTGACAGTAAAGTTTTACACGAAGACCTTCACATATTCAAACTGATTTTTTTAGAATTCTTAAAGATTCTTAGAGGTGGAGATTACATTTAGAGAGTCAAGTCTTTTTCTTACCAAATACCAAACTACTATTTTTTTTTTCAACCAAAGTGTGATCTTTTTTATTTTCTTCTTTTTTAATATGGAGAGATTGCTAATGAAAAAAAAAAAAGAATTAATTGTGAGGAAACAAGAGAAATAGAAATGAAAAAGAATAAGGTATTAGTGGAAAAAAGATTTTAAAATGTTTATTTGTATAATGTCAAGTAAAATGTCAACATTAACCCTCGTTAAAATCAATTCCATCCCTTCTTGATAAAGGGTGCTTTTTTAAATATGGTTTCATGGTCTCAAAAAAGATTTTTTTTTTCTGTTTTGAAAGAAGAAATAACAGTGATGTCACAGTAAAATGAAAATATATTTACCTCTGGCTAACATAATGAGTTTTTTTTTTTTTTTCAGCCAACCAACAACAATCCTACCTTATTTGCATATAGTAGCAAGGAACTAAAAGAAGGCCCTAATTATGATAGAAAATCAAGAGACACTTTGCACCAATATGTGTAAAAAGTCTTATTTGCTTTCTCTACATGTGTAGACATATGCAGTCACTAAATACTACCTTCTCTGCTTTTCACATGTGTAGATATGTGGTGCACTTACAGTAAAAGCAGTCACTATAACTACCCACCATGATTATCATGGCCTGTACCACGTGTACTAGGGTTAAGCAAAAAATATATACAAATATGAAGAATGGTCTGGAGCTAGGGTGTATATGAAGAGATGAATTTATCGGAACAAAGTGGAACTGTGTTAGGCCATGATGACAAACAGCTAATACTATTTGATGACAAAATGTTATTAGGAAAAAAATATTAGTTTTTTTTTTCAAACCTAAAAAATATACATTCTTGATTTATAAGACTTTCATGTTAAAAGAACAGAAAATTGCCAGTCTTGCATCTATACTAAGGTACAATTTGTGGATTGTAAATTTGAAAACATGTGATGATTTGGATATGGTTTTATTAATGTTATATCTAAAATTTTTTATCTTCATTTCCACATTAGTTTTTTTTTTTTTCTCTGATTTTCAAATGTGTAGACATGTGGTGCACTTACAGTGAAAGTAGTCGCCAACTTCTATCCACCATGATTATCATGGCCTGTACCACGTGTACTAGGGATAATAAAAATATATATATTAGTTTTTTCCCCATATTAGAAGAATTGTATTCTGGAATGGTAAATCTTGCTCTCTTAAGGACAATATATGGATTATCTAGATCTATTTACATAGGTTTAAATTGATTGTAATATGTAAATTTAAAATGATTTTGATTTACACACACAAAATTAAATCTTATAAAAGTCACTAAGGAAATTATTTGCCAATTAAATCTAACCATATCAAACTACTCAGGTTTAAAAAAAAAAAGAACAAAAGAAAGGATTTTTCTAATATTTTCTCAATACACACTTTTTGTTTTAGGAAAATTTAACATGATTGAAAAAGAAACAACAGTTCTTCCCTAATTGTATTTATTTTTCTATAGGGAATAATATGAAATAGAGGAAAGCTTCTTCTTCTTCTTTCTTATCTCCACTCAATCACACTAAGGTATCAAGTTTGTAAAGCTTGAGATTTTTGATGGTGTCTGCCGGGGAAGAGTAGAGCTCATCAATGGATGAGTTAATACAGTCAATAATATGTCTTGGGGTTGCAGGCTGAGAATTGCACTTAGTACATATTGGGAAAACCCTACAACCATTCTGAAAAGTCATTGTTCGTAGATGACCAGACTCAAGTCTGGAAATCAAAGACTGTTGTTCTCTTGGGAGGACAGAACCAGAACTTGTCCCTCCTGCTCTGTGCCAGTCATGTGCAGCATCAGATTTCCATTCCTGCAGGCATTGAGCTTTGATGGTACGGAGGAGGTCAGATCCAAAGCTTCAGATCCTGAACTTTTTAAAATCTTCAATTGATGGCTTAATCAACATTGATATTCACTTTGGAATTCATCAATGTTCAAGCCATCACTTGAAGATTCTATTTTAAAGAGTTCAGGATCTAAAGCTCTCCTCTATTTCATATCATTTTTCTATAGTCTTCTTCTTTCTTATCTTCACTCAATCATATTAGGGTATCAAGCTTGTTGAGACTTGACAACCATCATGACTGGGTGAAGTAGAATACGTCTGCCTTCTATAGTGAAGAGGGAGATTGTCTTGATTAGATATATTAATAACTTAATATCCTTATGTTCAAATCAATAAGCTTGAGGGATAAGTATCTTTCTGCAAAAAATTAATTTAAAGCTTTCGGGCACAACCGCTCTTGGACAGGAAAACTTTAGTAGCGTAATATTTTTTCCTGTCGAAGGGCGGTTGTGCCCGAAAGCTTGAAATAAATTTTTTGCAGAAAGATACTTATCCCTCAAGCTTATTGATTTGAACATTCTATTAGGGGATTAGCATATTAATAATGTCCTTATACCTATTTGCTATAAGAAATACTTATGGATAGGCGCCTTGTTTGGTTGAAATGTTTATCTTTTTTTTTATGGTTTGGAGTCTATAAATGTCTCCATCACTTTCTGGATTATGGTTTAGATCCTTCATCAAATATTTACAATGAACTTCCAGCTAATCAAATGCTTGCAAAGCTGATTTACTATTTTTTTTAGAAGGTTTCATCTAATTTCTTTGCACAGAATGTCTTGAAGTAGAGAAGATTTTTAATGATTTATGCAAATTAAATTGGATGAATATGCAAATATAAAATTGAATATGCAATTTTGTCGTTATTATTATTATTTTTTTTTATTATTGAAGATGTCTTCATTTTATATTGGCATGTTTTTTTTTTTGCAGTTTAAATTCATTTCTGAAAAAAAAAAGGGAAAACTTTGTCAGGAAAATAATTACTAAGTATTTTGGAAGTTTTGTTCAAAAGACAGGTATATTTAATCGCTCAAATTTTACCTATAACTTGTATGCAAAACTCAGCTTATATGCAAATAAAATTTTTAAATGTTTTTTTTTTTTTAATATAGAGATAAATTTTTCAAAATATAACTTTAGATAATACTATTGTACAGAATAGATCAATGAAAAAAAATTTTTTTTTTTTTTAAATTGAAAACTTTATATATAAGAGAAAGCATGAGAACAGCCTTGAAAATAATACATATCATTAGAGAGTTTTATGCAACTCAAATATATACATGTTTATACCTAAAATAACTATTTCTTCTAATATATATATTTTAGAAAAAAAAAACATATTTCTACATCTCTCTCTCTCTCTAATAGCATAATTTTATCTCTTAATCTTTTAGTATTGTTTTCTTTTTATAATTAATTTAAAATTTTACATAGAGCCAATTTTTAACACAAGTATATGCCGATAAAGCACAATTTGGATTATAGATTATAAACACAAGGTAATAAGACCAAATCCTAATAATCTAATATAGATATGCTTTTAATTATATTATTTTCTTTTTTTAATGTTTTTTTTTTTAACTTTTATTTTTAAGAATAATATTCTGTGTTTATCAGATAACTATCTTCCTCTTATCTGCTATCTTGTTTACACACTTGATAACAGTAACTATTTAAAGCATGCTGTGGTAAAATTTCTGATCCGGGTTCGATTCCCGGCCGTCGCATCTTTAGCGGGCGCTTGGCGACACCTAATGATGAGTTTTGCCTTAGAATGCTTGACCTAAAGCATGTAGAAGGCCTAATAATTGATCTGTGGTAAAATTTCTCATTCAGTACTTTTGTCTGAAGATGGTAACAACGCTGATACCATAAATGTCACACACTATTTATTTGGATTTGGTCTTATTACCTTGTGAGAAGTATATGCCATTACATTATTTTATCTTAAATCTATTTTAAAGCTTTTTATAAAATTATACTATCTGCTTTGATCCCTTTCATATAGAATCATAATACTTTTTAAATATCCCTGTAGTATAAATTTATTGTATTTGTGGTTGTATTGTAGTCTGTTGTATACCTATCAATGAATATTTGAGCTTTGATGTTTGTGAGCAATGCTTATATGTAAATATATCCACTCTTCAATATAAATATATAATTAGGATTCATTATAATATATTTATAATACCTGTTATATTATTTAACTTTAATTTTGCATCAAAAATATATTTTATTCTCTAAGCCTAAAAAAAAAAAAGTAAACAAATGATCAAATTATCTTTTGGCAATATATTAAAAAAAAAAAATTGTCAAAATTTTTTAACATTGAATAAAAAAACTTTTATATATATATATGATGATATATTTGGCATTTTATATAACATATTGAGAAATGTTTATATATATTTTAAAATAATGGTGCAACTTTAAATGAAGATTTTTTTTTTTTGCAAAGTTGGATGCAATGATAAGTGCTTTCGCTCCATATATATATATCTTTATCCCTTTTGGGGAAATTTAAAAATAGTTTGTCTTTTTAAATGTGCTTCTTAAAATAACACTTATGTGTGGGACTCAATATTAAACATTTTCTCCCCTCTTTTCTTCTTTTTTAACCTTTTCACTCTGTGATTGTAGTCTTGTGACCTTTCCTGCTTATATATTAGTGTCTATCTATTATCATTGTTGTTGTCATTAATAAAGTGTAAGAAATTTTACCCCAAAATGTTGATTTTTAATTTTTTTACCAATTACTTGTTATTATGTTTTATTGAGTTGTTGTGAATTATTCCTTGCCTTACGAATTTGCATCATCCCCTTTAGGTATCCTATTATCTCCTTGATTATGATGAAGCACAATTTGGATTATAGATTATAATAAAAGAAAATAAGACCAAAATAATCTATAATCCAAATTGTGCTTCATCATTTTTGATAGACTTCAATGGACCTAAGAAATTATTCTTCCTATGAGCTGAAGAAAATGAATTCCATTGGATTAGGTCTTATTTTCTTCTATTATCTCCTTGATTAGTTCTTATTCTAACTGAACACCTTGCCTGATATATATATACTCATGGACAAAACTTAAGGAAGCGGAAGGTCTTTGATGTCGCCGGTTGTCTTAATTTTTTAAAGAGACAGAGGCAATTTTAGTCACACTTGGTTATCTCATGTGTCTTCAATAAAGATCACTGTGTATCAAATATCTTTCATAGTGATTGTCTGAATCCCGATATACATGCTAAAAGGTACAACTTTATTAAGTTTTGTCCCCATGAGTGTATGTTAAAATGGAATTATTCAATGCGAATTCTTTTTAATCCTATAGGACTTAAGGATCATGGAGGAATTTTCGCATATAGTGTACTGAAGATGAAAAAGATATGTGTAAAAGTTTTATATAATTTCAGAACCCTCTTTACATAGTTTCCTCAACTCTATATGCCCTTTAACATGATTCTGTTCTTGGAAGAGAGCTAAATCTCCTGCCTGGTGGTAGATCCACTTTAGTGGATAAGTTAATGGCAACCATTAGGTTTAAGCAAAATTCAAACTGTGTAAGACTTTGTTGATGAGTCACCGGGCTGCATTGCAAAGACCAAAGGACATAACTGGAAACTTAAAAAGACCAAATGGTGTTGTAACTGCCATTTTTTTTTTTTTGGATATCTTCAGGTTCCACTGGTACATGGGGTAGTAGCTCTTACAAGGTCGATGGTGGAGAAAATTATCTTACCATGTAGGTATGATGTAAAGTCCTGGATGCCACCCACCGGCAATGTGTGCATAGTCAAGTGTTCGCTCAAATTGTGCTGGCTGAGGCATTGTTTGGCCGCCGCATGGTGATTATCTGCAAATATCTAATTAACAGGCCCACACACACAGAGAGACCCAACAGCCATTAACAGGGTGTTGGGATAGTCTGTTGTGGGACCAGACCTCTGAATAGCCTCACAATACTCTATGACGATACTGGACAACTGTCAAAAAAATTATGTCCCACCATTAAAGTAAGTACTATCATGAATCCATCTTAGGGTCTAGAAAACATGACTTAATGTTAGGGGTAGTTTCATCTGACACTAAGTCATACTACTATGCTACATGCTTCAGATTCCTTGAAACAGTAGATGTTCATTTACCTATCATGGAGCCCCATCACTTTTATTAAGATGCCTCACACAGATAATAAAAAAGACAACTTTTATTTAATAACACATGGTGAGTGAGCCTCATGCATGTGTCCCTCTAATCTGACAGAGCAATGATGTTTGGCCCAGTAAGTTTGTGATACTGAAGCTGGCAATGTGTTGCCAGAAAGAAAATCAACTGTGCATGCATCACCAAGGTGGCTCTGTGAACTAGGAGAAAGCTAATCAGAGGGGGAATAACCCTTACTATATATATATAGTATATTTAAACATTAAGGGAATGTTTTATAATATATATTGATAAATGTTTGGATATGTGGTTGTGTTTTGAGAACAGATAGCATAGCACTTCACACACTCTTTCTCTACTACATTGATCCTACAGTTTGAATAATTTAGATAGATAAGTTACTTACTGTTTCCCTCCCATTATAGACTGAATAAAAAACAAAGTAATAAGACCAATTCCAAATTAATAAATAGTGATGTGTTCCCTGGTTTGGATAGATGAAAAGGGAGGATACACGATGTGACTTATTAAAGTTTCCTTACTTAAGTATATATATATATAGCAATTTAGGCCAACAACCCCATGTATATAACCCGCAGCAAGACCTTAATGTTGTATAATGGTAAATATGATGGAATAACGCACTGAAACACATAAAAGTACAAACATCACTAAAACCTGACAGATAATTACCCTCAAAGTAGCCCTAATAAAGTCGTAATTTTGTAACTGTTGCTGTGTCAATATATCACAGCAAAGATATAGTACACAACTCTATTTCAACAGAGTCGGTTGTTCTATAATTTGTACACTTTGTGAAATTAAGGTGTGGGGGGTAGTACCATAAGGCAAATTATGTATGAAATAGGTAACAGAGGAAACAAGAAAATTTTTCTAGATATTTATTTAAATATCTTAAAATTTGGGAACATGTCTATACTGACGAGATATGCTATTTACATAGTAAAAATTTAGATAGAGGTGACCTGAAGTTACTTTATAGCCCTTTAGGGCCCATGCGAAATCTAGGTTGTCTACTACACAAAAGGGGGGGGGGGGGGGAACCTAGATCTCCATCTATTCTAGCGGGACAAAATATACGAACCCTAACACTCCTTTTAAGTCACTTAAAGCCCTTTAGGGCCCATTCAGAATCTAAATAGATTAGCTTCTGTTCGAAAAAAAAAAAAAAAAAGGAGGGGGGCTAAGCCATAATGGCAAGGGGCTTACCTTCTCTCGAAAGCGGCGGCAAGGTTTGGTCTCCTCTACGTCTCAGGCCCGTCTAAAAATCGTCCTTCTCACTGAGCGACTCCGATCGAATCCCGCCTTTTGGCAAAGAACCTTCTTTTATATCATCTCATTCTCCATTTTCATTCGCCGAAAGAAACACCAATCAAAATGGCCAACGGCTCCAGTATCAATTTCATAGACGCCCCAGGCCTCTCCCCTTCAAAATAGAACATATAGTATTACCAAAACAAAAAAAAATCTAAAGAGAGAAACAACCCCTGCGGTAGTGTAAGATTTCAGACTCCAGCCCCCCGTCTTTCCACATGGGTTGAAATACAATCCTCCCTTTTTCTCGGGATGGTATATATATCGCCCCCCCGTCTTGGCTAAAATTGACCCAGGCCCTTTTTACCTGGACTGTAATGTGATGCTTTCCTTTCTCTGGAAGGATATTTTATAAGTTTCAGTCTTTAGAGATCTTCCTTCTCCATTTTTCTCCTTTTTTTTTTTTTTTCTGGTCACCTTTACCTAAATTTTTGGTGAGGGGAATATATGTACATATGAAACAACAGTTTCCAGCTCGGATGTCTCTGGATGTCTTCTTCTTTACCAGGCATCAGCTTTCGGCATGGAAGTCTGGTGTCACCAAGTGTCTAAGTTTCTGGGCAAAAAAAAAATGGTCTGTAAGTCTATGTGGGAGGGAAGCCATGTATCCATTTGATTTGATCATACATACGCCTTCTGTTGGGGTATGGTTACAAAAAAACGTGCCCCAACAATCCTCCCCCTGCCAAGTAATGGACAAATGCGTTTGTGCTATTCATTATTCATCTGCCTTTCATCAGTTACTATGAAAGCAGGCCCATTTCTAGCAAAATGCATTTTCCATTACTAGGTGAAGCCAGATGTACCGAAACCTATAGGGAAGGTAAGGCTAGTCAAAATGATGGTATGCCATTCTAGATGTTTATTATTCCGAACATTAGTGGGCATTGCGCATCCTGGCAAAGGGGTTTTTATGTGCTATTATTCTGTCAGAACACTGTTATCAAAATAGTTCATGGGGGACAGTCATATCATATGTATGGAAGTAAGCAAGGTCATCTGTCTTACCATTCATGGGTATATATACCACCCTTCCACTTTCTTCTTTGGCCTTGAGGAGTAGACCCTCCTTGTGGTAAGTCCTCTCAACCCCATCCTTGCCTCTTGTGGTGCTGGATTCATTGCTACCTTCTTTCTGCTAACAATACAGTTAGAACATTTCCCTATTACATATTATATATAAAAATTTGGGCGCCAAGGAGTCGTTTAGAAATAACTGACTAGTCCAACTCCTAAAACATGCCAGCATCTTTATTTAAGTACCAATCAAGACATTCGTGTGGTATAGTTATACATATACAATCAAAGGAAAGGATAATTATAGTTAGCTGAAAGAAATATCTTGATACATAATGATTAGCCTATGACATGATGACTTTTGCTAAATAAAAAAAAAAAGGTTACAGAAAACAAATTGTGAAAGTAATTATTAAATAAGGCACGAAATATGTAATGATAAAATGAATCCTTCCATGTTATATGATGGGTATAATATATATATTGAAGAAAACACGTATCATGCAGATAGTGATTAAATATGATAAAAATCATCCCATGATAGATGATAAAGAAAACTACTACAAAATTATATATGATGACAAAATATATATACTTATACAAGTAAGGCGGATAAAAGACAATAAGGATAAAATAGGTCATGCCTTAAGGGAAGAATAAGCCATGACAACATGTTAAAAAAAATCGCAACATGGCCGGTAAATATTACTAATATCATGAATATCAAAGGAAATAAAATAGTTGAAATGAATAGCATATGATTATAATATAATATATATGATATAAAATAATAACATATTCAATTAGAAAATGAAAACACATTATATATATTTGTGCGCTGAAGGTTCAAGGTTTAGTATCTCAGTTAAGTTTTTCAATCTTATTCAGTCTGGAATCACGAGTTGGTCACTGGGTAATATTCGTCTATCCCGATCCTACTGGAGGGTGTGTTTTCTCTTATGTGTTAGATTCCTCTGTTACAATACTCTCAACTCAGATGGGTACGTCATTTAGAATCTTGGTCAAATGGAATATATCCCAGACCTCTATTAAACTACACAGTCCATTTAAATCTAGGGTGACAACCGTATGAAGAAAGCTCTCTGTTTGACAGAGAAACTAATCAACTTCTCCCATTTTGTTTGTGACTCCGTTTACCTTGTCTCTGGGGTGTGTACAGTTCAGCTACCTCCCCCTTCCAAGAAATTCATATTACTTTCATCTACTAATATACCCTCTATTCATTGACCTGAATCCTACAAATCTACATCTTATAAATTTGAATTTTATCAATCTGAAATTTTGGTTCTTTTACAAATTCCTTCAGAATTCTACTCCCTGTATAACTGCTCTTAATTCTACTGTCCTCAATACAACACTTCTAAAACTCTGACTCATTGGCTCGTTCTGGCGTCTCGTTCGCGGTCCTTATAGTTAACTAATACTTTAAAATCTTATCCTATCATGAAACGAGTTTAAACTCGTTGAAGGTCCTAATAATTACTTATTTTGCCTCTCGAATCGGTCTTATACTCGAATTCATTCCAACAAAACGTATGGCAGGGCGAATCCTTTATTAGAAGAAACTTCCGCTAGCTATGGGGGATCAAACTGGTACCAAAAAAAATTCAGTAGACGGAAACACTTCGTCTAGAATAACTGGGCAATCTCTGCCTACATGCCAATCTTACAGGACCTCCCGTCTAGAACACCCTCGCTCCAGCCACGCTAAAAGCGTCGAAACTACGGTGTCAGATCGGTTACCCAAGGTCGCGCCGTTATACCCCAGGCTATACGGCATGGCAAAACAAATCCCCCATCCTGCATAAAATTCAATCTATACCTCTTCGTTCCCTCTAATGAGGGGAAGTTTTGTGGGTTTCCTGGTCTGATCATAACCTCCCACAACCTTCCAGTCTGAGAATCAAGATATGATCATTATCTACGACTCTTAAAATTCAAGTTGATATAATGAAATAGAGTAACTGATTACCCTAATAAAAGAAATCAATATTTGCACTCCTCTAAAAGGAGACCTAACAAAGTGGAGCGAATATTTTCCTAACAATAGATAGAGTTGTAGTTGTCCTGTTTGAGGCTTCTCGGTCCTAACAAAATTCGAAATAAAAAGTAAAATAAAATTAAAATCGATCCTATTAAAGTCCTTTAACCCTATTCTAATGTATTTTGGGCTCACAATATAATAGTTTTTAACCTTTTTCTACATTCATTGCACCAATTCATTCATACACCCTCCCCCCTATCATTCGCGGTACGCATACAAACTAAGGTTGAAAGCTGCTACAAAGGCCAAAATACTCATTTATCTATATCAATAGATCCTAACAAATGATAACATCTTTCAGGACACAATGTGAAATCAAATAAAATAATAAAATTAAAACAAGTTGGGAACTAAAGCCCTAGGTTACTCAAAAGAAAATGCCTCTGTACAAGCTCTATATATACTAATACTTTATACTCGATAAATGATTGTTAACAATAATTGTTAACAATTCTAAATAATCTGGAAGCTAACCTACCAAAAAAAAATCAGTGTAACTTCAAAAACTGCCCTTGCCTCGACACTAAGCGACTTTTCACGACAATTCTATAAAGACATACACAAATATAAGGGCGAATAAAGAACCATTAAACGTGACACCTCATAAAAGCGGATTGAGTCATTCCCTAGCCACCGTGGGTGAAGTCACTTTCTTCTTACTTCCTCGTGCGTCTGCCCCCTTTGCAGTAGTCCGACCTCAGCACTCTATTGAAAGATGGATTTATAGGGTTTATGATTCACTACCCAACACTAACATTCTCAAGTGCTTTCCAAGGATCAACTACAGTCTGGGCCTACTTAACTTCTACCCCTGGCTTAGGGTCCCTATACTTCACAACTTTACTCTGAAAGATTGACCTTTCATGTCCTCATTAGAAACCTATTTCAAAGCTACTACCTGAAGGCCAGGGATTATAGGGTTTCTGAATTACCCAACACAAGCCATAGGATGCCTATTAGGTTTGTTGTTTTAGACATAGCCCCCCCTCTAAGTTGTGATTTCCTACACCTTCCTTCACCTATTACTCCTGGTAATAACTAAAATTTCAGATTTACACTAAATAGTTAATTCACAATGGTATACATTATTCTCATTGGTCTTCGAAACTCGGGTTTTTAACAAGAAATAGTTTGTATTAAAAAAAAAAAAAGGAATCCTAATGAAGCTCTACTTTAAAAAAAAAGGTTTAAAAAAAAAAAAAAAAAGGCTGAAATCTCTAAACTTCTCATTCTATCGAGCTGATTCTCCGTACACACTCCAAAATCCTAGTTAGAGGCGACAGTCTAAGCAGAATTTACACTGTGTGGGCCTTTTTACCCTTGTAGACCTGCGTAAAGTTAAACTGTTCACACTAACTCTGTCAACTTCCCCTCGTCTCATTACTTCTGAGTTCGCTCTGGTTGTCACCCCTTGTGGAACCACTACATTAACAGACCTATTAGGGGAGATAAGCTGGACCTGTAAGATGAATCCAATGATCTTCATCACTGGAACTTTGACTTGAATTACCATCACTAGTCTCCTCCTCCTCTGTGGGGAAAATCCTAATTGGTATATGGTATTGTTTTAACCTATCTATATGGTATTTATCCAAATTCCCAGTTTCTAGATTCTTCAAGAGATATACAGTATCACCAGCTCTTTTTAGTACCTCATATGGACCCCCATACCTTGGCTCAAATTTGTGACGCCCCTTCGTCTCATGCATTCTCTCCACTAGGACTAAGTCCCCGTTATTGAAAGTTCTCAGCCTTTTGTTTTCGAACTTAATCCTAGCTTCTTCCTGTTCATTCAAGTAGGTTTCCCTTACTACCTCTCTTATCTTCTCGACCTCCTCTGTTAGTTCCCGCTCGTAGAAGGCTGCCGTTTTGAGCAATCAAATCTTCGCTTACAGGACTTTGTCCCGCTTCCTGAAAGGGTTGTGGGAGCCACAGCTCATGTCCGAAGACGAGTTTCGCTGGCGTAAATCCTGTACTAGAATGTTCAGTGGTTCTGATAGCTAAAGCTACCATGGGTAAGATGTCATCCCAATTAGAACCTGCCTCACACCTACGCAAAGATTCAATTACTGTTCTGTTGAGCCTTTCTACAGCGCCATTACTTTGAGGTCTCCAAGCAGTGGTGTTCACTGCACTTACCCCCATGGCCTTGCAAATCCCTTTGAAAATACAGCTAATGAATGCCGAACCCCGGTCCGAAAGTATAGTTTTCGGTACTCCAAAGATAGTAATTACGCTTTCCAACAGCGCTTTAACCACTGTACTGGCACACTGGTCTCTTGTAGGTATTAAAATAGGGAATTTGGTAAATAAATCGACTATGGTCAGGATGCTAGAATGTCCTTTGGAAGTCTTCTCTAAGGGCCCTATGAAGTCTAGAGCAAGATGCTCAAATGGTTTTCCAGGCCTGAAGTGGGGAGATTACCAGCCTTGGTTACACCTTGATTTGAGAGCTGGCAACCCTCGCATCTGTATATATAGTTTCGGACCTGTGTCCTCATACCCGGCCAATAATAATCGTCCTTCAGCCTTCTCATTACCTTCTTGACCCCAAAATGACCTCCCGTCGGAACGTCGTGGTGATATTTAATCACCATCTCCCTAATGTCTGACGGAACCACCTTCACCCAGATACCCCCACTGTTCTTAGACACGAGGTAACCCTCGTGCATTTTATAATCCTTATTTTTATAAGTTACAGTCTCGGTAGACCGTCTGTCACCTATTAGTTTCAATAAGGGGGCCCATTTCTTGTCCTTAAGCAAACCTTCCCACGTCCGATCACTATCTATCAAGGGGGGCCCACGATTTTTAATTACTGCGGCCACAACTCTCTTATCTCGTGATGGTTCAGGATCATCCTCACACGGGAACCTACTGAGGAAGTCGGCTACCGTGTTTTCTTTCCCCGGGACATACACAAATGTCACATTGAAGTCTTGGATGATCTCTGCCCATCTAGACAATCGAGCGTTCTTATAATCAGACCCCTTGTTATAAGTGATCGGTTTGTGATCGGTATGCACCTCAACCTTACTGCCCGCCAGGAGGTGTTTAAAGTGCTGCAGAGACAACACTACGGCATAAGCCTCCTTTTCGATTGTGGAATAGCGAGTTTCGGGGCCTATCAACCGTTTGCTATAGTAAGCTATTGGCTTGACAACCCCGTCTATCTCCTGTTGGAGACAAGCGCCAACCGCTATTCCACTGGCGTCTGTATTGAGGATAAATGGTCGCCCTATCATTGGATGAGCCAGTAAAGGCTCACTGGTTAGTACTTGTTTTATGGTCTCAAAGGCTGTCTGCTCTATTGTACCCCAAGTGAATCTTCGCCCCTTTCTCAATAAGTTACTTAGTGGAGCTAGGAGTTCACCTGCGTTGGGTATGAAGCGCCTGTAGTAGTTTACAGTACCCAAAAGACTTCTGACCCCCCTGATGTTGTGGGGACGTTTCAAATCCCTGAGAGCCGCGACATTATCCCACATGGGTTTTATCCCATCCTGATCAATTACATGACCGAGGTAATCTACAGAGCCCTTGAAGAAATAACTCTTCCCACGCCTAGCCTTTAGATTAAAGCGACTCAGGCGTTCGAGTACAGCGGCAAGGTCCGCCACATGCTGCTCATGAGAGTCGCTGTAGACGATGACATCATCGATGTACAAACGAACGCATTTATACAACAAATCCCCTAGGACCAAATTCATGGCCCATTGGAAGATCTGAGCTGAGTTCTTCGCTCCTTGTGGTAGACGTGTGAAACGATATCTCCCCCAGGGCAGAGAGAAAGTGAAATAATCTCTATCACCCTCCGGGATGCGAATCTGGAAAAATCCAGAGGTCAAGTCTAATGTGCTGAAGACCTTTGCGCCTGCAAAAGCACGCAGGTTGTCTTCAACGCGAGGTATTGGGAACGGGAAGAATTCTGTCACCTCATTAATTAATCGCAGGTCCATTGTAATGCGGACGCTGCCGTCTGTTTTAGCAACAGGGAATAGGGGAGAATTCCATAAGGATGTACTCCCCTCGATAATTCCAGCTTCTTCCAATTCGTCTACTAAGGCCTTCACCTTTGAGACCAGCTTATTTGGGATCGGATACTGACGTCTATAGACTGGCTTTCCAGTCAGTATCTTTAACTTAGGGGCAATGATGGTTGACCCATCGCCCATATCGGAGATGTCGTCACAGAAACAGTGACTATATGCCCTAAGGGACGTCTTCCCCTGTCCTCATTTTATGTAGAGGTATACTGGGTGGTCTGACAGGCACCTCACTGGCCTGTAACGAGGACAGGAAGGCCGACTTAGTCGGTTCTTCGACCTGCTCAAAGTCTGATCTGACGCTTCCATCATGGTTGAGAGTGAGTCTTAGAGCCTTGAATCCTGGCATACCTAGGATTCCATCAAAGCCTAGCCCACCTAGATGGCAGTATTCAAATGTTGTTTTTACTTCCCTGATGGGTTTTCCCTGATATAGGCCCTAACCTCTATTAACTCACTCCCCAGTGACCTTAACTCACTCCCACTAATCCCCTTAAGGAAGGTGGGTTTACCCAAACCTTCAGCGCTAATATCCAAGGAATCTATATTTACAATGTTGGCCTCTGAGCCTGTATCGATAATTAGTCTGATAGTCCTATTACTCAGAGACCAACCTTTATCTACAAATGTACAAGTGATTACAGGTAGGCCGGCTAGAGTTCCCCCATTCCCTGCTTTGAGGCAAGCCGGACCTATTTTTTTGTCATGGCTGTGCAAATTCTTGCCATGTGGCCTGTCTCCCCGCATCTGAAGCACCTGATGGGTTGTCCGCGTTGCTTCGGGGCCCTCATACCCCCTTGGCGCTCCTCCCTTGGTTGTTGTTGGAGGGCCTTCCTTGCGCTGTTCTTGTGGGGCTCTACCGTTGGGGTTCTGTCGGGGTCTCTCCTGCCTGGTCCCTTGTATAGTGGGCTGGTTGTTCTGAGCGGAACCTCCTCTCCGCTGGAAACCTCTGGCCTGGTTGGTGTCCCACCTGTTTCCCATATTCATCCTGGGTTGCTCCCTGTGGGTCCTCCTCAGGTCCTGGTTTTCCGTCTCCAGGTTCTTTAACTTGGATTCCAGCCGGGCCATCTGGCTCGTCAACTCCCTCAACTTCCTGGCACTCCCCTCTTCATCTTCCATTTGGCATCTGGAGTACTCGTCATCCCTTTCTTCGATCTGGTGGAGACTGCTCACAACCACCTCCCATGACTCGTTCTGGAGTTGGTGGGCTCTCTGCCACAGGTTTGGACAGAGTCCAGTGAGGAAGATATCAGCGACCTCAGTGATGTCGATCCTCAGGCCATCTGACTCGGCTTCTGAGGCAAGGCTCCGCACTCTGTTCGCGTATTCCTTAACCTTTTCTCCGGGCCTTTGTCTACAGGAGAAGAACTTCTTCCTGGCTTCTCTCTTGGGGGCCCTCCTGGAGAATCTCTGTTCCAGGTTTTCCTTTAATTCGTTGTATCCCAGTTTGATCTGGGAGGCCTGGAGGGCGAACTCTCTCGCAGCTCCTCGAAGGTGATTGTCCAGGAGGATCCTCCTCCTAGAATCATCCAGGGCTTTCACATCGTAGACCAATTCGAAGTCCCGGATGAACTTGTCGAATGGTATGAGCCCATTTCCCTCAAACTTCTCCAAATGGTATAGCGCAGACGGCAACGGCGTCTGGCTGGGTGAGGGGTCATCTCCAGGGTGCATGGTTCTCTCTCAGTCTGCTGTCTGAAATATTCCAGATTAGTAGTGGGGATTGGAGAAGAGAATCTCATGTATTAATGGGGGCAGGGAACCGAGGGGTGAAAGATGGGTTCATGGCCCAAAAGGGAAAGGAAATGGGAGAGGTACATGTTCATCCATGTGGGTGGATAGTAATCTTAGATCAATGCTCTTTCTGGGTGTATTGAAACTAACTAGCCATGATGGTAGGGGCGCTGTTCTCACTGCCTCTATTGTACATCAGAATGAACTATAATTATTACTAGTGTATTATTATTCCAACAGCCTATGACCTTTAAACCTTTATACCTTCATATACACTCGACGGGGGTAGTCACCTTGTTAAAAAAAAAATCTATAATGTCATAGATCAGCTAGGGGGAGAACATAACAAAATTGTGCGAATAGTCTGTTTCAACTACTGATTGTAAGCATATTAAACTCGTTCTCTTTAGGTTGGCTCGCTCATTCATCTTCAATCTACTTTCAATAGTCATATTGAGTTCACATGGATGCTAGATGTAAACTGTATCAAAATAGTGTAGTTTTCTAGTTTCCGAATTATATGACAGTTAGAGAAAGAAACAAACATTCTGGAAATATCTCGCACTGGCTACTATTAAAAAAAATTGAATGGGGTACAGCTCTGATCTTACAGGATACCTCATGGCTCATAGAATTGAATCGCTCATTTCTCACTAAAATATTCACACAGGGTATGGAGGTCTCCAGCGGTTCTATAGCTATTGGTCAACTAAATTAATTAATGGCAGGAATTGAAGCAAGTTTAAATGCTCATGTGCTGTTTTGTCATGCGTCTTTATGTCATCTGCACAGGAAAGTGTCGCCTCAAGGACCTAATTCTGGGACTAACATCCGCTGCACATTTCAGGAAGGAGTGGTCGTCCATACAATAGCAAGATATCATTTTGCTGCCAATGTACAATGTTGAGCATTTTCCATGTCGTCATTTTGTCGATCCCCAATCTTCTAGGGTGTTTCTTTAAGCATTTCACGATGTCATTTAATGCTTCATGCGATCCCGCCCGGCATTCAATAAGTAAGTATTTGATCGTACCACCTCCAGGAGACCATCCCATTGCGGCCGAATCATTTCCACCCAACTTATAACGCCGTCCATATCGCGTAATTGAAATTAGTGTAAAACTCAAAGAATAAGACCTTAATCTCTTAATTCTTTACTAATTTCAGTTGGCTCAACATAAATCTTCTCAATTATTAATTTAGTACAGTGGCGTGACATGTCACACTTCTTCTAGTTCTTTCGCAAGCTCGATTAATCCCAGTGGAAACCCGTCCAGGCGTCAATCCCGTGCTAACCCGTCATGCATGACTTCAAATTTGGAAATTATTAGACCTGAATATTTGCAGTGGCATCTGCTTCCACTGAAAGTATTTAAGACACAAGGCTGCCTCTTTAAATCACTGTCTTTACTCCCACATGCCTGTGTAAACTTTAACCATGACTTTATCAATTCTCAAAATTCTGCCTATCGAGTATCCTGAGAATCAATGTTCTTCTTGTCTACGGCGGATTATCACAGTAATTGTTCCCTAGAGTTATCTGCGTCGAGTGGTCAGTCTGTACTACTAATTCTCCACTCTAACTCTAGGACTCTTCTATCTACTCGGGCTGTTCAAAAATTTTCAAGACAGTTGTTCAAATCCCCAATGATAATCTGCTAAATTTCGATAATTATTGGAATTCTCATTAAACAGAATAACTACACCTTTCTGACACAGAAATATCCAGCATCAAGATATAGCGCACCGTCCAATTTCTTTATTTCAAGACGGTGTCAAATTACAACTGAAGGAACATACTAAGCATATAACTGGTTTAAATTTCATGTAATCTCATCATGCCTTCTGCTGGCAAATATTTACTGTAAAATTCAATACTATCAAGATGGTTTTATTTGTCTTCATCCAAAAAAAAATGTTTCAGAAATAGAATCTTGGAAATCTCTACTTGAGGCAAAAAAAATGCACATTTATCAATTTAAGATAACCTTCCCTTGTCAGAGTGTATACAGCTGCCAAGCCAAAATACGCAGGGGAGACAGGAAGGAGAGTCAGCAATAGAATATATGAACATAGACGCAACGTTATTAATCAAGACAATAGGTCTCTAATTTTCCAATACTGCAAAGGAACAGGTCACACTTTCGCATTAGGAGAACCTAGAATACATTACAATAACATAAACAGCAAATATCAAAGGCTTATAATTGATTCTCTATTATTCAGAAAATACAATAGCATTAATAGAAATAGATTTGCCCGAAACATATAACACAATTTATCCTAGTACCAGCTAATAATATCAACAATAATATAAGTAACTTATATGTAATAGCCAATAACTATTATAAAACTACTTAAATAATAGAATTTCTAACCTATAAGATAATTCATAGAATATAGCAAACAATAGTAGAATATGTGTAATACCTTAATCAAAAAAAATATGTCTTAAGAAAAACAAATAATATGCAAAACTTTCTAATGTATATATATATATATGTGCATAGAATCATAATAGTTTTAGCATCAGGCGACGTTATATTTTCTTGATATATTGTATATGTTTCTCCTGTAGAAGGGCGGACAAGCTCGAAAGCTCGAGAAGACCAGAATAAAAGATACTCATCCCCATAGACGTTTTTACTTTGATGTCAGAAATCAATGATAATATTAAGGTTTTGCCACAAACAATGTGAATCGTAAAAGACAGCGGCGAGAGATGCGGTATACACCGCCTCAACATAACTTTCATTGCCTGATAAAATGCCCGTGAAACGGAAAGCATAAATTAAAATTCACGATTTATAATAGACTGTTAATCTCAGGATGCGTGGACTACTTCACCAATACTTAAAAATAGTATGGCTTTTCATTAGGTATATATTTCTAAAGTATAGGGGATGAAACATATACTAAATTCGAGCCCCGCGGCGGGCGACATTGATGTGTTCCCTGGTTTGGATAGATGAAAAGGGAGGATACACGATGTGACTTATTAAAGTTTCCTTACTTAAGTATATATATATATAGCAATTTAGGCCAACAACCCCATGTATATAACCCGCAGCAAGACCTTAATGTTGTATAATGGTAAATATGATGGAATAACGCACTGAAACACATAAAAGTACAAACATCACTAAAACCTGACAGATAATTACCCTCAAAGTAGCCCTAATAAAGTCGTAATTTTGTAACTGTTGCTGTGTCAATATATCACAGCAAAGATATAGTACACAACTCTATTTCAACAGAGTCGGTTGTTCTATAATTTGTACACTTTGTGAAATTAAGGTGTGGGGGGTAGTACCATAAGGCAAATTATGTATGAAATAGGTAACAGAGGAAACAAGAAAATTTTTCTAGATATTTATTTAAATATCTTAAATTTGGGAACATGTCTATACTGACGAGATATGCTATTTACATAGTAAAAATTTAGATAGAGGTGACCTGAAGTTACTTTATAGCCCTTTAGGGCCCATGCGAAATCTAGGTTGTCTACTACACAAAAGGGGGGGGGGGGGAACCTAGATCTCCATCTATTCTAGCGGGACAAAATATACGAACCCTAACACTCCTTTTAAGTCACTTAAAGCCCTTTAGGGCCCATTCAGAATCTAAATAGATTAGCTTCTGTTCGAAAAAAAAAAAAAAAAGGAGGGGGGCTAAGCCATAATGGCAAGGGGCTTACCTTCTCTCGAAAGCGGCGGCAAGGTCTGGTCTCCTCTACGTCTCAGGCCCGTCTAAAAATCGTCCTTCTCACTGAGCGACTCCGATCGAATCCCGCCTTTTGGCAAAGAACCTTCTTTTATATCATCTCATTCTCCATTTTCATTCGCCGAAAGAAACACCAATCAAAATGGCCAACGGCTCCAGTATCAATTTCATAGACGCCCCAGGCCTCTCCCCTTCAAAATAGAACATATAGTATTACCAAAACAAAAAAAATCTAAAGAGAGAAACAACCCCTGCGGTAGTGTAAGATTTCAGACTCCAGCCCCCCGTCTTTCCACATGGGTTGAAATACAATCCTCCCTTTTTCTCGGGATGGTATATATATCGCCCCCCCGTCTTGGCTAAAATTGACCCAGGCCCTTTTTACCTGGACTGTAATGTGATGCTTTCCTTTCTCTGGAAGGATATTTTATAAGTTTCAGTCTTTAGAGATCTTCCTTCTCCATTTTTCTCCTTTTTTTTTTTTTTTTCTGGTCACCTTTACCTAAATTTTTGGTGAGGGGAATATATGTACATATGAAACAACAGTTTCCAGCTCGGATGTCTCTGGATGTCTTCTTCTTTACCAGGCATCAGCTTTCGGCATGGAAGTCTGGTGTCACCAAGTGTCTAAGTTTCTGGGCAAAAAAAAAATGGTCTGTAAGTCTATGTGGGAGGGAAGCCATGTATCCATTTGATTTGATCATACATACGCCTTCTGTTGGGGTATGGTTACAAAAAAAACGTGCCCCAACAATAGTGTGTGATGTTTCTGCTGAAATGTCATACACTATTTATTAATTTGGATTTAGTCTTATTACTTTTGTGTTACTAATCTATAATCCAAATTGTACCTTATCATTATAGATTGAATATTTTTTTACTTTTGATCACAGATGAAGTAAATTATTCTGAAAACTCCTCATTATTTAAATAAAAATACAGTTGAATGTGTCTCTTCATTTTTAATATGACTGAATTAAACTTACATCAAACTAATCCAGCTTTAAGGGGCAGTTGTTATTAACTAGGAGTTGTTGAAGTTATGGATTAAAGAAGACTCCAACACAATCTAAGGGGTATAAAGCAAGAAGTTTACTGAATTTCTGCATGTGGAGTGGACACAATTTGGGTAGAGACCAACAGAGAAGTTTAGATAGCAACCCTGCATACAAAGGGATTAGGGACTGTCAGATGGAACTACTTGCTATGACTGCAGAGATATGGTGAAACCAACTGGAAGGCCACAAATTAGAAGAAAACTATTTTCAGTGAAACAAGCCACCGCCAGTTTATGTTCCCATAATTATGCAAGCGTGTCTTGGCAATTGTTAAAGCCAAATTGAGGAGCATTTAGAAAAATGTAAGGTTTAAGGAATGGTGTGCCCAAGTCAAAAAACATTGTAAATGGTCTTTTTTTCTCTTATTTTCTGGAATGTCTAGATTCCAGAAATGGAACAATGTACCACGCTCTCAAGAAAAACATGGGATGGAGCAACATTGACTTAGAATTGTGCTATTAGATTTTCTGATGACTCTATAAGCCACACGCAGAAGAGCCTAGAAGAACTGGACAGAACTTGACTGAGAAAAAGAGGTTCTAGTGATCGCGCGTTGGTAGTAGAATGTGTTGGAAACTGAATGCTACGACTACAGCTAGCGCCACACTGGACTAATCATCATCACAACTGTTTGTTTACCTTCTTCTCTATATTATAAATTGTGTTCGCTACCATAACTTTGTTTTTCTTGCTAAATGGATAATAAAGATTATTATCATATAATCCTCAACGTCCTCATGCCTTCCTACAAGCTGTAATTACCTAAATCTTACAACAATTAGATTATGAGACTGAATATTGCATGAAATTCAACTAACGAGTTAAGACAAAGAAAAAAGGCTTAGCAAAAATGGCGTCACTCCCGAGCCATGATGTAACCCTAGATAAGCTCGACGGCTATAACTACTCACTATGGTCTTTCAAAATTGAAATGCTCTTGCAAAAGGAAGATCTTTGGGAAGTTGTCACCGAAAATATTCCAGATGAACCTAAAATCGAATGGAAAAAGAAAGACTCAAAAGCTAGAGCTATAATTAATCTAAGCATCGCCGACTCACAAATAGTGCATGTCAAAAACCTACTAACAGCCAAAGCTACCTGGGACACTCTTAAAAATATCTATGAAAGAAAAACACTCTCAGGAAAAATTTATTTGCTAAGGAAACTATACAGCTTAAAACTCGAAGAAGACAAAGACATGCAACAGCACATCACTACCATGATGGAAATAGTTGACAAACTGCGAACCATTGGCGAAACACTAAAGGACTCTCACATCACGGCTATACTGCTTTGCTCGCTTCCAAAGAGCTACTCCAATCTCATCACGATGTTGGAATCAAGGCCTGATGACGAGCTAACGCTTGAATTTACCAAGAACAAACTCCTTGATGAACACACACGCAGAGTAGAAAGCTCGAAAGACGAAAGCACCGAATCAAAAGCCTTAAAAAGCCTCCACAGAGCTTCAAGCCAAAGAAGAGAAAAAGAGAAGAAATCCTGTTCTTTCTGCCACAAACCAAACCACTCCAAAGAAGAATGTTGGCACTATCAAAAGCGAAACAACAGCAACAAAGAGTACAAATATGAAAACTTCAGAAGAGGAAACGTACCAAAGTACACAAATCAGTCGAGTGTCACCCAAGAACAATCAACAAACCAGAGAACAACAAAAGGACCTAACCCAAAAGCTCTCAATTGCACTCAACGAGAAGCAAGTGTACACAACTGGTTCGTCGACTCTGGAGCCACATCTCATATGGCGTACGATGAAAGCTTCTTCACTGAACTTAACAGAGAACAAACACAAAATGTTGTGGTTGCTAATGGCAATAAGCTGCAGGTCAAAGGGATAGGACAAGGAGAAATCAAAGTCATCACACCCCAAGGAAAGACTGACACCTTACTTCTCACAAAAGTTCTCTACATCCCGGAACTAACAGACAACCTTCTGTCAGTGAGTGCGGCCACCTCCAACGGATGTAAAGTGACGTTCAACAGAGATTGGTGTACCATCGAAAGAGACAACACAGCCCTCGCGAACGGTATACTTGACAATGGAATGTACCGACTCCACCTGGATGACCAACCCCCAAACTCGCACATTCAAAGCAAATGTTGCAAAACAAAACCACTGCAAGAACAAAAATTGCCTCATGCTCTGGCACGACAGACTAGGACACAGAAATATAGAATCAATTAAGAAAATTCAAAATGAGAACCTAGCAAGAGGACTAAGTCTAAATAACTGTTCGCACAGCACAGACTGCGTTCAGTGCATTCAAGGAAAACTCACCGAAACCCCATTTCCAAAGAAGACAGAGTACAGAGCAACTGAAACACTTCAACTTGTCCACAGTGATGTCTGCGGTCCATTACCAACTAACTCTCTCAGCGGTAAGAGATACTTCATCACCTTCACTGATGACTACAGCAGATACACGAAGATCTACCTCCTGAAAGGAAAAGACGAAGTCTATGAAAAAATAAAAGACTACGTCATCTCAGCACACACGGAATTTGGAAAAAATATCCAGACCATACGGACAGACAACGGTCGTGAGTACGTAAAACCCCGACAAGTCGAAGATTTCCTGAACCAAAGCGGAATCAAACATCAGCTAA
>CP092868.1:13668510-13733279 GCA_030710605.1 Cordylochernes scorpioides
ACCGATTCTTCTCACCTGTTCTAATCGGAACAAAGCCCGGAGTAGATCAGCCGACCTCCCAGAGAGGTCCAATCTATCTTACAGGAGCAGGCAGTGGCATGATGGCCAGTAACTCCGCCGCAGGGCCGACGATGACCACGCTAGCCACGGCTACGGAGTCTCCTGTCTCCAATTCCTTCATCTACAGCCAGCATAAACCTGGCCGCATCCCTAGCAACAACTTTGTCAATGAAAGTAAGACCCTCTCCTTTGAAATTAAGATTTTTTATGTTATTTATATAATTTATCATTATAAAGCTTTATCAAGCACAATTTGGATTATAGATTATAATACAAGAAAATAAGACCTAATCCAAATAATTTATTAGTGTGTGGCATTTCGGCAACAGCATTGTCACCATCATCAGACAAAAAATAAAATAAATAAAAATAAATTTTTATTTCTTTGTCTGATGATGGTGATAATTCTGCTGTTGCCGAAATGTCACACACTAATAAATTATTTGGATTAGGTCTTATTTTCTTTTGTTATTTATATACTTTGTATATCCCTTCGGAATGAATGGTTAAAGCCCTCGATTCACGACTGCCATGAACTGAGATAGAAACCTGCTCTGTACACTTTTTTTTCTATGAAGAACCTGTTCGTATTTCTCATGTAAATAACATAAGCTAGGTTGCTCTTTTTTGAGAGGTACCTTAAAATTATTATGGAACAGGATCCCTTCAAACCAGATTCTCTTCAAGTCAATCAAGTACTTTCATCAATTCCTTATATACAACAACAAACCTTTTATTGCAAAAATCCAACCCCCACCAGCAAGTGCAAGAAACCCAACGGGGCTCTGGCACATTTGTAAGTGCAAAGTCGAACTGCTTTTCATGTGTGTAGACATGTGATGTACTTACAGTAAAAGCAGTTGCCTACTTCTACCCACCATGATTATCACGGCCTGTGCCACGTGGGATAAGCAAAAAAAAAAGTAATCTTTGCCAAGAAGAGATTTACACCTATGATAAAGCACAATTTGGATTATAGATATAAGAAAATATGACCTAATACAAATAAATTAATGGTGTGTGACGTTTTGGTAACAGTATTGTTACCATCATCAGACAAAAGAACAGATTACACCTATGATAAAGCACAATTTGAATTATAGATACAAGAAAATAAGACCTAATCCAAATAAAAAAATAGTGTATGACATTTCGGTAACAGCGTTGTTACCATCTTCAAACAAAAGAATAGATTGTTGTTGTTGTTTCTTATCCCCTTGTGTAAAGATTACACGAATTCCATGAGTTCATGCTCCTCGAGCTGTTTTATGATGAGCAGCGGCCTCTCCCAAAGGTCCTGTTTAGTGCATCTAATGCAAGCCAAAATGTGTTCTGGAGCTGCAGGTACCAAACTACATTTTGGGCAAGTGGGATAAATTTTGTTATTATTTTCTATCTTCAATGGCTTGAGATGGCCTGTTCTAAATCTTGTTAGTGTTGTTTGATGCTGTCTATTTCTGATGTTCAGAGCTCCTCCTGGGTTCACTCCACTGTACCAACTGTGCTTAGGTGGGATCCTCCAGTTCTTGTTTATTTTTGTTTTGGCTATTGTTTCTATTTCTTTAAAAGTAAGTTTATTTTTCTGTGGCAAGGGTTCTTTTGTGCCTTTTTTCGCTAGCACATCAGCAGCTTCATTGCCTTCAATGCCAACGTGTGAGGGTATCCATTGAAGGTGAATTTTTGAGGTTTTTGAGAGTTTTTGGAGATAACCAATTATGTTCCTGCTTACTTTGTCTCTGAGTTCCCCTGTGTGACTCAAGTGTTGTATGGCACTTCTACTATCAGTAAGAATCCAGATATCTTGATAATTAGTATTTCTGATGGATTTTAAGGCTTCATAGATGGCTATAAGTTCTGATCTGAAGACTGAGCAAAAATCTGGGTTTCTTCTGTTCATTTTCTCAATGCCATTTGTGGTTTTGATGAGACAGCCACTGCCAGTGTGTCCTAGCTCGTCTCTGCTACCATCGGTATAGATAGTTATTGCATTTTTAGGAATGTTATTAATTATTTCTAATGATAATCGTTTTAAGTATTCTGGATTTTGGTATTGTTTGTTGGTGGGTTCATTTAAAGTGGCATTAAAAATAACATTTTGTAGTGGTTTGCATGGAGAAATTTTTTCTGCTAAATAATTTTTTTCCACTTTATATTTTAAAAATTCATTTCTTTTGGCCAGGTGTAGAGGGCCTTCTTTTTTTAGTCTTAAATTGGATTCCCAATTAAGTATGTACTTGGAAGTTCTGTGCTTGTTTCCATAACTCTTGATTTTGTTTATATATTTTGGCAGATTATAGCTTCTTCTATCCTTTAAGGGCATAATGTCTGCCTCGTAAAGTACAATATCGTTAGGGCAGGTATTTCGAAGACCTGTAATAATTCTAGCTGCACTTAGTTGTATCCTTTCCAGTGATTTTAGATTTGTTTCAGATGCTGTACCATAGATTTGATATCCATATTCCAGGATAGGTCTAATTAGAGATGTGTAAGTTAATTTTAGTGTGGTTGCATCGGCTCCCCACTCTCTTCCTGAAATATATTTCAGGATTTTTAGTCGGTCTCTTCCTTTTCTAATAACTTCTTCAATATGTTTACTGGAGTTAATTTCTGGATCCAGGGTGTAGCCAAGATATTTAGGATGTTTATTATATTGCAATTGTTGTGCTTTCAGAATAATTTTTGGTCTTATTTTGTATAGTTTCTTATCGGTAGTAAAAAGACAGGTTTCAGATTTTTGGGGGTTAAATTCTAATTTATGTTTATTAGCAAATTTTTCTAGGTGGAAAAGAGTCTTGTTCAAATCTCTTTCAGCTTTTTTCCAGTTAGTATTGCTGCTCCATAGAATAATGTCATCAGCGAAAAGTCCAATATTGGTTTTATGTGAAATTTTTTCTTCTATGCCTGCAATAAATAGGGTGAAGAGAGTTGGGCTAAGGACTGATCCTTGTGGTAATCCTTGGTACAATTTGAAGGTTTTAGATAGAGTGCCATTATATTTGACCCTGATGTATC
Source organism: Cordylochernes scorpioides (assembly GCA_030710605.1). Lineage (NCBI taxonomy): Eukaryota > Metazoa > Arthropoda > Arachnida > Pseudoscorpiones > Chernetidae > Cordylochernes > Cordylochernes scorpioides. The sequence goes on from CP092868.1 coordinate 13,671,583, forward strand.
TATTTTTAAGGAAATCATTTATCCAAGTGATAGCTTTTCCATCAATTTTGAAATGTTTGTATAATTTTGTAATTAACTTGTTTTTCCATACCTTATCAAAAGCTTGTGTAAGGTCTAAAAAAGCAGCTATTGTGTGGTTAGTTGGTTTTCTGTTTTGTGCATCTTTTACCTTTTGTGTGAAAAATAAGAGTTGGTCTATTGTCCCATGTCCTTTCCTAGATCCATATTGTTCTTCTGGTAAGAGATTTCTTGTGTCAAGGTGGTAGGTAAGTCGTCTGAGTATAATTTTTTCCATTAATTTGCAGCAAATACTTGTGAGGGAGATAGGTCGGTAGTTTTTTGGGTCATCAGCAGATTTGTCAAGTTTTTTAATAGGAATTATTGTTGCAGTTTTCCAGTCTTGAGGCAATTTTCCAGTTTTCCAGGAGTTATTGAAAATATCAAGAAGTTTTTCTTTGCCATTTTTGCCCAAGTTTGATATCATTTGGCCATGGATTCCATCTGGCCCAGGAGTCTTGTTCAGGTCAGTGTTTTCTAATGCATAATCTAGCTCTTTCATATTGATTTTTTCATGGAAAATATTATGAGTGCTAGTGACGTTTTTACAGTCATGGATAATCTTGCGGGCCTTTTTTTCAACTTTCTTATCTTTTATTTCAAATTTGATTTTACTACTTATTTGATATGAATTACCTAAAAGATTAGCAGCATTTTTGTCATTAGTTGCTGGGGTACCATCTATATTCTTAATCATATTTGTGTTTTCAGTTTGTGGCTGGGCTCTGTCAATTTGTTTTGCCAAATGCCAAAGTTTTGTATTTGGGTTTCTTGGGTTCAGGTTTTCACAAGTTTGTTTCCATTTTTCCCTTTTCATATTTACGTATAATCTTTTTATTTTTGCATTCACAATGTTCAGTTCAGTTCTATAATTTGTTTGGTTTTGGGTGTACTTTTTTTGTAGTTCATTTCTTTTAGTTATAAGTGTTTGAATATCTTTTGCCTGGTGTGTATAATTTGGAATCCATTTCTTAATATTACCTCTTGGTATTGAAACTTTGGCTGCTTTAATAATGGTGTTTTTGAAAGATATCCAATTTTGTTCCAGATCTTTCATTCTAGTGGGTGCTTTTCTAAAGTCTTCATTGGTGTTTTGCTGGTAAAGATTCCAATTAGCCTTTTTGAAATTCCAGAATTTTTCTTTAATTGAGCTGGTTTTGGTCTTGGTGCTAATTTCTATCAAAATAGGCAAATGATCACTTCCAATACTTTTTAATATTTGCCATTTGCATTTGTGGAAAATGTCAGGACTGGAGAAACTTATATCAAGGGCTTGTGCGGTATTATAACTGTAGGAATGGTGGGTAGGATTCCCATCATTTAAGCACATGAAGGCATTGTCGTCAAATAAGTTTGAAAGTATTTTGCCTCTTGGGTTTGGCGTGGAACATCCCCATAGTTGATGTTTGGCATTAAGGTCACCTACAATAATAGTGTTGTCTGTAAGAAATTGAGCCATTGTTCCATCGTCAATAAGTTTATTGTTTGGTGGGTGATACATATTGAATATGTTGATGGTTTTGTTTTGATTGAGGTAGACTTTGATACCTTGGGCTTCGAGGTCTGATGTGTTTGGAATATTAATAGCTATGTCTTCATAGTACAAATTCTTGATTAAAAATGCAAGGCCACCCCCTTCTTTATTTCTGTCTTTTCTGAGGATATTGTAGTTTTTATATTTGAGATTGTACTTTTCATTTAATTTGGTTTCCTGTAGGGCTATAATTTGTATCTTTTGTTTTTCAGCTATTTCCATTATTTCTTCTAATTTTATTTTTGTTGCTGTTGAGCACAATCCATTTATGTTGCACTGCAGAATGCTCAATTGCTTGGAAGTTGCAAAGTGTGAAGTTTGTGGAGACTGTATTATACTTATCGGACAGAACCCTCTACCTAAGTCCTGAACGCGCCCCTGTTTATTCTGCGCGACGGGCGATGCAGCATGCAAATCAACATCTGATCTCATGGAATGGGGTATAGGGGTGCAGCTTTCGTTGATCATGGCACCATGATCCAGGCACACTTTGGTGAAAGTCTGACTTTGCCTGTAGTTTGAGGCCGTTCCTAACATGGAAGCAGACGCCTTTGCTGCCGACTCTAACATGAGTACAGACACAGCTCCTCCGCATCCCTGGAGTGGGACCCTTGCTGAGGTCTATCAACTGGGTCAGTTGAAGTCAGGATCTTTAAAGAGGTCTACTCCTCTTCTAACAATGCTGCTGTTGGTCCGCGACTGCTTATTCGTCAGAGTTATTCTGCTTGTTTCGCAGCTGGCCTTCATATCTGAAGGTCGTTCCCCTATCCGCCACCTGGGGACGCGCCCTATAGCAGTCAGCTCTGCCAAGGGAAAAGGGAAAGAATAGATTACACCTATGATAAAGCACAATTTGGATTATAGATTATTGATACAAGAAAATAAGACCTAATCCAAATAAATAAATAATGTGTGACATTTCAGTAACAGTGTTGTTACCATCATCAGACAAAAGAATAGATTACACCCAGCTGTGTGTGTACAGAATGTGTAATGTGTGTGGACGACTTTGTTCCGGAGGATGTGGAAAATTCCTTCAACAGTTTCCTGGAGGAATTGCCACAGGTAGCTCCCAAATCTCCAATGCCAGAGACTATGATGGTGCCATCAGATAGGTATGGGTCATAACTAAACTTTTTGTTTAACGGCCAATTATACACATCCAAAACCAAATGAATAGTAGGTGACGTTTCGATAACAGCATTGTTACCATCATCAGACAAAAGTATTGAAAAAGATGCTGGTACCGAAATGTCGCACATTATTTATTTATTTAAATTTGGTCTTTCCTACCTTGTGTTTATAATCTAAATTTATCATGGCCAATAATATTATGAGAACAAAGTGATTTTGTGTTAATCTATTTGCATATATGTGTGGTGAGCCATCAACCACTTTTAGCTGCACAATCAGAAAATGCCTATCTCTTTATATATATATGCAAATTGAAATAAAAATAGAATAAAAGCACACACACACACACAAAAACCTTTATTAAGACACACAGGTCTTACAGAAGATTCTCCTTGGGGTTACAAGACGGAGAAACCTATGAAAGTGGGAAATATACAAAGGGGTAAAAATGGATAAAGATTATATACACATGGTAAATATATACATTTTATTATTTGAATAATCCTATGGAAAATAAGCATATGGATTTGGGAAAAAAAAAATTTTTTTGGAAATATGGGTGGGAGAAGTGGAGAGCGAAAAGAGGAAAGAAAACAGGTATTTACATATGGAACATACATATAATGGAACAAGTCAATTTAAGTTCTTCTGCTCACACAGCACAGGTGGATAGAATAAAAGCAAAGTTTGGACAATGGAAATGACTAGACATATATGTACCCTGACTGATCAATTTAGCATTTTTTTTAAATGGAAGAATGCCATCTATCTGGATAAATTCCAATTAAATGTACACTCATGGACAAAACTTAAGAAAGTTGTACCTTTTAGCATGTATTTCGTGATTAAGACTCTGAAAGTTATTTGATACACAGTGACCTTTATTGAAAACACACAAGATAACCAAGTAAGGTAATAAGACCAAATCCAAATAAATAAATAGTGTGTGACGTTTCGGTAACAGCGTTGTTACTGAAACGTCACACACTATTTATTTATTTGGATTTGGTCTTATTACCTTGTTTTATAATCTATAATCCAAATTGTGCCATATCAGTGACCTTTATTGAAAACACACAAGATAACCAAGTGTGAACAAAATTGTCTCTGTCTCCTTAAAACAAAAAATAAATGACTGATGACATCAAAGACTTTCTACTTCCTTAAGTTTTGTCCATAAATGTATATAAATATATAGTCAAACACCTCTTTAATTCAACACACCAAGAGATAGGGCTGATTCCTTTTTTTTTTTTTTTGCTGATTCCTAGTACACATGGTACAGGCCATGATAATCATGGTGGGTAGAAGTAGGTGACTGCTTTTACTGTAAGTGAACCACATGTCTACATATGTGAAAAGCAGTTCGACTTTGCACTTACAGTGCTGATTCCTGTTAAATTTGTAATTTTTGTAAAAAAAAAATAGCTGAATCATAGTAAGCACATTGAATTAGAGAAACAACATTTTTGCAGGTTGATAAAGCACAATTTGGATTATAGATGATTAAAATCAAGGAAATAAGACCCCAAATCCAAATACAGTAAATAAATAGTGTCACATCTTCTTTCTTTCTTATCTCAAAGCCATGATAATCATGGTGGGTAGTTAGCGACTGCTTTTACTGTAAGCGCACCACATGTCTACACATGTGAGAAGCAGTTTGACTTTGCACTTGCAAATGTGCCAGAGTCCCATTTGGTTACTTGCACTCGCTGGTGGGGTTGCACTTTTGCAAGTATCGGGGGCCATTGGAGCATTTTTTTTTTTTTTTTTTAAACAGAAAAAAGTGTCCAATACGGGAATCAAACCCGGGTCGTAGTGGTCGAAAACCAAACGGTTTAACCAGCCTTCCACCGGTACCCCCCTTAGTGTCACATTATTTATTTATTTGGATTTAGTCTTATTACCTTGATTTTTTGCAGGTTGGTATTATAAATATGGAGAGCTATACGAAAATAAATAAAAAGGTTATGATATATAGATCTAAATTCCTTGTGAGAATTCTAGTCATTTGAGATAAAGAGGCTACACTGCATATATTTGCAAATACAGTAGAACCTCCCTTTAGCGGACACCCAGCTAGCAGACACTTCTCTACAAAAGAGTTTTCATTTGCAAAATTACCATTTTTTACTATTTAGCAACTCTCCGGTAAGAGGACACCTCTCCCTAAAGGACACTTTGGATTTACAATTAGATGTTGTCCTTTACAGGGAGGTTCTACTGTATTTCCAAAGTCTCCATTATTTCTAAAGAAGATTCTTATCTGCCACTTTCTAAATTATTTTTTAGTTTTCCTTTGGACAGTTAGCTGTTGGCAACAGAAGGATTTGTTGTGCAGTGAGGAAGAAACTGATGGCAGCTCCAGCAATCCTCAAGTTCAGGATTTCCGCTATGATCTGGATCCTGTAGACCAGATTCCTACAACTGTACGTCATGAGACCATTGTCAAGGCAGCAGCTCCCATGGAGAACACTCCCACCACTAGTAAGTTGTACCTCTCTATGGTCAAGCTGATAAGGTACAATTTGGATTATAGATTATAAACATAAGGTAATAAGACCAAATCCTAATAAATAAATAGTGTGTGACGTTTCGGTAACAGCGTTGTTACCATCTTCAGACAAAAGTACTGAATGAGAAATTTTACCACAGCATGGTTTAAATTGTTACTGTTATCTGCTATCTTGTTTACACACTTGATAACAGTAGCTATTTAAACCATGCTGTGGTAAAATTTCTCATTTAGTACTTCTGTCTGAAGATGGTAACAACGCTGTTGCCGAAACGTCACACACTATTTATTTATTTGGATTTGGTTTTATTACCTTGTGTTCACTCTCTATGATCAACTTCAATTAAAATTGACTGTGGACTACACTTTCTGTGAACTGACAGTTGTACCTCTCTATGATCAACTTTAATTAAAATTGACTGTGGACACCACACTATCTGTGCACCAACAGTTATACTTCTCTATGAATAAACTTTAATTAAAATTGACTGTGTACCTCTCTATGAATCAACTTTAATTAAAATGGACTGTGGACCACACTCTCTGTGCACCAATGGTTGTATTTCTCTATGATCAATTTTTATTAAATCGAAATAATTTGGCTTTATTACCTTTGTGTCAAAAGGCGATCCATTAATTAAGATTATATAAAAAGGCGTACCTGGATCTGTAAAGAAAAAAAAAAAAAAATTTTTTTTCTTAAAATATTTCGAGAGATTGCTCCCTCTTTATCAATTTATTGCACTGTGCAATAAATTGATAAAGAGGGAGCAATCTCTCGAAATATTTTAAGAAAAAAATTGTTTTGTTTTTTTTTCTTTACAGATCCAGGTACGCCCTTTTATATAATCTTTATTACCTTTGTTCTTCTTATCTATAATCCTAATTGTACCTAATTAATTTTGTTTAAAATTTACTTCAAATTACTTGCGTCAACTGTGTGGCTCAACTGACTGTACTGTCTTTGATTATTTGTTTGATTATGTCGGGAAGATTCTAACTCCTCTCAGCAGAGCTGACTGCTACAGGGCGCGTTCCAGGTGGCGAATAAGGGGAACAACCTCCAGATATGAAGGCCAGCTGCGAAACAGGCAGAATAACTTTAACGAATAAGCAGTCGAGGACCAACAGCAGCATTGTTAGAAAGAGGAGAAACACCTCTTTAAAAATCCTGAGTTTAACTGAACCAGTTGATAGACCTCAGCAAGGATCCCTCTCCAGGGATACAGAGGAGCTGTGTCTGTACTCATGTTAGAGTCGGCAGCAAAGACATCTACTTCCATGTTAGGAACAGCCTCAAATTACTGGCAAAGTCAGACTTTCACCAAAGTGTGCCTGGATCATGGTGCCATGATCAATGAAAGCTGCACCCCTACACCCCATTCCATGAGAACTCATGGAATTCGTGTAATCTTTCCACTAAGGGATAAGAAACACAACAACAATAGTTCCTAACTCCACCTTCAAACTTGATCTGCCTTGTGTGTCCTGTATTCTTTTCATAAATGATTTAATTGGTCTTTTTAATGACTCTGACACAGCTGGAATATATCTCCTAAATTACATAAGTATTCATCTTCTTTTATATGCAAATGATATCGTTCTGATCGAAGAATTCAAAAACAATATGCAAATAGAGGTTGTGTACTGTGTTAATCCCATGTGGACATTGTGTTGCAGCGACAGAAGAAAAGGAAGTCTCTCACTCATCCCTTTTATCCCAACACAAGTCTTTGGTAAGTATGGATGTTGCAGTTTGTTGCAGCTAGGCTTTGACATGGATGGATGAATGTTGCAGTTTGTTGCTGCTAGCTAGGTTTTGACATGGATGGATGTTGCCGTTTGTTGCAGCTAGGCTTTGACATGGATGGATGGTTGTTGCAGTTTGTTGCAGCTAGGCTTTGACATGGATGGATGAATGTTGCAGTTTGTTGCTGCTAGCTAGGTTTTGACATGGAAGGATGTTGCCGTTTGTTGCAGCTAGGCTTTGACATGGATGGATGGATGTTGCCATTTGTTGCAGCTAGGCTTTGACATGGATGGATATTGCAGTTTGTTGCAGCTAGGCTTTGACATGGATGGATGGTTGTTGCAGTTTGTTGCAGCTAGGCTTTGACATGGATGGATGGTTGTTGCAGTTTGTTGCAGCTAGGCTTTGACATGGATGGATATTGCAGTTTGTTGCAGCTAGGCTTTGACATGGATGGATGGTTGTTGCAGTTTGTTGCAGCTAGGCCTTGACATGGATGGATATTGCAGTTTGTTGCAGCTAGGCTTTGACATGGATGGATGGTTGTTGCAGTTTGTTGCAGCTAGGCTTTGACATGGATGGATGTTGCAGTTTGTTGCAGCTAGGCTTTGACATGGATGGATGGATGTTGAAGTTTGTTGCAGCTAGGCTTTGACATGGATGGATGTTGCAGTTTGTTGCAGCTAGCTAGGTTTTGACATGGATGGATGTTGCAGTTTGTTGCAGCTAGATAGGTTTTGACGTAGATGGATTGTCCAGGGGGATAAGACTACACCTAGTCTTTACCAAATCAATCAGGATGACATCTACATGTTTGAGAACATGGAGAGTAAGTAGATTCATCTTAACCCTATCTACAAATGTGTACAGTAGAACCTCCCTTAGTGAACACTTGAGCTAGCAGACACCTCCAAACAACAGTTTTTAACTGCCAAAATTGCCTTCCCATTGAAAATCATTCGTTCTAGAGGATACCTCCAAACAATGGATGCTTTCCTTCAATGTATCATTTATTGGTTTCCGCGTCGCCACCATCAACGCGCGAGGGCTCGCCACTCGCGGGATCTTGCTAAGTTCCTCGATATTGCCATTGAGCATGCTCGGGACTGTGATTCCATGATTCGCGAGGGATTGTCCAAACTCAGGGTGGCCTTAAGCTCCTGATGATATCCAGACGTCCCCTCGGTGAGGGCTCCGCCTGATGTAAATATTTATTTATCATTATATTTTTATCATATTTAACTTGCTCTTATAACTCTTTGTGAGTGTAAACGTTGACGAGATATCAATAAAGTTGTTAAATTGTCATATAAGAAACTCTCTCATCTGTATCCCTCCAAATCATTGAGGAAAATAGCTCCCTCTTCCACATCACAATTCACACTGACGGTAGCCAACTTGAAACTGTTAGTGTCGGCAGCAAAGGCATCTGCTTCCATGTTAGAAACAGCTTCAAATTACAGGCAAAGTCAGACTTTCACCAAAGTGTGTCTGGATCATGGTGCCATGATCAACTTAAGCTGCACCCCTCCACCCCATTCCACGAGTGGACTTTGTATAATCTTTACACAAGGGGGATAAGAAACAACAACATAAGAATACATTTTGGATTATAGATTTAGAACTACATGGTGGTAAGACCAAAACCAAATAGTTTACGAAGTCACACATAATAAACACAAGGTAATAAGACCAAATCCAAATAAATAGTGTGATGTTTTGGTAACAGCGTTGTTACCTTCTTCAGACAAAAGTACTGAATAAGGTTTCAGTACTGGTTTCAGTACTTTTGTCTGAAGATGGTAACAACGCTGTTAGTGAAACGTCACACACTATTTATTTATTTGGATTTGGTCTTATTACCTTGTTGTTTATAATCGATAATTCAAATTGTGCCTTATTATCACACTTACTATTTATTTATTTGGTATCTTGTAATATATCTTCATGTTAATCCAGTGCACCGACACACTGTGTGCAGTGAGCCCCAGTGCGGACAGTGTCACCAAGAAAGCCTCCAAGTTATCCGCAGCTACCAAATCCTCAACACCCGCAGCTGCCCACTCCAACCATGCTTCCTGTGTGGAACTGCCAGAGATCACCACTAAGGTGACCAGAATTTTACAGCTTGTAGACCAGGTGTAACCAGAATTTGACAAAATTGTAGACCAGGTGTAACCAGAATTTGACAAAATTGTAGACCAGGTGTAACCAGAATTTGACAAAATTGTAGACTAGGTGTAACCAGAATTTGACAAAATTGTAGACCAGGTGTAACCAGAATTTTACAAAATTGTAGACTAGGTGTAACCAGAATTTGACAAAATTGTAGACATCCACCAGGTGTAACCAGAATTTGACAAAATTGTAGACCAGGTGTAACCAGAATTTGACAAAATTGTAGACCAGGTGTAACCAGAAATTTGACAAATTGTAGACCAGGTGTAACCAGAATTTGATAGAATTGTAGACCAGGTGTAACCAGAATTTTACAAAATTGTAGACCAGGTGTAACCAGAAATTTACAAAATTGTAGACCAGGTGTAACCAGAATTTTAAAAAAATTTAGACCAGGTGTAACCAGAATTTACAAAATTGTAGACCAGGTGTAACCAGAAATTTACAAAATTGTAGACCAGGTGTAACCAGAATTTTACAAAATTGTAGACCAGGTGTAACCAGAATTTTACAAAATTGTAGACTAGGTGTAACCAGAATTTTACAGCTTGTAGACCAGGTGTAACCAGAATTTTACAAAATTGTAGACCAGGTGTAACCAGAAATTTACAAAATTTTAGACCAGGTGTAACCAGAATTTTACAGCTTGTAGACCAGGTGTAACCAGAATTTGACAAAATTGTAGACCAGGTGTAACCAGAATTTGACAAAATTGTAGACCAGGTGTAACCAGAAATTTACAAAATTGTAGACCAGGTGTAACCAGAATTTGACAAAATTGTAGACCAGGTGTAACCAGAATTTTACAAAATTGTAGACCAGGTGTAACCAGAAATTTACAAAATTGTAGACCAGGTGTAACCAGAAATTTTACAAAATTGTAGACCAGGTGTAACCAGAAATTTACAAAATTGTAGACCAGGTGTAACCAGAAATTTGACAAAATTGTAGACCAGGTGTGACCAGAAATTTACAAAATTGTAGACCAGGTGTAACCAGAAATTTGACAAAATTGTAGACCAGGTGTAACCAGAATTTGACAAAATTGTAGACCAGCTGTAACCAGAATTAAAAAAAAAAAGGATTATAGATTATAAACACAAGGTAATAAGACCAAATCCAAATAAATAAATAGTGTGTGACGTTTCGGTAACAGCGTTGTTACCATCTTCAGACAAAAGTACTGAATGAGAGAATTTTACCACAGCATGCTTTTAAATAGTTCCTGTTATCAAGTGTGTAAACAAGATAACAGATAACACACAGATTTACATACTTGATAACAGGAACTATTTAAAAGCATACTGTGGTAAAATTCTCTCATTCAGTACTTTTGTCTGAAGATGGTAACAATGCTGTTACCGAAACGTCACACACTATTTATTTATTTAGATTTGGTCTTATTACCTTGTGTTTATAATCTACAATCCAAATTGTGCCTCATCAGGATTATAGATTAGAAACACAAGGTAAAAAAAAAAACAAATCCAAATAAATTAATAGTGTGTGGGGTTTCGGTAACAATATCGTAACCCAAACTGTAACCGACGTCACACACTATTAATTTATTTGGTCTTGTTACCTTGTAGATCTTACACATAAGCAATGTATATAGTCTCCATTTTATCTTGTATACATGGGATATACAGTTAAACCTGTCTATAGCGCCCCCTATAAATAGCACCTTCCTCTCTATAGCGCCCCATTTTAAATACGTAGTACGATGCGATTTACATTAAAAGTGACCTGTCTATAGTGCCTCCCTCTCTATAGCACCCTATTTTGGTGAGTCCCAAGAAGGGGCGCTATAGACAGGTTTAACTGTATATATATATTTTTTTTAAGCTGTAAAACAGGGGTGAATATATCAACAACAACAACAAAAAGCCTTTATTCAGGGTCACTGACCCTATACAGGATTCACCAGAGGTATGCATAAGAACAAAGCAGTGAGACAAAGGAAATAACGATATATATAGAGGAAAAGGAAAAAAAAAAAAAAAAAAAACAAGAAAGAGAAAGAGGGAAGCAAGAAAAACAACACAAAAAGAGTAGCAGTAAGAAAGTGAGGAGTGAGTGTCACTTGGCCTTCTTCTGAGATATGGACTTGTGGAAAAACAGGGGTGAATATATCATATGCTCACAAGGTAATAAGATCAAATAAATAGTGTGTGATGTTTCGGTAGCAGCGTTGATACCATTTCTTTAGTCTGATGATGGTAGCAATGCTGTTAACGAAACGTCACACACTATTAATTTATTTTAGATTAGGTCTTCTTTTAGCTATAATCAATAATCCAAATTGTGCTTTATCATTTTAAATGCTGTTTCAACCGACTTTATAAACACAAGGTATTAAGACCACAAATCCAAATAAATAAATAGTGTGTAATGTTTTAGTAAAAAGACTTATCAAAACGTCACATTACCATTTATTTATTTATTTGGATTTGTGGTCTTAATACCTTGTGTTTCTAATCTATAATCCAAATTGTGTGTTGCCTTATCATTTTAACTAAATTTCAATTCAACCTCAATACAAAGTTCTTGTCAGAGGCGGCCATTTCTTTTTTGGAGCTAAGTCTGTGGCCTGCCACTGAGTAGTGCTCCCAGTCTTAATGACAAAGGCAGACGCATTCTAATTCACCCAGTCATGATGGTTGTCAAACAGACACCATCAAGGGTCACAACTTGATATCTAATATGATTGAGTGGAGATAAGAAGAAAGAAGAAGATATACTTGTGATTACATTTCTCTGTTACCTAGGTGGGTTCTAGCTTTTAATAATTGTTTTAAATGCAGTAGAATCTCTGTAAAGGACACACGTAGTTGCAGAGCAGAAGTGTCTTTTAGAGAGAGATGTCTTCTTATTGTAGTATTGCTGATTAGTAAAAATGGAAATTTTAGTAATGAAAATAGACTTTTATAAAGAGAAGTGTCATTTAACAGGGAGTGTATTCTTATAGAGGTTGTACTGTATCGATAAAAAGAACATTAAAATGTTCCTTTAGTGGAGATAAGAAAGAAGAAGAAGAAATGCTTCTAATCTTCTTTTAGCTCACTTTCCTCATCTTCTTTCCTCACAAAGCACACTTTCCTCATAGGAATACTCCAAACCATATTTGATACCCTAATATGATTGAGTGGAGATAAGAAAGAAGAAGAAGAAATTCTTCTAATCTTCTTTTAGATCACTTTCCTCATCTTCTTTACTCACAAAGCACACTTTCCTCATAGGAATACTCCAAACCATATTTGATACCCCCTAATATGATTGAGTGGAGATAAGAAAGAAGAAGAGACAAAGTTCTGATCTCTTTGTTGTATTGAATTAGAGAAGGAAGACTGTAGCTAGATTTTTAAAAATAAACAAAGCGATAGAAAAGAGGATTTACCAGCTTGTGTTCTGTCCCTCTAGGTACATCACCACAGAGGTAGGGAGGAAGAGGACCACAGCAAAAGCCGAAGAAAGCATCGCCATCACAGTTCTAACGATGAGCATCATCACCACCACCGCTCGCACCGCCATCGCCATCACGAGGAGCCAGGTAGCCAACGTCACCACCATCGTAGAAAAAAGCACCGTCACATCCAGGAAGAAGAAGAGGAAGAAGTTGAAAGAAGGCCGGAGAAGATAATCGCCAGAGTCAGCAATAAGACCATCGATCAGAGACGTTCCTCCGTACTCAAATACCTATCTAATCTGGAAGAAGGCCTACTGACTAACCCACTTTCCTACGCTAGCGAGTATGAACCAGAGAACATCACCTCATCAGGAACAGAACATGCTGAGCAGTTTAAAATGAGATCCCATACATCCTACTTACCTACAGAATCAAAGCATAGACATAGACACCACCACAAGGAGATTGGCAAGATAGATAGACTCACCCAGGAGATCCCTCTAAGGAACACAGAGCTATTCGAGGAAGATGATGATGATGACAGGATGGCGCATAAACTACGCCACCATTCCCACCACAGCCGCATCGAGAAAATGGGTCATTTAAAACACAAGTCTCCAAATGCCTATCACATTGAGGATCGAAGGAGTTCTTCGGAGCTGGATTCCCTGGAAGCTTTCCTGGCTAGATAAGTAAAAGTGGAAATAAGATAGCATCCATTTCCTTTCTGTTGCGCAATACCCCTCGCAACACTTGAGCCTCACACACAAATCTACTTACTATAATAAGGCTTATTTTCGCCTTTGCCGGTCCCAAGCCCGGATGAAAAAGGAGGAGGGGGAGCAGTAACAAGCTCACTAAAAAACCTGGGCTCAGCTGGCCCGGCTGATAGTACCCTGTAAGGGCTCCTGATCCAGGATGAGTAGCATTTTTACTCCATGTTAGGAGCGGCTGCACATGGCGTCTGTTCCTCATGTCAGAGGCGGCCATTTCTTTTGGAGCTAAGTCAGCCTGCCACTGAGTAGTGCTCCCAGTCTTAATGACAAAGGCAGACGCATTCTACTTCACCAAATTATGATGGTTGTCAAATCTCCGCTCATCCATTGATGCGCTCTACTCATCCCTGGCAGACACCATCAAAAGTCTCAAGCTTTACAAGCTTGATACCTTTATATGATTGAGTGGAGATAAGAAAGAAGAAGAAGAGAGGCTTATTTTAATTCACATTCACAAGGTAATAAGATCAAATAAAAAAAATAGTGTGTGATGTTTCGGTAACAGCGTTGTTACCATCATCAGACAAGAGATTCAGCACTTTTATCTGGAGATGGTAACAATGCTGTTACTGAAATGTCACATGCATTTTTTTTTTTAATTTGGATTTGGTCTTATTAACCTTGTGTGTGTGTGTGTGTTTATAATCTATAATTTAAATTGTACCTTTTCACTTTAATTCACAATGTTTATGATAAAGTACAATTTGTATTATAGATACAAGAAAATAAGACCTAATCCAAATAATTTAATAGTGTGTGACGTTCTTTTGTCTGATGATGATAACAATGCTGTTACCGAATGGTCAAACACTATTAAATTATTTGGATTAGGTCTTATTCTCTTGTTTTCACAATGTTTAATAAACTTCCAATATTTCAACGAGGCAATTAGCCTATATTCCTCTGGGAGTCAAAACTTGTATGAGTAATTTGTTTATAAGGGTTGAATACAGGAGGAAAATAGGTGAACTGCCTCGTCGAAATATTGCAAGTTTATTTAACATTCCGTTACAATGGCCAAGGTGTCATGGTCTGGGGTGGTATCATGTTAGACGCACGCACGCCACTACATGTGTTTGATGGCGGCACCCTGACTTCTCAGCGGTATAGAGACGATATACTGGAGCCCTATGTATTGTTTTTTAGGGGTGGGGTCGGACCCTGGTTCATCTTTATGGATGATAATGTTCATCCTCATAGAGCCTTGATGATAAACGAATATCATGAAAGTGAGGGTATTCAAAGGATGGAGTGTCCTGCCAGATCACCAGACCTCAATCCTATAGATCATGTTTGGGATGCCTTGGAGAGACAAATTGGATCTCATTCACCCCCACCCAGGACCACCCAAGAACTGAAAACTTCTTTGGTTGAAGAGTGGGATTTGTTTCCTCAAGAATTCTTTAATTGTCTAATAAACAGCATGAAATGTCATTGTGACAGCTGTCTAGCTGTTAGAGACGACCACACACCCTTATTATGTCATCAAATATTGGTCAATATCTACCTGACTTTTGGACTGATTAACTTAAATTTGCATAACTCTTTAAAAAATAATAAAAGAAAACAAGACCTAATCCAAATAATTTATTTATGTGTGACGTTTCGGCAACAACATTTTGTCTGATGATGGTGACAATGTTGTTGCCGAAACGTCACACATAAATAAATTATTTGGATTAGGTCTTGTTTTCTTTTATTATAATCTATAATCCAAATTGTGCTTTATCATTATCTGTAAAAAATATTTCAACAATAAATTTATTGAGTCAACATAATTTGTTATAGTTTTGTTTATCACCTACAAGTTTTTGTTCAAAACAATTCTATAATTTTTTAGAAAACTAACATTAAGAGTTTGTTACCTTAATTTTGGACATCAGTGTATATAAAAATTTCCACACTTATATACAGTAGAACCTCCCTATAAAGGACAACACCTAATTGCAGAGCCAAAGTATCCTTTAGGAAGAGGTATCCTCTTCTTCTTCTTCTTCTTTCTTATCTCCACACTGGGTGAAGTAGAATGCGTCTGCCTTTGTCATTAAGACTGGGAGCACTACTCAGTGGCAAGCTGACTTAGCTCCAAAAGAAATGGCCGCCTCTGACATGAGGAACAGACGCCATGTGCAGCCGCTCCTAACATGGAGTACAAACGCTGCTCATCCTGTATAACTGGATCAGGAGCCCTTACAGGGTACTATCAGCCAGGCCAGCTGAACCCAGGTTTTTTAGTGAGCTTGTTACTGCTCCCCCTCCTCCTTTTTCATCCGGGCTTGGGACCGGCAAAGGCGGAGTTGGAGGTATCCTCTTACTGGAGAGTTACTAAATAGTAAAAATGGTAATTTTGCAAATGAAAACTGTCCTTTGTAGAGAGGTGTCCTCTAAAGGAAGGTTCTGCTGTATAATTATTTTTTTAGTTCATTATAAAACAATTTATTTCAATCTTTCATCGATAGATAGGGATAATTTGATATAACTTGATATTTGACAACTTAATTTGTAGGTTAACTTAGCGAAATGTTTGTATGTTTTGAATAAATACTATTAATATATATATATGTCGGATCCTGTTGTTACCTGTGTAAGATCCTGTCCGCTTACTGTGGGATTGGTGGCTTATGGTGAATTGTGGAGGTTGGTGGTTGATGGCGCAGTCTTGGTCGAATGGTGGGTTTCCACAGGGGAAATAACGAGCACAACTGGATAGCATAGAACCTGGGCTTCACGAAAAGGGAAAGAGTTGTGACTGGAGGAGGTACCTTGCCTTTCACATGATCGAAGAGAATTTTGCCTTGGTTGGAGCCTAAGTTGAGCACACCTTGCTTCTAGCCCGATCACCTACCTTCTCTGCCAACTTCTTAGCCGAGATATTGCTCGTTAACTCTCTCGGCTTCTCATTGGTTGAGCTCGTTCTACGTGCCTACTTCTGATACGCTATTAGTTTGTCATGCTTAACTGTGATTGGTTGTTGGTACCTCCATTGTCGTCATGATTGCCATCTTCCAGGAAGAAGAAGGTCTTTGAACTCTAGTTTTATGGGTCCTGGGCAGTGACCTTTACTTCCTGGATGATGCAATCCTGTTAATGGTTTATTCCCTCTTTTCGCGAAGCCTACTTTTATTAAATCTTTTGACAATATATTGCATAGGTTGTGGTGGGGTTGCATATTGCTATATACAAATTATTACATATACTTTATCAATACAAGTATAAATTGATGACGTCACAGCGACTAGTCGACAAATATCAACAAACCAACCCAACTATCTACAACTAGAGAATATTGAACAACCAAGCTATGGAACACGTGATTCAAACATGTTATTTACATGCTCTATGAGCTTCTCAAATCTTGCAGTTGGGTTATAATTAGGATGAGAACTTGGAACAAGGTTGGAGTCAGAGAAAATCAGTTGTAGAGTAATTCATATCTTCCTCGACACATAATTTTACCAAACCAGGGAGTCTCTAACAGTACACGCTTGTTCGGCGGTACATATACTAAAATTGGAGCGATAGAGAAGATTAGCATGGCCCCTGCGCAAGGATGACACGCAAAATCGTGAAGCGTTCTAACAGTTCAGTTTTGCTTCAATAGTCGCTAATTTGGTCCTTTTTTTACATTGCTCATATTGAAATTGATTCCAATAAAGGCCATCACATCCAAGGTAGTATCCTTTCAGGTCAGTTTTCTAAAAAATGGAGGTCTACCAGGTTCAATTACTTGTTAAAAATTTTGGGCACATTTATTGGTGGAAATCACAATCTCTTTCAGCAAATACAATGTTATGAATAATAAAAAGTAATCAACTGCCTTTGCCGGTCCCAAGCCCAAATGAAAAAGGAGGAGAGGGAGCAGTAACAAGCTCACTAAAAAACCTGGGCTCAGCTGGCCTGGCTGATAATACTCTGTAAGGGCTCCTAATCCAGGGATATAGGATGAGCAGCATTTGTACTCCATGTTAAGAGCGGCTGCACATGGTGTCTGTTCCTAATGTCAGAAGCGGCCATTTCTGTTGGAGCTAAGTAAGTGCCTGCCACTGAGTAGTGCTCCCAATCTTAATGACAAAGGCTTTCTACTTCCATTCATGATGGTTGTCAACTCTACAAGCTTGATACCTAATATGATTGTTGAGTGGAGATAAGAAAGAAGAAGAAAAGTAATCAATAGGTCTGATAATAGAGGAAAGAACATGCAGAAAGGAACACAAACTTCTTCAAAATTTAATTTTATATGTTGTAAATGGAGGATAAGTTTGACTGACTCTTTTATCTATTTCCTCAACCGAGTTTTCAAATACATTTACATCACTTTCTTCAAACTAAGATTAATATATTCCCAGGTCATAAATTTGTAAATATTCTGAACCGCAGAAGCCATTTAAAAAAAAAAAAAATCTATATATATAAAAATGAATGTTTGTCTGTTTGTTGGTTTGTTTGTCTGTATGACTCCTATACAAATTCGCAGCAGTTCACTAATTCAAACCAAAATTTCCATACATAGGTAAAAAATAACGAGGATGACGATAGGCTATTTTAAAATATATATAAATCATTTATTAAAACTATATATTCAAATTATTCAACTTAGCTCACGAGCAGCGCCCTCTAGAACACTCAGGCGGGCGACGGTGGCGCGCGACGATTGGCTGCCGGCGCAGCACGTGACTGCCCTGCCCCCCCCCCCCCCCCGCCGAGTAAATGAGATCTCCCGGGTGACAGCCGGTTGAGCTCACGAGCAGCGCCCTCTAGAACGCGTGACGATTTTGACGGCGCGGGGCGCTCCCAGTTGGACAGTTGCGCGGGGGCAGAGTGACCTCGCGGGTGCCCTCCGGGAACTACATCCATCTTCCATATGTAATATACATTTCATCGTGTAAACCCGGGCGTTGCCCGGGTCATTCGTCTACAAATTCGCAGTAGTTCACTAATTCAAACCAAAATTTCCATACATAGGTAAAAGAATACTGGTAAGACGATAGGCTATTTTAAAAATTTGATTATCAGATACAAAATTATATCGGGAAAAATTCCAAAAAACAGAGACCACGGGCGAAACAGGGTACATTTAATAGGGTAAAACCCGGGCCGGGTCATTCGGCTAGTATAATATAAAGGAATGAGAACGTAGGTAAAGGAATGTAGACAAACTTTTGGTGAGGGGAAAAAAAGTGCTAAAAATAGCCACCGTCTTCAAAACAACGCTACAAGGAATTAGCTATATAGTATTATGGGTTAAGAAAGTTTTTTTGGATTAAGAAAGACAAAGCACCAAGTTTGTTACTTTAAAATAATAGCATGAAAATGTGCGTATAGCAACGGCGTTGCAGCTTCCGGTAAACAATGAGTAGTATCAGCCGACATTTTTATTATTATTATTTAAAGAGAGAGATAATTATTAGATTAAAAAAAAGGCATATATTGGAGTCAGAAAGATAATTATATTTTAAAATAATGAAGGCATAATTATATTTAATTCTAAGAGTTCTAATTTTTTTTTTTGTTTGATTGTTGTTTTGTAATAGGCGTAATATTTCAATATAGGGCCTGGTTGATTAATAAATTTTAAAAACAGATAATAAAATAAAGAGAGATCATTTTATTAATTTTCACAGAAAACACAAAAAAAAAAAAAAACCTAAAATAATCGCCACTTTTGAGCAAATGTACTCTCACAGATCACGTGATTTCAACATCCAATAAGCCGCAGCAGATCACATGACTTTGACATCCAATAGGCTAGCAGCAGATCACATGACTTTGACATCCATTTAGTTCCTGTTAAATCACGTGATATCGGTTAACATCTGAAATGGTACGTAAGCTTACGGTTTCTCTTTAATGTGATGAATTAAAATTTACAGAAGAATTTTGTAAATATACTTGTTTATTAAATAATGGTATTGTCATACCTATAATTTATTCGCGCCTTTTTTGTAGTTTCAATGTTATGCAGACGACAAGTGTAGGAGATACCGAAACTTAAAGTAAAAATATGACTCGGCGTAGAAAAATTTTGGCAAAGTGTTTTGAAAATACTATATACATCATAGTACATATAGCGCATACTATTTTTTTTTTCTCAAAATTTTTCAACATCAAATATGAGTAAGATTAATGAACAAAAATAAATGTATATTTGTGTAATTTTTGTATAAATACTAGCCGAATAACCCGGGCAACGCCCAATGTGTGTTTTAAAAATATTTTTGAAATTTCTATTATTTTGATTTTAAATACTATTCGTTACAATTATAAATTGGTGCTGTGGATGTCACTCTTGTGAAACGTCCCGCTCCAAACTTTGTTTCTGAGAAGCGATTTTTTATAGAGAGATGATCTGGCTTTGTGTCTTCTGCTCGAATGAATGTTTTTCTGTTAAAATTTTGTTCCTGCATACTAAAAATGAAATGGCTTTACCCCTGGTCTCTGCTTTTTGGAATTTTTTCCAATATAATTTTGTATCTGGTAATCAAACATGATTCAGCAATATTGTCATAATCCTCTTCTGACTAAAAAACAACTATTTATGCCTATAACCTGTCAATTTCAAATTTTCTTGGCTAAATATCCGACAAATATCTCTTCCAGATTTTTCTCTATGTCCTGTTAAAACACGTTTTACATGTACATTAGGTCAGCTGATATTACCTCCCATATTCACCGCTAGAGGCGCTGCTTGCGAGCGAAAGGGCAAATTTGCAACGCAATTTGCAAATAACTCGAAGAATATTCGGGATAGAGACCTGAAATGCTCACTATAAGTTTTTCCAGATTCTACTCTATATACTGTTAAAATTTCAGTCAGATTAGTTACGTATTGTGGACGTGTATAGCCGACATAGGAACAAACACACATACATACATACACTGACTTTTATATATATAGGGATTATTTATATTATAATTAAAAAAAAAAAAACATAGATTCAGCACTTTTGTCTGAAGAAGGTAAAAGCGTTGTTACCTAAATGTCACACACTATTTATTTATTTATTTGGTCTTATTACCATGTGTTTATAATCTATAATACAAATTGTGCCTTATCATATATAAAGAAAAAAACATAATTTATTTTAACTCCCATTTAAGTGACCTGCTGTCAATCTCCTCAGGGCCTCAAATTTATTTATTATTTTTTTTTTCAGAATAAATTTCCGACCAACAAATTATCTTTCGAAAATATCTTTAAGCTTTAAATAATATATAAAAAATGTGTATGTCAAAAAAAGATGTGAAACTATATATTAATTTTTTTATATTTTGGTCATATTACCTAGCGTTTACTATTAACAGAATTATATTTTAATATTGAATTTAGGTATCAAAATATATAATATGTACAATGATAAGGCACAATTTGGATTATAGATTATAAACACAAGGTAATAAGACCAAATAAATAAATAGTTTGTGACGTTTCGGTAACAGCGTTGTTACCATCTTCAGACAAAAGTACTGAATTCACAAGGTAATAAGACCAAATCCAAATCAATAAATAGTACATTCAATACTTTTGTCTGAAGATGGTAACAACGCTGTTACCGAAATGTCACACACTATTTATTTATTTGGATTTGGTCTTATTACCTTGTGTTTATAATCACACACACAAAAGCCTTTATTAAGACACAGGTCTTACAGAGGATTCTCCTTGGGGTTACAAGACGGAGAAACCTATGAAAGTGGGAAATAAAAATGGAGAAAGATTATATACATATGGTAAATATATACAGATTATAAGAAAAAATAAAAATATATATATAAGAAAGAAAAAAAAAAATTGGAAATATGGATGGGAGAAATGGAGAGCGAAAAGAGGAAATAAAACAGGTATTTACATATGGAACAAGTCAATTTAAGCTCTTCTGCTCACACAGCACAGGTGGGCCATGTCTTTTTCAAGAAATCTTTTTGTGTTTATAATCCAAATTGTGCCTTATCATTTATGAACATATTAATTTTTTGGAGAAAAACACGGCCACAATCAACCAATGATTTATTTAACTCCCGAGGTTACAGTGACTTCCTATCTCACTCTTCAGAGAGGAATGATTATTTTGAATCCTAATTAGTGTACATGTGCACGATTTTCTGAAATACATGCAAAGCGTCACATATTTGCATATATAAAGAATTCATAAAAGTTTAAAATTAAAAAAAAAAAAAAACTTTTTTAGAAAATTAAGATGATAAGGCACAATTTGGATTATAAACACAATGTAATAAGACCCATAATAGATTCAGTACTTTTATCTGAAAATGGTAACAACGCTGTTACTGAAATGTCACACACTTATTTATTTATTTGGATTTGGTGTCTTATTCCCTTGTGTTTTGCAAATTAAAAGATTAAAAATATCAAATTATATTTACATAGCCTTTTATTTATTTATCCGTATTTACATATGTTTTTGTTACAGTAGAAGATTCTTCCACCCATGTAAGGCCACCTATAATCATGGTTAAACCCAATCTCTTCTGGAACTGGTTTCTCATCAGAGGTTCTGCCTTGGTTGAAAGACTTCCTTATGAATTGGCCTGACATTGAAAAGTCTCTGATAAAAGATGGTTTTACCATGCTTTTTAGATGGCATATTTTGGTATACTGTAAACCACCACCATTTGCTTATTGAGCTGTGCTTATTTAAAAAAAAAAAAACAATTTACTAAATCAATTTTAAAATGGTGTTTTAGGCATCAGGCATGACAAAGGAAGAAATTTTAGAACTCTTTGAATCTTTTGATACACTTGATATCGATGCTGAAGAAATCTTGTACCATGGCCTAACAAAAAATTACAATCCTAATAGAACTTACCAGGCCTTGATTAATCAGGCCGTGGATAAAGAAATGCTGAACAAGGATGTGGAACAAATATGCATATTGGCAGCCAAATGGGGATATAACCTTGAAAAGAATTTGAGAAGAATGCCGGTGAAGGACCAGACTGTGGTGAATGAACTTGTTTCTCGCTACAAAATCCAGATAGGCAACAAGACAGTCGAAACTCGCTCTAATTCTATCACCATAGGTCGGGTGGTTGCCCTCTTCCCGGATGTAATGGTCAGAGCCATGCAATCCACCATGGCTGAACCCATCGGAGACTGTCCATCAGAACTTCCCACTTGTTTAGCCTTTGTCCAGGCTCTAGGTCTGTTTCCCCAGAAGCTCAACCAGAGAGAAGCTCTCCTATTGATCCGGTGGGGCCAATGGCATGAGTCCTGTGTTGCCATCATCCCAGGAATAAAAAACCCCAAGGCCCAGCTGGCCACTTGGAATGGAGGGCTGTCTGATCCAAAGAGGAGGGAGATACTGGCAGAGTTCACTAATCCTAAAGTCCGCCTGACAGCCACCCAAGATGAACTGAATCAACTCGACAGGTCCTCCTTCCACCCAAATATTCGAGCCTCTGTGGAAAAGGCATTAAATTGGTCAGGCTCTCAGGAGAACACCCAAGGTGGTAGCTCTCAATAATCCCCTACCTACCCTGGAGTCCCCTGCCTGCTCCCATAAAGTTTTGTAGACCCTACATAAGTAGCAGATCCCTAGTGTCCATCTACAGTTGAATCTCATTATACAAGTCCTCTCTCTCTCTCTCTCTCTACCAAACATAGAACTTCAAGGAGTAGATACCTCCCTACAAAGAACAGTTTTCATTGTCAACGTTACCCCATACCAGCTGTTCTCTCTCCATATATAAAAGTCTGCACAAGTTTTGTAGACCCTACATAAGTAGCAGATCCCTAGTGACCATTTACAGTTGAATCTCATTATACAAGTCCTCTCTCTCTCTACCAAACATAGAACTTCAAGGAGTAGATACCTCCCTACAAAGAACAGTTTTCATTGTCAACCCCATACCAGCTGTTCTCTCTCCATATATAAAAGTCTGCACAAGTTTTGTAGACCCTACATAAGTAGCAGATCCCTAGTGTCCATTTACAGTTGATTCTCATTATACAAGTCCTCTCTCTACCAAACATAGAACTTCAAGGAGTAGATACCTCCCTACAAAGAACAGTTTTCATTGTCAACCCTCCATATATAAAAGGCCACACATCTCCCTAAAGAACACTTTGACTTTGCATATAAATGTTATCCTTTTAAAAGAATGATCCTAGGACATGGCAAATCTGCATTTAAAACAAAGATTTCTACCTATGTATTTGAATATATCAATCATAATACAGAAGAAACTCTCTCCAAACAACAACACCTAGTTATAGAACCAAAGTATCCTTTAGAGAGTTGTTTTCTCTCTTACCAAAGAGCAGCTAATTGATAAAAATGCTAATTTTAGATGAAAATTATTCTTTTTTTTATATATAGAACAGGAATACCCACTCATGAAGATTCTACAGTATTATAAAAAAATTAATCATATACAGTAAAACCCCTCTATAGTGAACCCCAATGGGACAGAGCTTTTGGTTCACTATAGCCACGGTTTGGCCATTTTTTTTACTTTTCAAAATTTTTAGACCGTATAATTAAAGGACAGCCATACACACTGGAAGAGGCTGCCTCTTAATAGTGGTCACTTTGTTTTAATCCCCTTAATTGACCAATTTCCTTATATTAATACTAAATAATAATATAAATCATTAGATGATAGGTTCTTCTTGTCATTAACATACATGTACCTCTATGTCTAATTTAAAAATCAAGACAAAACCTAGGCAAAGTTTTATTAAATATATATTCAAAGATATAAAATGATTTTAAAACATCATTATCACATTATATGATACAATGTTTATTTGGAAAAATGGCTCTAACACCATGTTGCTTCAAAGCATTCTTCAAGCATTGCACCATTCAAATAAAGTTAGTGTTTTACTTCCATTTCATTTTCCCACATATTCTTCTAGGTCTAGATTTCGTTTTTTTTTTTTTTAACCTGTCATGCAAAACATTGCTGACTTTAAAATCACCATAGTTAATGGCATAAAAATAATTTTTGTTTCATCACGGGACCGTTTATTTGGACTTTTTTTTTTTTTTAAAGTTCTAAAACGTACGATCGCGATCGCGGCAAAAGTTGAGGTTGATTCCTCTTTGTAACAATTTTTAATGGCTTAATATTTTATCTTTTATAATATAAAATTTATATTCTCTTATTTTAATATGTTCTTAACATTTTGCCTGTGTTGTTTCACTTTGAAAAGTTCTGAACATGGCCTTTTTTTTTTTAAGAAATAACGCTTTTTTTTTTAAAATGCCTTTGTTTTCTTCATTTTGGAAGCCATTTGCATTTTTTATATTTCAAATTTAATGGATGCAAATATATTCTATTTAATAAAAAGTAATTTGTGTTAAAATTTATACAACATACAGCAAAAATAAAGTGCAAAAATCAAAACAAACAATGCCGCTAAATTTATTGTTTTGAAATCGCGATCCGTGAGCTGAAATATGCTCAAAATTTTGTTGTTTTAATTTTTTTTTTAAATTACAATTCTAAGTTCGTTATAAGCATAGTATTTTAAATAGATTTTATTATTTTGGGACCGAAAATAGGTTCGTTATAGGGGTAGTTCGTTATTCTAAAAATTGCAAAGTTCGTTATAACGATGGTATTTTCAATGGAATGGAATTGGGAATCGCCGTGGGTTCGTTATAAGGGAAGGTTCGTTATATCCAGGGTTCGTATTAGCGGGGTTTTACTGTATAAGATTTGAA
Source organism: Cordylochernes scorpioides (assembly GCA_030710605.1). NCBI lineage: Eukaryota > Metazoa > Arthropoda > Arachnida > Pseudoscorpiones > Chernetidae > Cordylochernes > Cordylochernes scorpioides. The sequence continues at coordinate 13,696,627 of CP092868.1, forward strand.
AAGTCCTCTCAATTAAATACATTTTTAATGGAAAATATGCTTTGTTGAAATATTATAAACTCAAAAGGACACTAAGGTGTCTTCACACCCATTGAAGAACAATGTCGTTTGAAAACTAGCAAAATAAACATTTTATATAGCAGAAGCTCCTTTTGAGTTTATAATATTTCAACATTGTTATGGGATTCGAAATTTGATGTCTACATTAAAAAACATATGTTTTTTTAAAAACAAAATACACCAATACCTCGCTTTGCGTCGTTTCGTTTTGCGTTTTTTTCGAAGTTGTGTCTCTGCTTAATTTTTACTGATTTTCACTGTGCGTCGTTAGATTTTCGAAGTTGCGTTGTTTTGGATTCGAGTATTTAATTTTTTTTTTTTTCCTAAAATATGGCAACACCTTTGTTTTTGATTGCACCTTCGCATATTTTCACTTTGCGTCGTGTTTTTTTGGAACGTAACCGTGAAGCGAGGTATGGGTGTACTGAATTGATAATTTAAAAATGTGTCTATATATATAGAAAAAGACAAGTCTCAGGAACAAAAAAAAAAAGAGTCGGTGGATGAGTGGGTAACAACCTCAATTCCCAACAGCCATGAATCAGGATCGAATCCTACGTTAACATTTAGTTTAATATATGAATAAATTTTACATTTTATTCATTGTTTCAATTATCATAAACTAGGTTTCGAATTTTGATAACAGATGGGGCGCTAGTGCATCATATTATAAATGTTCTAATAAAAGAAACAATTTGATCTTTGCGGAAGAGCGATTGCTCGAAGCATATTATATATCTATAAATGCATGTAATTCTACTGTCCTCTAAGCTTATGTCCATAGTTCTTCTAAAATACCCATTCCAAGAGTCTAGCAACAGTATCACTATAAAAGGAAGTTCCAAAAATGCAATATAACAGCAGTATGGTAGATTAAACTGGCGAAACCGCTGGGAGGGTTCACCACTGATGAGCCAGGCCCTCTCATTAATTTTTCCATTGCAGTAAGGGCAGTAGAAATTGTTTAATATCAAAAAGAATCTTACGCCTTTAAAATAGTTTCGAATTTTGATAAACTAGGTTGTTCTTGTTGAGCGGTAACCTAATAAAGTGATTTTGGAACAAGTCTCAGGGAGAAGAGCTTCTTTTATAAGAGGATGATTATACAAGTTTTTAGACAAGATGCCCTTCTACGGGTTCCTATGATAGAAGGATGTCTTGCCCAAAAACTTGTACAATCGCCGTCCTATAAAAGAATTTCTTCCCCCAGACTTGTGTTTTTTTTTCTCTAGCAAATTGGAAGATTATCCTTGTCTCAATTTTAACTTATCTTAGAAATGAAATTTATATTTTAAAATTAATTTAAAATTTTTTTTTTTTCTGTAAAAATATACAACAAAAAAGCCTTTATTTAGGGTCATTGACCCTATACAGGATTCACCAGAGGTATGCATAAGAACAAAGCAGTGAGACAAAGGAAATAACGATATATACAGAAGAAAAAAAAAACAAGAAAGAGAAAGAGGGAAGCAAGAAAAACAACACAAAAAGAGTAGCAGTAAGAAAGTGAGGAGTAAAAATATATAAAATGACAATATATTTTTTCATTAATATATATTGGATCAAAATATCATTTATTTTACCTTGATATTTTGATCAAATATATACCTTTTTAATTAAAGATTTATTTATGGATTGCTCTATTTTCAAAATTAATATATATATTCATTTAAACCTGTCTATAGCGCCCCCCTCTTTGAGACTCACCAAAATAGGGTGTCATAGAGAGGGGTTGCTATAGACAGGTCACTTTTAATGTAAATTGCATCGTACTACGTATTTAAAATCGGGCGCTATAGAGAGGAAGGCGCTATTTAGAGGGGGCGTTATAGACAGGTTTAACTGTATTAGTAAATTGAATTTATGTTTGTGCCTCTACAGACCTATAAGCTTTTATCCATAGATTCACTAAACACCCCTAAGCTGCCTTCCATAGAAAATACAGGGTATATTCCAATCCAATACAATAGTAGAGCGGTCTAGAGATTAATTTGGCGAAAACACTGAGAGGGTTTACTACTGATGAGCCAAGCCATCTTATTCAATAACTTATATCATTGCAGTAAGGTCTGTAGAGATAATATTTGATCTCTTCTTCTTCTTCTTTCTTATCTCCACTCAATCATATTAGTGTATCAAGCTTGTAAAGCTTGAGACTTTTGATGGTGTTTGACAATCATCATGATTGGGTGAAGTAAAATGTGTCTGCCTTTGTCATTAAGACTGGGAGCACTACTCAGTGGCAGGCCGACTTAGCTCCAAAAGAAATGGCCGCCTCTGACATGAGGAACAGACGCCATGTGCAGCCGCTCCTAACATGGAGTACAAACTCTGCTCATCCTGTATCCCTGGATTAGGAGCCCTTACAGGGTACTATCAGCCGGGCCAGCTGAGCCCAGGTTTTTTAGTGAGCTTGTTACTGCTCCCCCTCCTCCTTTTTCATCCGGGCTTGGGACCGGCAAAGGCGGAGTTATAATATTTGATGATATTATTGAAAAGAAACACATTGCCAGTAAATTTATTTGTTACAAATATATATACAGATATATTGGAAGATTTTTGTTCCCCTTGATAATCAACTGTATATTATTTTTTTATATAGCTTTAGCCATGAAATATATAAATGTATACAGCTTTTGCTATTCACCTATTATACATTAACACTACTTGAAGGTAAACACAAGGTAATAAGACCAAATAAATAAATAGTGTATGATGTTTCAATAACAGCATTGTTAACATCTTCAGACAAAAGTACTGAATGAGAAATTTTTACCACAGCTTAAATAGTACTGTTAACAAGTGTGTAAACAAGATAACAATACTATTTAAGAACCTGCTTTGGTAAAATTTCTCATTTAGTCCTTTTGAAGATGGTAACAACGTTGTTACCGAAACGTCACACACTATTTATTTATTTGGATTTGGTCTTATTACCTTGTGTTTATAATCTATAATCCAAATTGTGCCTTATCACTACTTGAAGGTAATAAAACCTTTCTGTTTCTAATCTTATAATCCAAATTGTACCTAATTATTAGCACTACTTTATAATGAGATGTTTAATAAAGGCTTTTATATTGATGATTCATTCTCTTCAATATCACCTTGCACAATACCTTGCTGAAATATCATCTTAGCTTCATCATGGCTCAGTATCATGGCAACAAAAAGGATAAGGCGCTACACCAAATACTAATTGGAATCAATAACCCACAAGTATCACATTTATCTTCTTTCTTATCTCCACTCAATCATATTAGGGTATCAAGTTGTGTCTGTTTGACAACCATCATGACTGGGTAAAGTAGAATGTGTCTGCCTTTGTCATTAAGACTGGAAGCACTACTCAGTGGCAGGCCGACTTAGCTCCAAAAGAAATGGCCGCCTCTGACATGAGGAACAGACGCCATGTGCAACTGCTCCTAACAAAGGAGTATAAACGCTGCTCATTCTGTATCCCTGGATTAGGAGCCCTTACAGGGTACTATCAGCCAGGCCAGCTGAACCCAGGTTTTTTAGTGAGCTTGTTACTGCTCCCTCTCCTCCTTTTGCATCCGGGCTTGGGACTGGCAAAGGAGGAGTTGAACAAAACTTGAAGAAGTGGAACATCACCGGTAGAGAGGACAGCAGTAGCTACCAGTACAATGGTCAGAGGTAAAGTTAAAGGACATCATTACAGCTCTGGATAAGAACATACAGCATATATAACCTTTGACTATTAATTTGACACTTAGTTCAATTCAATAATTTTTTTCAAATCCTAATCGGCCTATTTACATTAATTTTAATCAACATTGTTTCAATACAAACTTTAAAGGACATCAAAATAACTCTGGATAAGAAAATACAGTACAACCTCTTTAATTCAAAATAGATAAAGCACAATTTGGATTATAGATTAAAATAAAAGAAACTAAGACCTAATATATATCCAAATAATTTATTTTATATAAACACTAATAAATTATTTGGATTGGGTCATATTTTCTTTTATTAATTCAAAACACAAAGTAATAGACCAAATAAATAAATAGTGTGTGATGTTTCGGTAACAGCGTTGTTACCATCTTCAGACAAAAGTACTGAATGTACTTCATTCATCAGTACTTTCATTCAGTACTTTTGTCTGAAGATGGTAACAACGCTGTTACCGAAACGTCACACACTATTTATTTATTTGGATTTGGTCTTATTACTTTGTGTTTATAATCTACTAGCCGAAAGACCCGGGCAACGCCCGTGTTTTACCCGATTGAATGTTTTGATTCAAATACTATTTGTTACAATTATAAATTGGCGCCTTATATAAATGCATATGTTAGTTAATAACTATAGCCTATGTGCTTTATCTGTCTATGTACTGTTGGCTTCCGTAGGCGTCTCTTACTGGGAAAAAGAAAGAGAGGATTCCATTTGGTTATTAACTAATATATGCATTTATTTAAGGAGCGACCCGCGCCAACACAATGGTTACAAAAACGAAAAAGCGAGTGGGGGGGCGGCAAAGGTGGCGTGATCGAAGCCAACCAATAGGAGGGCGCCATTCCAAAAAAAAATAACCGATGATAGAGATGACTGATGAAGAATGACGCTCGTAACTGTATATAGAATAATCCAAATTGTGCCTTATCATTAATTAAAAATACTATTAATTCCAACACTTAGTTGAATTAAACAGTTTCTCGAATCCCAATCAGCCTATTTGTATTAAATATAATCAACATTTGTCAATTTTTTTTTCTACTTAGTTCCAGTCTACATTATTTCAGTCACTCTCCACAGGGCAATGATGTTATGTGAGTTACTGAAACAATGGAAACTAAATAAATAATTGCAGCTTCATCTTTTTCCACAAAAACATTTTTCCATCTAACATCTTCAAAAATAATCAAAATTAATTCAACACTGTGTTTAAATTGAACAGAAAATTCTGATCCCTTGAGATATATTGAATTAAAGAAGTTGGAGTGTAATTGGCATAATAGAGTTTCAGTAGAACCTCCCTTTGGTGGTCACCCTGCTAGCGGACACCTCTCTACAAAGGACAGTTTTCATTTTTGCAAATTTACTATTTTTATTATTTAACAACTTTCTAACTCCGCCTTTGCCAGTCCCAAGCCCAGATGAAAAAGAAGGAGGGGGAGCAGTAACAAGCTCACTATAAAACTTGGGCTCAGTTAGCCCGGCCCGGTTCCTAATCCAGGGATACAGGATGAGCAGCGTTTGTACTCCATGTTAGGAGCGGCTGCACATGGCGTCTGTTCCTCATGTCAGAGTTGGCCATTTCTTTTGGAGCTAAGTCAGCCTGCTACTGAGTAGTGCTCCCAGTCTTAATGACAAAGGCAGACGCATTCTACTTCACCCAGTCATGATGGTTGTCAAACAGACACCATCAAGGGTCACAACTTGATATCCTGATATGATTGAGTGGAGATAAGAAAGAGGAAGAAGAACAACTTTCTGGTAAGAAGACACCTCTCTCTAAAGGACACTTTGGCTCAGCAATTAGGTGTTGTCCTTTACAGGGAGATTCTACTGTATGTGGAAAGGAAAAAAAAATAGGAAACCCACCCTATCAACCCTTCCCTAGTACAGTTATGATGATGTAGGTCGATATGGATAGAACATGATCATCATAGGAGTCCTCAGCCAATCAAAAGAGGTTGAACTCGCACCTAACCAACTATTCTTAAATCTACGAGGTGGGAGAAACAATATCATATATTACAGTATATATATGTCATAATATATACTCTTCCAGGAATAATAAAGCTAACCTAGAGCCAACCCAGAGAGAGACGGGATGTAAAGTCCGGTCATTTGAGACAGCAGCGACATTCCAAGGGGCGGCAAATGGGGCCCATCCGTTAACACCTTGGGACTTTTAAGACAGTTTGGGATTGTGTGCGACACGAACGGACGCCCGGCTTTGCCGGGCCCGTCTCTCTCCCTCTCTCTCTGGTTGCCTGGGTTCCTTCTCCAACTTGTGGTGTCCTCATTTCTCTTACCACCATATTATATTGCCACATATATATATAACCTTGTGGGATGGTTGCGTGAATGTTGGTGTGGCTGGTGGAAACTTGGGCTGGAATCCCCTGAAGTGGTTTCTTCCTCAGATTTCACCATGGCATCCTCCAGTTTCAGATTGCATTCCACATGGGGAGGCCACAACCAGCTTTCTATAATACATGACAACACAATAACCACAAACCTCCAAGATAGCAGCAATTTTGTTATAAATTAAAAAATTGAGTTTCAAGATACATATAATTTCCAACCTCCACAACAGGAAACCAACTTCAGAAGAGACCATGTGATAACCATATATTTAGGCAGTCTCTCACGGGAGGTTATATTGTCCTAACCAAAAACAACAAATGGAATTTTTAATCACAGGTGTCGCTGACCCCATTATATACAACAATTGATTTCATATATTCAGTGCCGCTTCATACAACAATTGAATTTATAGATTTAACAATGGAATTTATAGATTCAGTGCTGCTTTACATACCCAACACTTAACCTTGCATATACAACATTTGAATTTATAGATTAACAATAGAATTTATAGATTCAGTGCTGCTTTACATACCCAACACTTAACCTTGCATATACAACAATTGAATTTATAGATTTAACAATAGAATTTATAGATTCAGTGCTGCTTTACATACCCAACACTTAACTTTGCACATATACAAAACAATTGAATTTATAGATTTAACAATAGAATTTATAGATACAGTGCTGCTTTACATACCCAACACTTAACTTTGCATATACAACAATTGAATTTATAGATTTAACAATAGAATTTATAGATTCAGTGCTGCTTTACATACCCAACACTTAACTTTGCACATATACAAAACAATTGAATTTATAGATTTAACAATAGAATTTATAGATACAGTGCTGCTTTACATACCCAACACTTAACTTTGCATATACAACAATTGAATTTATAGATTTAACAATAGAATTCATAGATTCAGTGCTGCTTTACATACCCAACACTTAACTTTGCATATACAAAACAATTGAATTTATAGATTTAACAATAGAATTTATAGATTCAGTACTGCTTTACATACCCAACACTTAACTTTGCATATACAACAATTGAATTTATAGATTTAACAATAGAATTCATAGATTCAGTGCTGCTTTACATACCCAACACTTAACTTTGCATATACAAAACAATTGAATTTATAGATTTAACAATAGAATTTATAGATTCAGTGCTGCTTTACATACCCAACACTTAACTTTGCATATACAATTGAATTTACATATACAACAATTATCTTTGCTTATACAACATTTAATTTATAGATTTAGTGCTGATTTACATATACAACACTTTGCATATGCAACAATTATATTTACATATACAACAATCAACTTTACATATGCAACAATAAAATTTATAGAATCCGTGTAATCTAACACCTACCTTTTTTTTTTTTTTTCAAATTCTTTTCAGGGGAAGATTCAGCTTCAGACAATTTCCCCTTATTTGTATTTCAAATTTTTATTCCGATTTGTATCTTCAAACACAGATCCAACAAATTTCTTCAAGTCTGTTGGTCAGTAGGTTCCTAACCAACACCCAGATCTCTGGTACCAACTCATTAAGGATTGAAGGTTTTTTTTAGTGAGCTTGTTACTGCTCCCCCTCCTCCTTTTTCATCTGGACTTGGGACCGGCAAAGGCGGAGTTCCATATTTATTTTTTGCATTTAAATCTGCACCGTTTTCTATTATATACATTGTTAGTTCAAAATGATGACCTTTATATGCATTTAATAATGGTGTCCATCCATCAATATCTGTAACATTAATATCAGCATATTTACTAAGAAGAAACTTAACAATATGTAAATACCCATTTGCCTATGCAAATAATAAAGGTGTGCCATTGCCATCTTCATTAGAGTTCACATCAACCCCTTTATCTAAATAGTATTTGACAAGATCCATATTGCCACTAGCTGCTGCTGCAAAAATTCCAATTTTTTCTTTTATTCAATGGGTTTTCTAATGGAGGATCGTCTTTTTGTTGAATTGACATATTAGAAATTAGTTTTGATATTTATATTTCCTGTACAGAGGTATAAATTAGCTTTATTGATAAATGAGCATACTTAATGGGCTTTATGCTTTAAATACATATTCCAAATTTTTTCACAAAAGTGGGTAAGGAATTTTTATGATTATTTTAATAGGTTGAATTGAAATTTTGATGTGTACCAATAGATAAATAAAATTAACCCCGTTTTCTGGAGTGTTGGAGGTAAAAAAAGAATTTAATATTTTTCACATTTAGTTGGTGTTTTATTGTTCAGATCATTAAAAACAAATAGTAAGAAAACATCAAAAGTACCAAAAAAAAAAAATTAAGGTTAATTCTAATGCTAAATGTGCAGAAAACTCGGAATTCCGGAGGAAACAGAAGATTAACCCTGAATATATACTATTATTGTGCCTTCTACAAGCTTCGGTAAGCTTTTTAAGGCATAACTCATAGTTAGGTGTCTCCGAGCAACCCGCCGCAGAGGAGGGCCAAGGAGAGGGCTGGAGAGGCGACGGCAAGGCCGTGGGCGCCCCGGGGGAGAGGAGGGCTAGTGCGCGCCGTTTTGAGGGAACCAAGGCAGCGCCGAGCACAACTCCGGCACTGAAGGCTTCAAAAATAGGGGATCATCAGAGATCAGAGGTCTGGCTTTTACCTTTCGACCTCCCGAAGGAAGTAAGATTAACCCTGAAAGAGGAGTATTAAACTTTAAATACCCGGGGCAGCCAAATTTATTTTTTGTTTTGTTTTCTTTTTTTTTTTAATTATTAATATTATTTAAATTAATAAAATTGGTACATTGGGAAAAGGATTCATAATTTACCATCTAATATTACATTTTTATTTTATACACTAAATTTACCTTGTGTTATTGACCAATAAAGTATGTTATTAGCGAACTTTTTTTTTTTTAATTGAAAAGGAAATTGGCAAATGCCTTTTTTATTTTTGATATCAACACTTGACCTTTTCCATTTTACTTACTTGTTTCGCATGTTTAGCGTGTTTACGCAAATTTGGCCTTATACTACCAATTTCTTGATTTCTCAGGAAGCTTCTTGGGGCCATATTTTTGGTCTTTGAGGTACAGCCTGCACCTCGCTGACAGAGCCACCAGCCCGAAACGCTTTAGTGGTTGGCTTTTCTTGAGTTACCAAGGAAATGGGTTGGCCAAATATTCTATGGAACAAACTAAAATCAACATTTAGGTGATTTTTGTTCCACTAGATGGCGCTCTGTCATCTAAAATATCCATGTGAGCGGTCAGAATAGGCCTTATATATATTTATAAGCTTATTAAAATATTTTTTTTAAAAGGCATTATTCAAAAATAACTCAATATTTATTAAGAGACTAAACTAAATTACCAATTTCACCTAACTTTCAGACATAGGAAAAATATAGAGGCTTTTATGAAAATTGTATTTTCGTCAGTTAAAGATGTCAGATATATTTTTTAAAAATATCGAAATATATATTTATTTTTGCGTTATAGAATGTATTCTTATTTCAATAAAAAAAAATAAAATAAAAACTAAAAAAAAACTTGACACTTGACTAAATTGTTTATTATGTAGCTGAAGAGATTCTTTGACATATTGTTCGATGTTATTTCAATTATATTTTATATAGCGCAAGAAAAATATTAAAAATTATTTCATAAGCGTTTGAAAATTGGTTTGTTTGCATTTTTGTTCATTTTACTGAAGCATTTTTATACACTATCCCTTTAAAAAAAAAAAACGTAACGGAAACCCTATCGAGTACTATATATCATTAAGGAGTTGTGTTATAAATATACCTATAAAATCCTTTTTCGACCATTTTAATATTGAATTTATAGTTTATATTTCCAAGCAGAAGTTTTATCTTTTTAAAAATTACAGCTCTAATTATTATTGATCATCACCATTTTTGACATTTCAGGTAATTCACAAAATATCGAAACACAAACTACCTTTAAAAAATATAAAATTAAAATCGCCAAATATATATTTACAATCTCAAAAGCTAAAAATATATAATTATGGAGAATAAAAATGAAGATAATATTTTACTTAATGCAGTAAAAGAAGGTAATTTCAAACTGGTAAAAGCACAAATTAAAACAAAAGGAGATATTGAATCAGCAGATGAAACTGGATGTACACCATTGATAAAAGCCTCAATAATTGGCCATATTAATATTGTAAGATGTTTACTTAAAGCTGGAGCAAATGTAAATGCAATGGATAAAGGTGGACAAACACCTTTAATAGGTTCCGTTAAGGAAGGTCATTTAAAAATAGTGAAGATGTTAATAGCAGCTGGAGCAAATTTTGATACAACAGATTTCTCTGGGACTACCCCTTTAAACTGGGCATGTTCACATGGTCATCTTCTTATTGTCAAATATTTGCTGAATTTGGGAGCAGATATCAGCAACAGTAATCCATGGGGATATACACCTCTTGTCTTTGTTCCTACAATGAGTCGTTCAGAGGGTGTTATCATTCTGATGAAAGTCGGTACTGACATCTTTGAACATCCAGCTGAGAATGCTACTTACGAATTCAATAAAAAACTTGCAACTTATTTAATGATTCGGTATTTTATCTTGCAAAATCCAATGTCACCCAAACAAAGTTATGTAGCCAATAGCCCTACCTTGTCAAAGTATTGGGATCGTTGCAAGGTAGAACTACAAATGTTACAAACTCATCTTCTTGGAGAGAGTACCATTTCACTTTATAAATTTCTGAGGGAATCAGATCTGGATAAATTAGCCGGCTATATCTCCAATGTCTCTAGTGATTACCCCAAGAAACTGTGGAATTCTGGAAAATTCAAGATCTATTCTCCAATGATCAGAGATCAGTTTGAAAGAGCCAGAAGAAGAAGGATGCTTCTCTACAAGAGTGGCATTGTGGCGAGGCACTGCGACTTTGAACAAATCCCCCCAGAAATCTGGGCCATGATTACCAGCCAGATGACCAATACAGATTTGATGAATCTAATCAAGAGTACTGAGGTCACTAATACTCCAATGAAAATTTGGTCCAAGTTGATCTGTGGCTGGTCACCCTGATTAATGGTGAGTATTTTTTTTTCCCCCAAAAATATCTGGCACTCTTGCACTCTGTGATTTTTTTTTCTTTTAGGTTATTATCTATAGAGCTAGCTAGTATCATTGATGTTGAGGTTTTTTGTTGTATGTATATATATTAATTAATTGTTCCACAGAGTGTGTGTAAGCTCACAGGTAAATAGGCGCTAACCGCTAAAAATATTCTAAGCAAAGTCAACATTTTTTTTTTTAAGTAAAAAAAAAAATAAAAGTCTGGTATATTCTTTTATTATGATGCATTAGCATGCCATCTGTTATCAAAATTCAAAACTATTATAGATGCGTAAGATTCTTTTAAAAATAAAACAATTACTACTGCCCTTGCTGCAATAGAAAAAAAGGCAGTAAGGGCAGTAGAAATTGTTTTATCTTAAAAAGAATCATATGCATCTATAATAGTTTTGAATTTTGATATTCCTCATTTCTCTGTGAATTGATATGTAATTATTCTGTGATTGATTAACTGATGAGATTTTTTTTTTCTTCAAAAATATCTAGCACCCATGCATTGATCAAGGAGCCTGGGTTACCTTTATGTTACTACATCCTTGCATTCTTGCGATTTTTTAAATAGGTACAGTATTGTGTTGATGGTGAGTTTTTTAATTTAAAAAAAAAAAGTCTCTATGAATTTATTTGAGAATAATATCTGGGGCTTGTCATCATTGATTGTGTTTTTTTTTTTTTTTTTTCTTTCAGAAATATCTAACACTCTCTTCTACTCTGTGAATTTATCTGAAGTCAATTGATGAGTCAATCATCCATTGATGAACTCTACTCATCCCCAGCAGACACCATCAAAAGTCTCAAGCTTTACAAGCTTGATACCTTAATATGATTGAGTGGAGATAAGAAAGAAGAAGAAGATCTGAAGTCAATCTGCTGCTGGTAATTATTAAGGAATTTATTAAGACCAAGGATTTAGTCATGTAACAACAGTCTGTTGATAAAGTCAATGGCATCATTGAAACCTATTTATATATGGTATTTTTTATATTCTTAAAACCTATACCATTTTTTTTTTGTAGTATTAATTAAGAAGAAAGATTCTGGGAAGACTATAAAGAAAATATAGATATCTTCTCAAACCAAAGCTGGGCAGATATGTAAATTGTTGCATCATGGCTAATGAACCTATTTTATTTTAATTTGTAATATTATTTTTCATATATATTTAATTCAAATTTATATTTTATATTTATTTTATTAAACAGAATATATGTATTATAAACAGAATTAATGTATTATAGAATCATCATTTGTATTTAGGTACACTATGTGACTTCACTGCTCTCTTTGATGTGAGAAATAAATAAAATCATTCTGGAGGCTACTTAAAGTAGAGTTATCTCATTATTTGCTTATATAAATTTGTAGGATGGTTGAAACACGCTCTGGTAAGATGCAAGACCCGGCACAGGAGAGAATCAAGGTTGAAGAGTCTGCCAAGCAGCAACCTGGTGCAACAATATGCAGTGTCTTCTTCTTCTTTATATATTATCTCCACTCAACAATTATATCAGGGTATCAAGCCTGTAGAGCTTGTTGATGGGGGGTGTCTACTTGGAATCAGTAGAACTCATCAATGGATAAGCCAATACAGTCAATGCTTGTGTTTTTAGGGTTGCAAGTTGAGAATTGCACTTAGTACATAATGGGAAAAACCTTGCAGAAAAGTCATTGTCCTTAGTCTGGAAATCAAGGACTAATGTTCCCAGCAGAGTTCATACCAGAAACTTCAGCCTTGAGAAAAATGCTGATCAGATAGCATTCTGTTTAGATTTATCCCAAATATTGCCAGCATCTTTTGATTTGAATATAATGAAAGTCTTCTTATTATCTCCCACCATAATTACATAATTATACTTAATTTATTTACATCACAGGAGCAACACACATCTGAATATTATTTAAACAAATAAACCCACAGTTTTCCTAATTTTTGCAATTGACTCTGCCTTTGCCGGTCCCAAGCCCGGATGAAAAAGGAGGAGGGGGAGCAGTAACAAGCTCACTAAAAAACCTGGACTTAGCTGGCCCGGCTGATAGTACCGTGTAAGGGCACCTAATCCAGGGATACAGGATGAGCAGCGTTTGTACTCCATGTTAGGAGCGGCTGTACATGGTGTCTGTTCCTCATGTCAGAGGCGGCCATTTCTTTTGGAGCTAAGTCGGCCTGCCACTGAGTAGTGCTCCCAGTCTTAATGACAAAGGCAGACATATACTACTTCACCCAGTAATGATCTCAAGCTTTACAAGCTTGATACCCTAATATGATTGAGGGAGATAAGAAAGAAGAAGAGAAAGATATTCCTGGCTCAACAGAAGAAGATGTGTCTCAGAGAAACAGGCAAACCATGTGATGATAAGTTGTCAACCTTGGCTGTAGTGGTATGTTGGCTGAGAAAGATATATTTGAATAAGGAAAACTAGCTTCTCTGTGGGCTACAAGTTTATTTATTTTGAGGTGTTGCAACCTGTTGAGTTAATTTTGCTCTTCAACTAAATATACAACAATCCTTTATTATACGGATACTCGCCCCATACAGGATTCTCCCAGAGAGATAGGTAAACAGAAGTAAACATAATAATTATCTACAGAAAGTGGAGTTTAACATCGACCTTTCTTCAAGTTGGATCCATCATCTATGTTGCACCTATTGTCTGTTCTGTTTTCCATAATCTGTGAAAAGATAATGCATGGGGTTTGCTTTTGAATACTTTTACCATTAGAACATATAGCAACTTGTTTTCATATAACAAATCTTCTTAAACTATGTATAAAATTTATATTTAGCTGTAATATAGTCTGCTCTATGCTTGTGCATGATCCTTTTGTTTTTGGATTTGCCCGATTAAATAGCAAATTTGCTCGAAAGCTTGCAGCACCTCAAAATAAACTCTTTGCCCACTAAAGCTATTTTTCCTTATTTGCATAAATTCTTGCTAACTATTGTTTGCATGAAAATACAATGTAATATTTTTATATAATTGGTTTGTATATCTTGAAGTTAAAGGTTGCCTGCCCTGAATTCTAATTTCTTTAATAAGGAGCACTTTAGCCTCTTTTTTTTTTCTCAATTTCTCAACAAAAATCTTTTGTCTGCATCAGGAAAAATAAAAATATATATATATTTTTTTTTTCCTGACAAGGATAAAAGATTTTTATAGAAACGTAGAGAAAATAAAAGCTTTTCTGGCCGATTATTTAAGAAATATAGTTTATAAACACAAGGTAATAAGACCAAATCCAAATAAAAAATAGTGTGTGACGTTTCGGTAACAGCGTTGTTACCATCTTCAGACAAAAGTACTGAATGGACCATTCAGAAGTACCATTCAGTACTTTTGTCTGAAGATGGTAACAACGCTGTTACCGAAACGTCACACACTATTTTTTTATTTGGATTTGGTTTTATTACCTTGTGTTTATAATCTATAATCCAAATTGTGCCTTATCAAATATAGTTTATATAAATGTTTATATGTATGTCCTAAAATGGCATGCCAACTCAATATGAAGATTGGAAAGTTTTTTCTATTTATTTGTTATATTTGTAAAATCATTTTCAAGTTCCTACAGGATGTTTGCCATGATCTGGCTCATCACTGGTGATCCCTCCCAAAAATTTAGCGAGTTGACTTCGCCGCACTACTCCACTACATAACTATTTTGTTATATAGAACTGACCATTTTAGAAGTTTTTAACATATGGATCTTCTAAGCTGATCGATTGTTTTTTCCTTATGATAAATTGAATACAGATTTTTTATCTCTATACTAGAAGATATTGACCCTTGTTTGCACAAATGTTTCAGATATGATGGGCCAGCTTGAGCTTTGAAAGAGGCGGAGCCACTCAGCGCGAGGGATCCGCCTTCTCCTCCTCCCCACAACCCCTCCGATCATCTGCTTTGTGATTGGTCAAAACATATCAATGTTGATGCTTTCAACCCCTCCTTTCCCCCTTGATGTTGTTGCATATATGAGTAGTTTTCTTGCTCTATATTCAAAATGGTTGTTGCTTGCATTGATGTTGCTACCCATTTAATGGATGTTTCCATCCCATTTTAGGTAACCCCACCCCCTTTTTAGATGACTCCACCCACTTTTGGGGATGACTCCACCCCCTTTTACATGACTCCACCCACTTTTTGGGATGACCCCACCCCCTTTTAGATGACTCCACCTTCTTTTTAGAAGTTTCCATCCCATTTTAGGCGACTCCACCCCCCTTTTAGATGACTCCCAATTTTTGAATATCTCAATCCAATATAAGTTTATTATTAATTTTCTAGGTTTTCTTTTTTTCTCTCTTTCTTTTTTTTTACTCAATGCCTCTCTACACAAATGCAGACTTTTGTGGTAAAGATATTTACCTACCGTTGCCAATTTAGCTTCATTGCTATCTACACTCTTTCCTATTCAAAACATATCTCTCAATAGAAAACTAATGACATGAAAAAAAAAAAGATACCTTTTTGGGAAAATTTTTTTTATAGAAAATTTTCACTTCTACTTACACTTCTACTATCTATACTCATAACTTAGATTTTATGATAGTCAACTCTTGTTAAAAAAACACTTTCTTCAAAAAGGGTTTTACTAGATTGCAACCTATTTGCATATTAACGCAGCATTTCTCAGAGAGATTTTTGACAGTAAAGTTTTACACGAAGACCTTCACATATTCAAACTGATTTTTTTTAGAATTCTTAAAGATTCTTAGAGGTGGAGATTACATTTAGAGAGTCAAGTCTTTTTCTTACCAAATACCAAACTACTTTTTTTTTTTTCAACCAAAGTGTGATCTTTTTTTTTTTTTTTTCTTTTTTAATATGGAGAGATTGCTAATGAAAAAAAAAAAAAGAATTAATTGTGAGGAAACAAGAGAAATAGAAATGAAAAAGAATAAGGTATTAATGGAAATAAGATTTTAAAATGTTTATCTGTATAATGTCAAGTAAAATGTCAACATTAACCCTCGTTAAAATCAATTCCATCCCATCTTGATAGAGGGCGCTTTTTTTAAATATGGTTTCATGGTCTCAAAAAAAATTTTTTTTTTTCTGTTTTAAAAGAAGAAATAACAGTGATGTCACAGTAAAATGAAGAGATATTTACATCTGGCTAGCCAACCAACAGCAATCCTACCTTATTTGCATATAGTAGCAAGGAACTAAAAGAAGGCCTAATTATGATAGAAAATCAAGAGACACTTTGCACCAATATGTGAAAAAGTCTTATTTGCTTTCTCTACATGTGTAGACAGACATATGCAGTCACTAAATACTACCTTCTCTGCTTTTCACATGTGTAGACATGTGGTGCACTTACAGTAAAAGCAGTCACTATAACTACCCACCATGATTATCATGGCCTGTACCACGTGTACTAGGGTTAAGCAAAAAATATATACAAATATGAAGAATGGTCTGAAGCTAGGGTGTATATGAAGAGATGAATTTATCAGAACAAAGTGAAACTGTTTTGGGCCATGATGACAAACAGCTAATACTATTTGATGACAAAATGTTATTAGGAAAAAAATATAAGTTTTTTTTTTCAAACCTAAAAAATATACATTCTTGATTTATAAGACTTTCATGTTAAAATAATAGAAAATTGCCAGTCTTGCATCTATACTAAGGTACAATTTGTGGATTGTAAATTAGAAAACATGTGATAAGATGATTTGGATATGGTTTTATTAATGTTATATCTAATTTTTGATCTTCATTTCCAGATTAGTTTTTTTTTTTCTGATTTTCAAATGTGTAGACATGTGGTGCACTTACAGTGAAAGTAGTCGCCAACTTCTATCCACCATGATTATCATGGCCTGTACCACGTGTACTAGGGATAATAAAAATATATATATATTAGTTGTTTTCCCCATATTAGAAGAATTGTATTCTGGAATGGTATATCTTCCTCTCTTAAGGACAATATATGGATTATCTAGATCTATTTACATAGGTTTAAATTGATTGTAATATGTAAATTTAAAATGATTTTGATTTACACACACAAAATTAAATCTTATAAAAGTCACTAAGGAAATTTTTGCCAATTAAATCTAACCATATCAAACTACTCAGGTTTAAAAAAAAAGAACAAAAGAAAGGATTTTTCTAATATTTTCTCAATGCACACTTTTTGTTTTAGGAAAATTTAACATGATTGAAAAAGAAACAACAGTTCTTCCCTAATTGTATTTATTTTTCTATAGGGAATAATATGGAATAGAGGAAAGCTTCTTCTTCTTCTTTCTTGTCTCCACTCAATCACACTAAGGTATCAAGTTTGTAAAGCTTGAGATTTTTGATGGTGTCTGCCGGGGAAGAGTAGAGCTCATCAATGGATGAGTTAATACAGTCAATAATATGTTTTGGGGTTGCAGGCTGAGAATTGCACTTAGTACATAGTGGGAAAACCCTGCAACCATTCTGGAAAGTCATTGTTCGTAGATGACTAGACTTAATTCTGGAAATCAAAGACTGTTGTTCTCTTGGGAGGACAGAACTTGTCCCTCCTGCTCTGTACCAGTCATGTGCAGCATCAGATTTCCATTCCTGCAGGCATTGGGTTTTGATGGTACGGAGGAGGTCAGATCCTGAACTTTTTTAAATCTTCAATTGATGGCTTAATCAACATTGATATTCACTTTGGAATTCATCAATGTTCAAGCCATCACTTGAAGATTCTATTTTAAAGAGTTCAGGATCTAAAGCTCTCCTCTATTTCATATCATTTTTCTATAGTCTTCTTCTTTCTTATCTTCACTCAATCATATTAGGGTATCAAGCTTGTTGAGACTTGACAACCATCATGACTGGGTGAAGTAGAATACGTCTGCCTTCTATAGTGAAGAGGGAGATTGTCTTGATTAGATATATTAATAACTTAATATCCTTATGTTCAAATCAATAAGTTTGAGGGATAAGTATCTTTCTGCAAAAAATTTATTTCAAGCTTTCGGGCACAACCGCTCTTGGACAGGAAAACTTTAGTAGCGTAATATTTTTTCCTGTCGAAGGGCGGTTGTGCCCGAAAGCTTGAAATAATTTTTTTGCAGAAAGATACTTATCCCTCAAGCTTATTGATTTGAACATTCTATTAGGGGATTAGCATATTAATAATGTCCTTATACCTATTTGCTATAAGAAATACTTATGGATTGGCGTTTGTTTGGTTGAAATGTTTTTCTTTTTTTTTTATGGTTTCTATTGGAGTCTATAAATGTCTCCAACACTTTCTGGATTATGGTTTAGATCCTTCATCAAATATTTACAATGAATTTCCAGCTAATCAAATGCTTGCAAAGATGATTTGCTATTTTTTTAGAAGGTTTCATCTAATGTCTTTGCACAGAATGTCTTGAAGTAGAGAAGATTTTTAATGATTTGTGCAAATTAAATTGGACGAATATGCAAATATAAAATGGTATATGCAATTTTGTCGTCGTTATTATTATTATCATTTTTTTATTGAAGATGTCTTCATTTTATATTGGCATGGTTTTTTTGCAGTTTAAATTCATTTCTGAAAAAAAAAAAAGGAAAAAAACTTTGTCAAGAAAATAATTACCAAGTATTTTGGAAGTTTTGTTCAAAAGACAGGTATATTTAATCGCTCAAATTTTACCTATAACTTGTATGCAAAACTCTGCTTATATGCAAATAAAATTTTTGAATGTTTTTTTTTTTTTTTTTAATATAGAGATAAATTTTTCAAAATATAACTTTAGATAATACTATTGTACAGAATAGATCAAAGAAAAAAATGTTTTTTTTTTTTTTTTTTTTTTTAATTGAAAACTTTATATATAAGAGAAAGCGCATGAGAACAGCCTTGAAAATAATACATATCATTAGAGAGTTTTATGCGACTCAATATATACATGTTTATACCTAAAATAACTATTTCTTCTAATATATATATTTTAGAGAAAAAAAAAACATATTTCTACATCTCTCTCTCTCTCTAATAGCATAATTTTATCTCTTAATCTTTTAGTATTGTTTTCTTTTTTATAATTGATTTAAAATTTTACATAGAGCCAATTTTTAACACAAGTATATGCCGATAAGGCACAATTTGGATTATAGATTATAAACACAAGGTAATAAGACCAAATAATCTAATATAGATATGCTTTTAATTATATTTTAAAAAAAAAGTTTTTTTTTTTTTCAACTTTTATTTCTAAGAATAATATTCTGTGTTTATCAGATAACTATCTTCTTCTTATCTGCTTTCTTGTGTACACACTTGATAACAGTAACACACACAAAAACCTTTATTAAGACACACTGGTCTTACAGAGGATTCTCCTTGGGGTTACAAGATGGAGAAACCTATGAAAGTGGGAAATATACAAAGGGGTAAAAATGAAGAAAGATTATATACACATGGTAAATATATACAGATTATTATTTGAATGATCCTATGGAAAATAAGAATATGGATTTGGAAATATGATGGAAGAAGTGGAGAGCGAAAAGAGGAAAACAGTAACTATTTAAAGCATGCTGTGGTAAAATTTCTCATTCAGTACTTTTGTCTGAAGATGGTAACAACGCTGTTACCGAAACATCACACACTATTTATTTATTTGGATTTGGTCTTATTACCTTGTGAGAAGTATATGCCATTAAGTTATTTTATCTTAAATCTATTTTAAAGCTTTTTATAAAATGATACTATCTGCTTTGATCCTTTTCATATAGAATCATATTACTTTTTAAATATCCCTGTAGTATAAATTTATTGTATTTGTGGTTGTATTGTAGTCTGTTGTATACCTATCAATGAATATTTGAGCTTTGATGTTTGTGAGCAATGCTTATATGTAAATATATCCACTATTCAATATAAATATATAATTAGGATTCATTATAATATATTTATAATACCTGTTATATTATTTAACTTTAATTTTGCATCAAAAATATATTTTATTCTCTAAGCCTAAAAAAAAAAAAAAGTAAACAAATGATCAAATTATCTTTTGGCATTATATTAAAAAAAAAAAATTGTCAAAATTTTTTAACATTGAATAAAAAAACTTTTATATATATATATATGATGATATATTTGGCATTTTATATAACATATTGAGAAATGTTTATATATATTTTAAAATAATGGTGCAACTTTAAATGAAGATTTTTTTTTTTTTTGCAAAGTTGGATGCAATGATAAGTGCTTTCGCTCCATATATATATATATATATATCTTTATCCCTTTTGGGGAAATTTAAAAATAGTTTGTCTTTTTAAATGTGCTTCTTAAAATAACACTTATGTGTGGGACTCAATATTAAACATTTTCTCCCCTCTTTTCTTTTTTTTAACCTTTTCACTCTGTGATTGTAGTCTTGTGACCTTTCCTGCTTATATATTAGTGTCTATCTATTATGATTGTTGTTGTCATTAATAAAGTGTAAGAAATTTTACCCCAAAATTATATAAAAGTTTTACAGATCTCTTTTTACACTACTTGTGAAAATTCCTCCATGATTCTCTAACTCCAATAGGATTAAAAAGAATTTGCATTGAATAATTCCATTTTAACATACACTCATGGGGACAAAACTTAATAAAGTTGTACCTTTTAGCATGTATATTGGGATTCAGACAATCACTATGAAAGATATTTAATACACAGTGACCTTTATTGAAGACACATGAGATAACCAAGTGTGAATAAAATTGCCTCTGTCTCTTTAAAAAAATAGACAACCAGCGACATCAAAGTCCTTCCGCTTCCTTAAGTTTTTGTCCATGAGTGTATATATCAGGCAAGGTGTTCAGTTAGAATAAGAACTAATCAAGGAGATAATAGAAGAAAATAAGACCTAATC
Source organism: Cordylochernes scorpioides (assembly GCA_030710605.1). Lineage (NCBI taxonomy): Eukaryota > Metazoa > Arthropoda > Arachnida > Pseudoscorpiones > Chernetidae > Cordylochernes > Cordylochernes scorpioides. Next base: position 13,717,747 of record CP092868.1, read on the forward strand.
CAATGGAATTCATTTTCTTCAGCTCATAGGAAGAATAATTTCTTAGGTCCATTGAAGTCTATCAAAAATGATGAAGCACAATTAACATGATTCTGTTCTTGGAAGAGAGCTAAATCTCCTGACTGGTGGCAGATCCACAGTAGTGGATAAGATAATGGCAACCAGATAGGTAGGTGTAAGCAAAATTCAAACTGTGTAAGACTTCGTTGATGAGTCGCAGGAAAGTTTGGGCTGCGTTGCAAAGACCAAAAAACATAACTGGAAACTCAAAAAGACCAATTGGTGTTGTAACCACCATTTTTTTGGATATCTTCAGGTTTCACTGGTACATGGGGGTAGCTCTTACAAGGTTGGTGGAGAAAATTATCTTACCATGTAGGTATGATGTAAAGTCCTGGATGCCACCCATCGGCAATGCGTGCATAGTCAACTTGTTCTGGCTGAGGCATTGTGTGGCCGCCACATGGTGATTAGCTGCAAATATCTAATTAACAGGCCCAACAGCCATTAACAGTGTGTTGGGATAGTCTGTTGCGAGACCAGACCTCTAAATAGCCTCACAAAACTCTATGATGATACTGGACAACTGGCAAAAAATTATGTGCTACCATTAAAGTAAGCACTATCATTTAACAGCTGCGCTTGAATCCATCTTAGGGTCGGTAGAAAACATGGCTTAATGTTAGGAATGGCTTCATCTGACACTAAGTCATACTATATGCTTCAGATTCCTTGAATCAACAGTAAATTTCTATTTCCCATCATGAAGTCTCATCGTCTTATTATATTGATTCACACAGATAATAAAAAAGACAACTTTTAATTAATAACACATGGTGAGTGAGCCTCATGCATGTGTCCCTCTAATCTGACAGAACAATCATCTTTGGCCCAGTAAGTTTGTGATATCGCTGCAGGCATTGAATGCCAGACAGAAAATCAACTGCGTATGCATCACCAAGGTGGCTCTGTGGACTAGGAGAAAGCTAATCAGAGGGGATATAGCCCTGACTATATAGTATATTTGAACATTAAGGAAATATTTTATAATAGATAAATGTTTGGATATGTGTGGTTGTGTTTTTAGAACAGATAGCATAGCTCTTCATACTCTCTCTTTCTCTACTACATTGATCCTACAGTTTGAATAATTTAGATAGATATGTTACTTACTGTTTCCCTCCCATTATAGACACACATAAGAATTTAAAAAATAATTAATAAGACCCATTCCAAATTAATAAATAGTGTGTGATTTTTCTGCTGAAATGTCATACACTATTTATTAATTTGGATTTGATCTTATTACTTTTGTGTTTCTAATCTATAATCCAAATTGTACCTTATCATTATAAATTGAATAGTTTTTTTACTTTTGATCACAGATGAAGTAAATTATTCTGAAAGCTTCTCATTATTTAAATAAAAATAGAGTTAAATGTGTCTCTTCATTTTTAATATGACTGAATTAAACTCACATCAAACTAATCCAGCTTTAAGGGGCAGTTGTGATTAACTAGGAGTTGTTGAAGTTATGGATTAAAGAAGACTCCAACACAATCTAAGGGGTATAAAGCAAGAAGTTTACTGAATTTCTGCATGTGGAGTGGACACAATTTGGGTAGAGACCAACAGACAAGTTTAGATAGCAACCCTGCATACAAAGGGATTAGGGACTGTCAGATGGAACTACTTACTATGACTGCAGAGATATGGTGAAACCAACTGGAAGGCTACAAATTAGAAGAAAACTATTTTCAGTGAAACAAGTCACCGCCAGTTTATGTTCCCATAATTATGAAAACGTGTCTTGGCAATTGTTAAAGACAATTTGAAGAGCATTTAGAAAAATGTAAGGTTTGAGAAATGGTGTGCCCATGTCAAACAACAATGTAAATGGTCTTATTTCTCTTATTTTCTGGAATGGCTATATCCCAGAAATGGGACAATGTACTACGCTCTCAAGAAAAACGTAGGATGGAGCAACATTGACATAGAATTGTGCTATTAGATTCTCTGATGACACCAGAAGTCACACGAAGAAGAGCCTAGAAGAACTGGACAGAACTTGATTGAGAAAAATATGTTCTAGTGATCGCGCGTTGGTAGGAAGATGGGACCTAAGACATCACTCATATAGAAATTCCTGGAAAACATGGAAGACACAAATTTAAGTTATTAACTAAGGTAGCCGTCGTTCTACGATCAACAAGTGCTAATAAGGAAGGTGCAGTTTTAGTATCATTTCCTCTAGAGGTGGCATAGAAGAAGAAGTGACAGCCTAAAATGAGCATTGGTCAACAATGGAAGGATTGAGTACATCTTACTCCATGGCCATTACAATGACATTTTTCTGGCCCAGCAGACTATCATCATTCCTATTCTTGGCTTGCTATTTAAGTATTTGTTATTAATGGTTCATAACAACAACTATATATATATTTATGAACATTTTAAAATTGATGCCTATAAGAGAGTTGAGGGCTACGTATTGAACTGAAGAAACAATTAGTAGTTAATTTATGAATTTTCCTTCTCCAATATCTCCCCTATTAGGCACAAATAATCGAAAGAGCCTTAAAAAAAATAAAATATAATGTTAAAATCGCACATGAAAATACTATTCATAAATATGTATGCTAATCAATTACTACAACTTAAAAAAAAAACTATTGGGAGGACTTGGTTCATTGCTGGTAACTCCACTCCCTACTAGTTTCAAATATTTAATTTCTAGATCGCTACTATTTCACTGAGGTCTAAAATGCGGCAAGAATATAAAGATAAAAAAAGAAACAATATAATTACCAAGAAGCGGCATAATTTTCTATTTGATAAAATATTTGTTCTCTTCTCAAGAAAAAATATTTAACATATGCTAGAGCTTTAAATATATATTTTTAAAGGCAATATGCTATTCACATTGTAGTTATCAAAGCCTTTCTCTAATATTTTTATATTCAGTGTTGAAATAAAATATAGATTTATATTATTTAGATTAATATTTGATTCTGTATACTTTGATCATTGTAGGGATCTAACTTAAAATTTTCAATCATTTTTTTTTATTTCTTTTGTTTTGTTTATCATCATAGATTTTTTTTACTGAAATGCTTTCTAAATCCAAATATACATTTGTAAATAGTGCAAACCTATGAACGGTAGTTAAATTGGCGAAATGGGTGGAAGAAGGCAAGTATTTATATGATTTACTTTTCTAACTGTATTTAAAATATAAAGTTAGCAAATGAAATTTATTTTCCATATACTTTATCCCTCCCCTAACTAATTTTATCGTTTATCAATACATTTAAACATACCACCTGAAAAATATAAATTTTCTCTTTTGTGATCGAACACAATTTTTGCCTATTAAAATCTGAATTGTGTAATAAAATCCCAAAAGACAATTGGAGATGAAGAAACATTTTTAAAAAACATACTTAAAATAAAGTTAAAACTAATTTGAAGTATTTCCATTTAATTGACATTTTATCAACTCAGCAAAGCATTTTAATGCATTTTGGGGGATAGATTTCGATACTTTTATGAAAAAAGTATTTCAAATTTAAAAATCCTTCTTTACAACCCATTAAGATATACTTTTTTGAAATGTTATAGCCATAGTTGAAAGATAAGCTTTAATAATATTTATATAAATTGACAACTTGATAATCAACAAAAATATTCAAAGCATAACATTTATTTGTGATATTTATTCTAAAAGACACTTACAAAATAGATGTACGAAAAATTTCAGATCAAACTTATAATTGATCCTTGAGGTAGTATACCATGGCTTCTAAACATTTATAAAAAGATAAATACATAAAAAAAGTATAACCAAAGATATAATATTTTTACAGACACATATTTCTTAAAGCATTGTGGCAACAAGCTGCCATTGGTACAATATGCTAGGTTAGGTTTTTTAAAATAGGAAATATTTTTGTTGGAGATGAGTAAGGTCTAACATGGAATGACATATTTGATGATTCGTTTTCCTTTTGGGGGGCTACAAATATTAGTGTTATAAAATGATGCACTAGCGCGCCATCTGTTATCAAAATTCGAAATTATTTTAAAGGCGTAAGATACTTTTTGAAATTAAACAATTTCTACTGCCCTTACTGCAATGGAAAAAATTAAAGGGAGGACCTGGCTCATCAGTGGTGAACCCTCCCAGCGGTTTCGCCAGTTTAATCTACCATACCGCTGTTATATTGCACTAGACGAATGGCCCGGGCAATGCCCGGGTTTTACCCGAGTGCGAATATATTTTAAAAACGTTGTCTTGGGTGGGCGCTATAGACAGGGTGGTCTGTATAGACAGGTGTATGTATCACACAGCTGATAACAGGGTTGTCTAGAGTGGCCGCTATAGACAGGGTGGTCTGTATAGACCGGTGTATGTATCACACTGCTGATAACAGGGTTGCCTAAAGTGACCGCTATAGACAGGGTGGACTGTATAGACAGGTGGATGTATCACACAGCTGATAACAGGGTTGTCTAGAGTGGCCGCTATAGACAGGTGTATGTATCACACAGCTGATAACAGGGTTATCTAGAATGGCCGCTATATACAGGGTGGTCTGTAAAGACAGGTGGATGTATCACACAGCTGATAACAGGGTTGTCTAGAGTGGTCGCTATAGGCAGGGTGGTCAGTGGTCGCTATAGACAGGGTGGTCTGTATAGACAGGTGGATGTAACACACTGCTGATAACAGGGTTGTCTAGAATGGCCGCTATAGACAGGTGTATGTATCACACAGCTGATAACAGGGTTGTCTAGAGGGGGGCAGGGAGGACACGTGTTCGCCGCCAGCCAATGGGCGCGCATTCTATCCGTGAGCTTCAGACAGAATAAGGCAATTATATATATAGATTTTTGGAACTTGCTTTTATAGTGATACTGTTGCTAGACTCTAGGAATGGGTATTTTAGAAGAACTATGGACATAAGCTTTGAGGACAGTAGAATTACATACATTCATAAATATATAATATGCTTTGAGCAATCGCTCTTCCGCAAATATCAAATTGTGTCTTTTATTAGAACATTTATAAAATGATGTACTAGCGCGCAATCTGTTATCAAAATTCGAAATTATTTTAAATTAATTTTTCCATTGCAGTAAGGGCAGTAGAAATTGTTTAATTTCAAAAAGAATCTTACGCCTTTAAAATAATTTCGAATTTTAAATATTAGTGTATTTCACAAAGTATAGATTCCAAAAATGGCTATATTTTACCCCCCAGATTACCTTCAGTTTTATAACTTAGGGTCAAGTTAGATCTTGATTACCTTTATTGTCTATCTTTGGTGCCGATTTTGCAACGCATTTTAAGAATTTTGAGCAGGATGCGTATACACTACTTATGGCCGCTCTGCCCGCCGTACCACCAAGTATTGTATTTCAGGATTAAAATAAAAGAAAATAAGACCTAATCCAAATAATATATTAGTGTGTGAAGTTTCGGCAACAGCATTGTCACCATCATCAGACCAAAGAATAAAATCATCGATTTTGGAACACCATCATCAATGGTGACAATGTTGTTGCCGAAACGTAACACACTATTAAATTATTTGGATTAGGTCTTATTTTCTTTTATTATAATCTATAATCCAAATTGTGCTTTTTCATTTCAGGATTAAATTTGTATTTAAACAAGAACATTCTAATATGTCAAAATTTGATTATAAAAATTAATCAAATCATCAATAATGTCTAATCGTTCAGTAAAATTAACGTTTGATATTTGATAGGCTGCAGGTTGGGACATGAAAAAATGGATGAATTAATGCAAGTGTCAAATTAACGAGGTTATACTGTTGATAAGGCACAATTTGGATTATAGATTATAAACACAAGGTAATAAGACCAATGTATACACTATTTATTTATTTATTAGGATTTGGTTTTATTACCTTGAGATTATACTCTATTATTTTAGGGGATTTTTCTTATTCCTTTCATTGTTGAAACAAAAATAAGAGGACACAAATAAAAGCTCCCACACATTCTCTGAGAAATAACATCACCAAACAACAATGATGGATAAGAATTAAGCACTCTATATCATTGCTAAATTCACTCAGGTTTTTAAGTCTAAGATTAGCTATATATCCATGTTTTTGTTTCAAGATATAATGGCACAAGGTCGGTAATAAGACCAAATACAAATAAATAAAATGAATAAACTATTTATATGGATTTGGTTTTTATTATCTCGTGTTCCTAATTCATAATCTTTATTCAAGGTAATAAGATCAAATACAAATAGTGTGTGACATTTCGGTAACAGCTTTGTTACTATCATCAGACAAAAGTACTGAATGTACTTTTCATTCAGTACTTTTGTCTGATGATAGTAAAAATGCTGTTACCTGAAATGTCACACACTATTTATTCATTTGAATTTAGTCTGTTTATTACTTTTTTTTTCTTGCATGACTCCTACATTTCAGCTCGGAGAATCTGTATAAGACTAAAAAAATCTTAATAAAACTTTTTGTTGTTTTTGTATTTGGATTTGGTCTTATTACCTTGTGTTTATATTTCTATAATCCAAATTATGAGCCTTAACATTCACAAGGTAATAAGACCAAATCCAAATAAATAAATAGTTGGTCTTATTACCTTATGTTTATAATCTATTATCCAAATTATGTGCCTTAACATTATAATATAAATTGTACCTAATCAGATATAATGGTCCATTATTGGCCCATCCAATATCCCAGAGTTGTAGACCTCCTTGATTCAGCTTTCCTCTGAAAGCCAAAAGAGAAAGTGAGAAAGGTTGGTTAGGATCTCTCTCCCTACAAGAGCAGAGCATGGGGAGAGAAAGACAGTTAGAGGAGGGTTGTCCGTCCTCCTCCCATGGAATTTAGCCAATTAAAATTGATGAGCCAAGGGCTATTAGGTGCGTTCCTCCAGTAATTGGTGACACATCTGGGAGCAACAAGTCACAATGTTCTCCTTCCTTTAGACACTATCCTCCCTTCTATCTCCCCTCAAATTGTACAATCAAATTATATTACAGTAGAACAAACTCCATGAGAAGACATTCACCCTAGAGTACACCTATCTATAAAGCATGGTTTTCATTTGTAAAATTACCATTTTTACTTATTTATCAACTCTCCCATAAGAGGACACATCTCCCTAAAGAACATTTTGGCTCTTTGTAAGTGCAAAGTTGAACTGCTTTTCACATGTGTAGACATGTGGTGCACTTACAGTAAAAGCAGTAGCTAACTTCTACCCACCATGATTATCATAGCCTGTACCAATAAACTAGGGATAAGCAAAAAAAAAAAAAACATTTTGGTTCTGCAATTAGGTGTTGTCCTTTACAAGGAGGTTCTACTGTATATATATATAGAAAATTGAAAATTAAAATAATTTTATTGACATCTTGTCAATACATGCAAAGTACACAGTCTGTACTATTAAAAAAAAAGATAATATGGATTATATACACTATGTACAATGAATTTGGCGCCTCTGCCAGCGCTGCAGAGTTGGGTGGAGAATCGCCAGTGGGTCTCCAGCGACACCACGTATTTCGCGATCTACGAAGAATACGTCAGTCAGCCTGTCTGCATGTATATAGAGAGAGAGAAGAGAGGAGAGGGGGGCCTTACTTATATATCAGTGTGAAACAAACCACTTTCCCAGTGGTTTTTCCAATTTAATCTCCCCCATTCTGCTCTATTATTGTATCGGGTATTCTGCCTACCCATTTTACACTGTAGAGGCCTCACCAGACCACCTCTTGGAATGTATGGGAGCCTCAAGACAAGGACATATATTCCAAACCTACCAAAATTGTGAATTTGATCTATGAATATAGTCTCCATGACCTTGTATAATTTATACAATGGGATAATAATGATAATACAAGAAAATAAGACCTAATCCAAATAATTTATTAGTGTGTGACATTGATAAGGCACAATTTGGATTATAGATTATAAACACAAGGTAATAAGACCAAATCCAAATAAATAAATAGTGTGTGACGTTTCGGTAACAGCGTTGTTACCATCTTCAGACAAAAGTACTGAATGAGAAATTTTACCACAGCATGTTTTAAATAGCTACTGTTATCAAGTCTAGATTATAAAACAAGGTAATGTCACACATTATTTATAAGTTATAAAACGTCACACACTATTTATTTATTTGGATTTGGTCTTATTACCTTGTTTTATAATCTATACTTGATAACAGTAGCTATTTGAAACATGCTGTGGTAAAATTTCTCATTCAGTACTTTTGTCTGAAGATGGTAACAACGCTGTTACCGAAATGTTACCTACTATTTATTTATTTGTATTTGGTCTTATTACCTTGTTTTAGTGTGTGACGTTTCAGCAACAGCATTGTCACTATCATCAGACAAATCAGACAATTTGTCTGATGATAGTGACAATGCTGTTGCACCCGAAAGGTCACATATAAATAAATTATTTGGATTAGGTCTTATTTTCTTGTATCATTATCCCATGGTATAAATTATACAATAAATGTCCAAATTGTGCTTTATCATGTGAAAATAATAATAATAATAATAAAAAACTCTTAATGCAACTTTTAGAGCAAAATTTGAACTGTTATATTTGGTCTTGTTACCTTATATTTCTATCTATATAATCCAAATGGTACCCAATATCAAAATAAAAGAAGTATAGGTCATCACCTAGAAATATAATTTCAGGAAATATGCATCGGCATAATCAGTTTCCAAATGTTACCTTTTCATCTACACTTATAGAGATTTGACCTTGTAAATAGATATTTTGCATCCCATGCAAATACAGTTAAACCTGTCTATAGCTCCCCCTCTTGGGACTCACCAAAATAGGGTACTAAAGACAGGTCACTTTTAATGTAAATCGCATTGTACTACGTATTTAAAATCGGGCGCTATAGAGAGGGAGGCGCTATCTAGAGGTGGCGCTATAGACAGGTTTAACTGTATTTGCATATACAGTTAAACCTGCCTATAGTGCCCCCTCCCCCTAAATAGTACCTTCCTCTCTATAGTGCCCGATTTTAAACATTAAAATGTAAACATTTTACATTAAAAGTGACCTGTCTATAGCACCCCCTCTCTATAGCACCCTATTTTGGTGAGTCCCAAGAGGGGGGCCATAAACAGGTTTAACTGTATATATCAATGCCTCATGTATATATATTTTTCCTTTATTTATACTTTTGTGCAAATAGGATGATAGTTAAACAAGACAAACCCTTAGAGAAATGATATTTCTGAATTTAAGGAGCACTTCTTCTTCTTTCTTATCTCCATTCAATCATATTAAGGTATCAAGCTTGTAAAGCTTGAAACTTTTGATGGTGTCTGCCGGGGAAAAGTAGAGCTCATCAATGGATGAGTCAATACAGTCAATAATATGTTTTGAGGTTTATGTACATAGTACATAGTTTGAAAACCTTGCAACCATTCTGGAAAGGAAGGAGCACTGATTCCTTGAAAGCAGTCTAATGGACAGGAGGAATAAGTTTTGAAAAAAAAAAATTGTTAAAAAGAAATGAAGTGTGAGGTAGAAGGAACCGTGGGCCCTAGGTAAGACAGGTGGGAGGTGCCTTAGTGAACAAAGAACTGTTTTAGGAAACCAATGACAAATGTAAGGTCATGGTACGGCCTTGGGTGGAGTCCTTTTGGGAGCTCAGTCTTGTTTCTGATGTGGTGTGACAGCGGCTCTCTTTGTGAGTGGATACTCTCCTAAATGTTCTCTTTTTAATATCTTTTTTTTCTCTTTTTTTTTTTCTAATATGTTAAAAGTGATAAGGCACAATTTAAATTATAGATTATAAACACAAGGTAATAAGACCAAATCCAAATTGATAAATAGTGTGTGATGTTTCGGTAACAACGTTGTTACCATCTTCAGACAGAAGTCTGAGAAAAAAGTAACAAAAGTCATTTTGTCTGATGATGGTACCAACACTGTTACCGAAACGTCACACACTATTTATTTATTTGGATTTGGTCTTATTACCATGTGTTTTTATAATATAGTAAAAGAACACTCTTGCTTAAAGGACACCTCTCCAAAAAGAATAGTTTTCATCAGGTATCCTCTTACCAGAGAGCAGAACAATAGTAACAAATGTTAGTATTGGAACTACCATTTTTTACTATTTAGCTACTCTCCAGTAAGAGGATACCTCTCACTAAAGGACACTTTGGCTCTGCAACTAGGTATTGTCCTTTACTGGGAGGTAGTTCTACTGTGCTATTTTTGAAACACAAGGTATTAAGACCAAATACATAATTAGTGCGTGATGTTTTGGTAAAATTATTGTTATCATCATTAGACAATGTACTTTTGTACATTCAGTACTTTTGTCTAATGACGGTAACAACACTGTTACCCAAACGTTACACACTATTAATTTTTTATTTTTTTTATTTTTTGGTCTTATTACCTTGTGTTTCTAATATAAATTCAAAATTGTATATTGTAATACTATTTTTAAAAATATATTTTATAATTTAATAGTAATTATAAATATGATTATAAAACATCACTAAAACCAACCTGTGGAAAAATAGTTAAAACTAAGTGCAACAAAACGTTAAATTTTAAAAATTTAATAGCCATGATTTTGGGATTTTTGAAAAATGGTTGAATTAAAGCATTGAATTATAGTCAAATTGAATTAAAGTAAATATCAATGATTGAGATATTTGAAAATGGTTGAATTAAAGCATTGAATTATAGTCAAATTGAATTAAAGTAAATATCAATGATTGAGATATTTGAAAAATGGTTGAATTAAAGCATTGAATTATAGTCAAATTGAATTAAAGTAAATATCAATGATTTGAGATATTTGAAAAATGGTTGAATTAAAGAGAGAGAGAAGTTCTACTCTACTGATTTTTAGCCATACATCTCCTTATAGCAAAGAGAGAGTCTTCTTCTTCTTTCTTATCTCCACTCAATCATATTAGGGTGTCAAGCTTGTAGAGCTTGAGACTTTTGATGGTGTTTGTTGGAGGATGAGTATAGCTCATCAATGGATGAGTCAATACGGGACAACCATCATGATTGGGTGAAGTAGAATGCGTCTGCCTTTGTCATTAAGACTGGGAGCATTACTCAGTGGCTGGCCGACTTAGCTCCAATATGTGAAATGGCCGCCTCTGACATGAGGAACAGACTCCATGTGCAGCTGCTCCTAACATGAAGTACAAATGCTGCTCATCCTGTATCCCTGGATTAGGAGACCTTACAGGGTACTATCAGCCGGGCCAGCTGAACCCAGGTTTTTTAGCGAGCTTGTTACTGCTCCCCTTCCTCTTTTTTCATCCGGGCTTGGGACTGGAAATTTAATTAAAGTAAATATCAATAATTGAGATATTTGAAAAACAGTTGAATTAAAGAGGTTCTACAGTACTGGTTTTTAGCTATACATCTCCCTATAGCAAAGAGAGAGTGATCTATTAGAGTTAGGTCTTGTGTCTTGCTTATCTTTTATAAGGTTAGAGTGGGGGTCACTATCACCTGTGAACACCATGATAAACTATCAACTTATCTTTAGATAATACCTAATTTCTTATCTCTCTCTTCACAAAGGACCACCTATCTTAACTTGAAGAAATGCTCTAGGTGATGTAAGACAAGATTATTTTTTCTTGTTCTTCATTTTTTATATATTACCATTTATTAAGCAATAATTAAAAAAAAAAAAAAACATTTTTTGCCATGTTATCCAAAAAAGAAATGAAGGTTCTAATAATTTCGGCTCCTGTTTCTTCAGATATACAAATTTTCTACAGTGTACAGCGTTCTCCTCGGCGATTTGGGTAATAGAGATATTCTAAACTTATTTTATTATATCCAACAATATCCATGATTTTTGTACATGTCTACCACAACAGTGAGTGCAAATATCTAATTCTTGGCACCTCTTGTTTAGTGTGAAAAGTTGAACTGCTCTCCACATGTACTTTACAGTAAAGGCAATGACTAACTAAACCATGATTATTATTCCACATCCCACCTATAGCTGGTGTTGGATCCTGCTATTTATAAATTTCTAAATTCAATCTCTCTAAATTCAATTATTGTATTATATAAATTTTGCATATTTCTACTGTTTTTAAATTTGCAAAATTCTTAACCCTAATGAGGCAGAAAATATTGATTTGATGTATTTTTAAATTAAAATACACTCTTGGATAAAACTCTTAGGGAAGTGGAAAGTCTTTGATGTCACTGGTTGTCTATATATATATATATTTTTTTTTTTTAAAGGAGACAAAGGAAATTTTGATCACACACACTTGGTTATCTCTTGTATGTTCAATGAAAGTCACTGAAATATCTTTCAGTTATTTGTCTGAATGCCAATATACATGGTAAAATGTACAACTTCCCAAAGTTTTGTCTATGAGTGTATTTGTCCATATAATCATCATTAGTCGCAACAGTAGATGGACAGTAGCAACAATTCTCTTTTTAAAAATTGTGACAAATTTGGCATTAGTAATATCTCTATAATTTATACCTGTCTATTTTTTTTCAATAATTCAGTTTTTTTTTCTGTGGTCGTCTCCTAATATGATGTTAATGCCTTGGTGCCCCTTCTGGTAGTATATGCAAATATTAACTAATACAGTAGAATCTCAATAAAAGGAAACATCATGCTAGAGGACCCCTCTGTCTTAGTTCCCCTTTTGGTGTATACACACAATGTATACATAAACTAATTTTTTACACAAATAAATTTACTGGCAATGCGTTTCTTTTAAATTTCATCAAATATTATCTCTACAGACCTTACTGCAATGATATGAGTTATTGAATGAGAGGGCTTGGCTCATCAGTAGTGAACCCTCTCAGCGGTTTCGCCAAATTAATCTCTAGACCGCTCTACTATTGTATTGGATTGGTTTGGGGTATACCCTGTATTTTCTATGGAAGGTAGCTTAGGGGTGTTTAGTGAACTATGGACATAAGCTTATAGGTCTGTAGAGGTACATACATATAATATCATTGCAGTAAGGTCTGTAGAGATAATATTTGATGATATTTAAAAGAAACGCATTGCCAGTAAATTTATTTGTGTAAAATTTTAACGATAGATGGCAATTAAATTTAATTTACGTAAACTAATACAGTAGAGTCTCAATGAGATGACACTCATGCTATAGGACACCTCTCTACAAAGGACAGCTTTCTCTTTACAAAATTACCAGTTTTTACTAATTAACAACTCTTTGTTACTATGAGTTTGCATCTCTCCCTAAAGGACACTTTAGCTCTCTCTGCACCTAAGTTTTGTCTTCTCAATAGAGAGGTCCTACTGTATATATTAAAAAATAATAATTAATTATATGCAAGATTTTTTTTTTCTATTTGTGATGTATTTTCCATCAAGAGGTGATTTTGTGGTTCTTTATGTGAATTGCCAGATAAACATGTTTTTGTCCATGTATTTAAAATGGAGCTTTTTTTTTAGTACTGTGAAAATATTAATATCCTCTTGATTAAATACAATTTGGATTATAGATTATAAACACAAGGTTAGAAGACCAAAGATTAGAAGTCCAAATTCAAATAAATAAATAGTGTGATTTTTTTTTTTTTTTGGTAACAGCGTTGTTACCATCATCAGAAAAGTACTGAATGAGAAGTTAATAATCATAGTATAAAAACGCTGTTACCGAAACGTCACACAATTTATTTATTTGTATTTGGTCTTATTACCCCTTGTGTTTTTAATATTCTCTTCTCCTAATTATAAACACAAGGTAATAAGACCAAATCCAAATAAATAAATAGTGTGTGATGTTTCGGTAACTACGCTGTTACCGAAATGTCACACACTATTTATTTATTTGGATTTGGTCTTATTACCTTGTGTTTATAATCTATAATTCAAATTGTGCCTTATCAATTCTCCTAATTATAAATATTATTCCATTACTTTTCTTCTTCTTCATTTGATTTTGATGTGTGTGTGTGTTTGTTGTTTGTTTGGGGTGCTGGTTCAAAACTTAATGGGAATGAGGCACATTCCATAAAAATATAAAACTAAATATGGTAAGATTTTTTACTTTTAATCGCTCTATTTTTTTATCTTTCCATTTTTTTATTCCAAGTTTTATTTATTTATTTTTTCTTATTCACCTTTTCAACTTTACTCTATCCATCCTTGTCTTTGTGAAATTGTCTACTAGTGATAAAAATAATAGGATTTTTTTTTTATATAGGAACAGGAAAGGTAGGTACAAGGTAATAAGACCAAATCCAAATAAATAGTGTGTGACGTTTCGGTAACAGTACTTTTTTCTGAAGATAGTAACAACGCTGTTACCGAAACGTCACACACTATTTATTTATTTGGATTTGGTTTTATTACCATGTGTTTATAATCTATAATTCAAATTGTGCCTTATCAGGAAAGGTAGGTATTTCAAATTAATAGGGATTTAATAGTTTTGAACCTGGCTTACAAGAATATCCATCTCCCATGATAGATAACATTTGTCCAACTTGTACCGGCTGAAAAAGTTTTGAACCTGGTGTTGGATCCTATTGTCTATAATTTTCATAAATTCAATTTTATTTATGCAAATGAAGCCAAAAATCTCTAAATTAATTGTAAACACAAGGTAATAAGACCAAACCCAAATAAATAAATAGTGTGTGACGTTTTGGTAACAGCATTGTTACCATCTTCAGAAAAAATTTATTTATTTATCTGGATTTGGTCTTATTACCTTGTGTTTATAATCTATAATCCAAATTGTGCCTTAGCATTAAATTAATTGTACTATAATTGTACTTGGACAAACTAGGGAGAAGGTTTAACACCAGCCTGCTGTTGTAGCCATGGGAGATGGTTCCACCCCAATATCTCTGGAGTGGACGCAGAGCACATGCTGTTGGAGAAAGGCTTTGACGGCAGCTTCCTGGCCAGGCCGAGTAAATCCAACCCGGGGGATTTCACGCTCTCCGTGCGGAGGAACTCAGAGGTGACCCACATCAAGATCCAGAACACAGGGGACTACTACGACCTGTACGGAGGAGAGACCTTCGCCACTCTGGCTGAGCTGGTCCAGTACTATATGGAGAATCAGGGGCAGCTGAAGGAAAAGAACGGAGAGGTGATTGAGCTGAGGTATCCCCTCATCTGTGCCGACCCCACCACTGAGAGGTGAGTGCCATATCTTTCAATACACTCTTTTTTTTCTTTCTTCCCGCATTGGACACTTTTTCTGTTTAAAAAAAAAAAAAATGCTCCAATGGCCCCCGATTCTTGCAAAAGTCCAACCCCACCAGCGAGTGCAAGTAACCAAACGGGGCTCTGGCATATTTGTAAGTGCAAAGTCGAACTGCTTTACACATGTGTAGACATGTGGTGCGCTTACAGTAAAAAGCAGTCACTAACTACCCACCATGATTATCATGGCCTGTACCATGTGTACTAGGGATAAGCAAAAAAAAAAAAATTTTTCTTTCTTTTTCCCTGTCCCA
>CP092868.1:13741694-13810853 GCA_030710605.1 Cordylochernes scorpioides
ATCCAAATTATGTGCCTTAACATTATAATATAAATTGTACCTAATCAAATATAACTGTCCATTATTGGGCCATCCAATATCCCAGAGTTGTAGACCTCCTTGATTCAGCTTCCCTATGAAAGAGAAAGTGAGAAAAGTTGGTTAGGATCTCTCTCCCTACAAGAGTAGAGCATGGGGAGAAAGACAGTTAGAGGAGGGTTGTCCGTCCTCCTCCCATGGAATTTAGCCAATTAAAATTGATGAGCCAAGGGCTATTAGGTGCGTTCCTCCAGTAATTGGTGACACATCTGGGAGCAACAAGTCACAATGTTCTCCTTCCTTTAGACACTATCCTCCCTTCCACTATCTCCCCTCAAATTGTACAATCAAATTATATATTACAGTAGAACAAACTCCATGAGAGGACACTCACCCTAGAGTACACCTATCTATAAAGCATGGTTTTCATTTGTAAAATTACCATTTTTACTATTTATCAACTCTCCTGTAAGAGGACACATCTCCCTAAAAAACATTTTGGCTCTTTGTAAGTGCAAAGTTGAACTGCTTTTCACATGTGTAGACATGTGATGCACTTACAGTAAAAGCAGTAGCTAACTTCTACCCGCCATGATTATCATAGCCTGTACCAATAAACTAGGGATAAGCAAAAAAAAAAAAAAACATTTTGGTTCTGCAATTAGGTGTTGTCCTTTACAAGGAGTTTCTATACTGTATATATATAGACAAATGACAATTAAAATAATTTTATTGACATCTTGTCAATACATTCACAGTCTGCACTATTTAAAAAAGATAATATGCATTATATATACACTATAGGGGGTCGGTGGAAGGCTGGTTAAACCGTTTGGTTTTCGACCACTATGACCCGGGTTCGATTCCCGCATTGGACACTTTTTTCTGTTTAAAAAAAAATGCTCCAATGGCCCCCCGATTCTTGCAAATGTCCAACCCCACCAGCGAGTGCAAGTAACCAAACGGGGCTCTGGCACATTTGTAAGTGCAAGGTCGAACTGCTTTTCACATGTGTAGACATGTGGTGCGCTTACAGTAAAAAAGCAGTCGCTAGATACCCACCATGATTATCATGGCCTGTACCACGTGTACTAGGGATAAGTAAAAAAAAAATATATATATATATACACTATGTACAATGAATCTGGTGCCTCTGACAGCGCTGCAGAGTTGGGTGGAGAATTACCAGTGGGTCTCCAGCGACACCATGTATTTCACGATCTACGAAGAATACGTCAGTCAGCCTGTCTGCATGTATATATATAGAGAAGAGAGAGGGTGCCTTACTTATATATCAGTGTGAAACTAACCACTTTCCCAGTGGTTTTTCCAATTTAATCTCCCCCATTCTGCTCTATTATTGTATCAGGTATTCTGCCTATCCATTCTACACTGTAGAGGCCTCACTATACCTCTTGGAATGTATGGGAGCCTCAAGACAAGGACATATATTCCAAACCTACCAAGATTGTGAATCTGATCTATGAATTTTTAGTTTCCATGACCTTGTATAATTATATAATGGGATAATAATGATACAAGAAAATAAGACCTAATCCAAATAATTTATTAGTGTGTGACATTGATAAGGCACAATTTGGATTATAGATTATAAACACAAGGTAATAAGACCAAATCCAAATAAATAAATAGTGTGTGACGTTTCGGTAACAGCGTTGTTACCATCTTCAGACAAAAGTACTGAATGAGAAATTTTACCACAGCATGTTTTAAATAGCTACTGTTATCAAGTATAGATTATAAAATAAGGTAATGTCACACATTATTTATAAGTTATAAAACGTCACACACTATTTATTTATTTGGATTTGGTCTTATTACCTTGTTTTATAATCTATACTTGATAACAGTAGCTATTTAAAACATGCTGTGGTAAAATTTCTCATTCAGTACTTTTGTCTGAAGATGGTAACAACGCTGTTACCGAAACATTACCTACTATTTATTTATTTGGATTTGGTCTTATTACCTTGTTTTAGTGTGTGACGTTTCAGCAACAGCATTGTCACTATCATCAGACAAATCAGACAATTTGTCTGATGATAGTGACAATGCTGTTGCACCCGAAAGGTCACACACTAATAAATTATTTGGATTAGGTCTTATTTTCTTGTATCATTATTATCCCATTGTATAAATTATACAATAAATATCCAAATTGTACTTTATCATAGGATAATAATAATAATTAAAAAAAAAAAAAAATTCTTAATGCAACTTTTAGAGCAAAATTTGAACTCTTAGATTTGGTCTTGTTACCTTTTATTTCTATCTATATAATCCAAATGGTACCCAATATCAAAATGAAAGAAGTATTTTTCATCACCTAGAAATATAATTTCAGGAAATATGCATCGGCATCATCAGTTTCCAAATGTTACCTTTTCATCTACACTTATAGAAATTTGAACTTGTAAATAGATATTTTGCATCCCATGCAAACATATGCAAATATACAAGGTATGTCCCATAAGTTCCCGGACTGGGTCCATAAAAAAAAAAGGTAAGATTTAAAAAAAAAATTTTATTAAAATTTTTCAAAGTAATCCCCCCTTGCTTCAACGCACCAGCGCCATCGTTTCTCCCAATTGTCGAAACAGTTTTTTATAAGCCTCTTTTGGAATGCTCTTCAATGCTAACGGCGATTTTTCTATTATGTCATCCCTGGTGTCAAAATGTCTTCCTTTTAGAACTGCTTTAAGTTTGGGGAACAGGAAAAATTCATTTGGTGCGATGTCTGGGAAATAGGGTGGTTGAAGTAGGATTTGTGTCCCGTTTTTTCGCCAAAAAGCTAGTCATCAAGTGCGCTGTGTGAGGGCGAGCATTGTCATGGTGTAGGATCCAGCCACCATTAGTCCATTTTTCTGGCCTTTTTTTTCGAATCGCTTCCATTAGACGGCGAAGAATGCCCAAATACATTTCCTTAATAACTGTTTGGCCTGCAGGAAGATACTCGTGATGAACAATGCCCTTGTTATCCGAAAAAGCGACCAGCAACACCTTGTTTCTGGATTTTTTGGGTCTAGGCTCACCCTAACCTCTCCACTCGGCAGATTGAGGTTTGGTTTCAGGGTCATAGCCATAGACCCATGTCTCGTCGCCTGTGATTATCTTGTCTTTCCATTCTGGATCCGTTCTTGTCATTTCCATTATGTCCTCACAGGTTGCAAGCCGACACAGTTTTTGCTCATTGGTGAGGAATCTTGGGATGAATTTTGCAGGAGTCTTTTTGAGCTTCAAATCTTGGGTTTCGATCCTTCCAATCGTTGTTTTAGAGATGCCTGTGTCTTGCTCTAGCTCCTGCAAAGTGGTTCGAGGATTTTCTTTTATCAAATCGGTGATTTTTTGCACATTTTCATTAGTCCTTTGAAATTTTGGGCGTCCTTGACGAGGATCATCTTCAATGGAAATTCTGCCAGCTTTAAATCTAGAATGCCATTCAAAAACAGTTGTTCTCTTTGGGGCGTCATTGGGGAATGCTTTATTAAGCATTTCAAAAGTTTCGGTTGCTGATATTTGAAGTTTCACACAAAATTCTATGCAAATCCTCTGCTTCAATTTTTGTTCCATCGTAAAATCTCCGCAGCACTAGGTGTGACCTTTAAATAAATTAGAATAATCTTGGCGCGCGCGCAAGTACCCGCCTCGATATTGGTACCACCGTGTAGCCAGATATTTTTTCTATAATAAACAGTCAAATTCATTTACATTTTTCATTTATTTATTTTTTTATGGACCCGGTCCGGGAACTCTCTCTTATGGGACATACCCTGTATATCAATGCCTCATGTACATATATATTTTTTTCCTTAATTTATACTTTTGTGCAAATAGGATGACAGTTAAACAAGACAAACCCTTAGAGAAATGATATTTCTGAATTGAAGGAGCACTTCTTCTTTCTTATCTCCAATCATATTAAGGTATCAAGCTTGTAAAGCTTGAGACTTTTGATGGTGTCTGCCGGGGATGAGTAGAGCTCATCAATGGATGAGTCAATACAGTCAATAATGTGTTTTGGGGTTGTAGGGTGAGAATTGCACATAGTACATAGTTTGAAAACCTTGCAACCATTCTGGAAAGGAAGGAGCACTGATTCCTTGAAAGCAGTCTAATGGACAGGGGGAATAAGTTTTGAAGAAAAAGATTGTTAAAAAGAAATGAAGTGTGAGGTAGAAGGAACCGTGGGCCCTAGGTAAGACAGGTGGGAGGTGCCTTAGTGAACAAAGAACTGTTTTAGGAAACCAATGACAAATGTAAGGTCATGGTACGGCCTTGGGTGGAGTCCTTTTGGGAGCTCAGTCTTGTTTCTGATGTGGTGTGACAGCGGCTCTCTTTGTGAGTGGATACTCTCCTAAATGTTCTCGTTTTAATTTCTTCTTTCTTCTTTTTTTTTCTTTACTAATATAGTAAAAATGATAAGGCACAATTTAAATTATAGATTATAAACACAAGGTAATAAGACCAAACCCAAATAAATAAATAGTGTGTAACGTTTCATTAACAGCGTTGTTACCATCTTCAGACAAAAGTCTGTAAAAAAGTCACAAAAGTCATTTTGTCTGATGATGGTACCAACACTGTTACCAAAACGTCGCACACTATTTATTTATTTGGATTTGGTCTTATTAACTTGTGTTTATAATATAGTAAAAGAACACTCTTGCTAAAGGACACCTCTCCAAAAAGAATAGTTTTCATCAGGTATCCCCTTACCTGAGAGAGAGAATAGTAACAAATGGTAGTTTTGGAACTACCATTTTTTACTCTTTAGCTACTCTCTGGTAAGAGGATACCTCTAACTAAAGGACACTTTGGCTCTGCAACTAGGTATTGTCCTTTACTGGGAGGTAGTTCTACTGTGCTATTTTTGAAACACAAGGTAATAAGACCAAATCCAAATACATAACTAGTGCGTGATATTTTGGTAAAATTATTGTTATCATCATTAGGAAATGTACTTTTGTACATTCAGTACTTTTGTCTAATGACGGTAACAACACTGTTACCCAAACGTTACACGCTATTAATTTTTTTTTCGGATTTGGTCTTATTACCTTGTGTTTCTAATATAAATTCAAAATTGTATAACGTAATACTATTTTTAAAAATATATTTTTTAATTTAATAGTAAGTATAAATATGATTATAAAACATCACTAAAACCAACCTGTGGGAAAATAGTTAAACTAAGTTTAACAAAACGTTAAATTTTAAAAATTTAATAGCCATGATTTTGGAATTTTTGAAAAATGGTCGAATTAAAGTATTGAATTATAGTCAAATTGAATTAAATTAAATATCAATGATTGAGATATTTGAAAAATGGTTGAATTAAAGCATTGAATTATAGTCAAATTGAATTAAAGTAAATATTAATGATTGAGATATTTGAAAAATGGTTGAATTAAAGCGCATTGAATTATAGTCAAATTGAATTAAATTAAATATCAATGATTGAGATATTTGAAAAATGGTTGAATTAAAGCATTGAATTATAGTCAAATTGAATTAAAGTAAATATCAATGATTTGAGATATTTGAAAAACAGTTGAATTAAAGAAGTTCTACTCTACTGATTTTTAGCTATACATCTCCTTATAGCAAAGAGAGAGTCTTCTTCTTCTCATCTCCACTCAATCATATTAGGGTGTCAAGCTTGTAGAGCTTGAGACTTTTGATGGTGTTTGTTGGAGGATGAGTATAGCTCATCAATGGATGAGTCAATACTGGACAACCATCATGATTGGGTGAAGTATAATATGTCTGGCTTTGTCATTAAGATTGGGAGCATTACTCAGTGGCTGGCCGACTTAGCTCCAATATGTGAAATGGCCGCCTCTGACATGAGGAACAGACTCCATGTGCAGCTGCTCCTAACATGGAGTACAAATGCTGCTCATCCTGTATCCCTGGATTAGGAGACCTTACAGGGTACTATCAGCCGGGCCAGCTGAACCAAGGTTTTTTAGCGAGCTTGTTACTGCTCCCCCTCCTCCTTTTTCATCCGGGGTTGGGACTGGAAATTTAATTAAAGTAAATATCAATAATTGAGATATTTGAAAAACAGTTGAATTAAAGAGTTTCTACTGTACTGGTTTTTAGCTATACATCTCCCTATAGCAAAGAGAGAGTGATCTATTAGAGTTAGGTCTTGTGTCTTGCTTATCTTTTATAAGGTTAGAGTGGGGGTCACTATCACCTGTGAACACCATGATAAACTATCAACTTATCTTTAGATAATACCTAATTTCTTATCTCTCTCTTCACAAAGGACCACCTATCTTAACTTGAAGAAATGCTCTAGGTGATGTAAGACAAGATTATTTTTTCTTGTTCTTCATTTTTTATATATTACCATTTATTAAGCAATAATTAAAAAAAAAAAAAACATTTTTTGCCATGTTATCTAAAAAAGAAATGAAGGTTCTAATAATTTCGGCTCCTGTTTCTTCAGATATACAAATTTTCTACAGTGTACAGCGTTCTCCTCGGCGATTTGGGTAATCGAGATATTCTAAACTTATTTTATTATATCCAACAATACCCATGATTTTTGTACATGTCTACCACACAGTGAGTGCAAATATCTAATTCTTGGCACCTCTTGTTTAGTGCGAAAAGTTGAACTTCTCTCCACATGTACTTTACAGTAAAGGCAATGACTAACTACCCCATGATTATTATTCCATGTCCCACCTATAGCTGGTGTTGGATCCTGCTATTTATAAATTTCTAAATTCAATCTCTCTAAATTCAATTATTGTATTTATATAAATTTTGTCTATTTCTACTGTTTTTAAATATGCAAAATTCTTAACCCTAATGAGGCAGAAAATATTGATTTGATGTATTAATTAAAATACACTCTTGGATAAAACTCTTAGGGAAGTGGAAAGTCTTTGATGTCACTGGTTGTCTATATATATATATATATATTTTTAAAGGAGACAAAGGAAATTTTGATCACACTTGGTTATTTCTTGTATGTTCAATGAAAGTCACTGTAATATCTTTCAGTTATTTGTTTGAATGCCAATATACATGGTAAAATGTACAACTTGCCAAAGTTTTGTCTATGAGTGTCCATATAATCACCAATAGTCACAACAGTAGATGGACAGTAGCAACAATTCTCTTTTTAAAAATTGTGACAAATTTGGCATTAGTAATATCTATAATTTATACCTGTATAGTATTGACTGTATTGACTCATCCATTGATGAGCTCTACTCTTCCCCGGCAGACACCATCAAAAATCTCAAGCTTCATAAGCTTGATACCTTAGTGTGATTGAGTGGAGATAAGAAAGAAGAAGAATACCTGTATAGTCTGTATTTTTTCAATATTTCAATTTTTTTTTCTGTGGTCCTCTCCTTCTAACATGATGTTAATGCCTTGGTACCCCTTCTGGTATATACAATGTATAATTTTAACTAATACAGTAGAATCTCAATAAAAGGAAACATCATGCTAGAGGACCCCTCTGTCTTAGTTCCCCTTTTGGTGTATACACACAATGTATACATAAACTAATTTTTTACACAAATAAATTTACTGGCAATGCATTTCTTTTAAATATCATCAAATATTATCTCTACAAACTTTACTGCAATGATATGAGTTATTGAATGAGAGGGCTTGGCTTATCAGTAGTGAACCCTCTCAGCGGTTTCGCCAAATTAATCTCTAGACCGCTCTACTATTGTATTGGATTGGTTTGGGGTATACCCTGTATTTTCTATGGAAGGTAGCTTAGGGGTGTTTAGTGAACTATGGACATAAGCTTATAGGTCTGTAGAGGTACATACATATAATATCATTGCAGTAAGGTCTGTAGAGATAATATTTGATGATATTTAAAAGAAACGCATTGCCAGTAAAATTTATTTGTGTAAAATTTTAACGATAGATGGCAATTAAATTTAATTTACATAAACTAATACAGTAGAGTCTCAATGAGATGACACTCATGCTATAGGACACCTCTCTACAAAAGACAGCTTTCTCTTTACAAAATTATCAGTTTTACTAATTAACAACTCTTTAGTATGAGTTTGCATATCTCCCTAAAGGACACTTTAGTTCTATCTTCAACTAAGTTTTGTCTTCTCAATAGAGATCCTACTGTATATATTGAAAAAAAAAAAAAATTATATGCAAGATTTTTTTTTCTATTTGTGATGTATTTTCCATCAAGAGGTAATTTTGTGGTTCTTTGTGTGAATTGCCAGATAAACATGTTTTTGGCCATGTATTTAAAATGGTGCTTTTTTTAGTACCGTGAAAATATTAATATCCTCTTGATTAAATACAATTTGGATTATAGATTAGAAACATAAGGTTAGAAGACCAAAGGTAAGAAGTCAAAATTCAAATAAATAAATAAATAGCGTGATGTTTTTTTTTTTTGGTAACAGCATTGTTACCATCATCAGACAAGTACTGAATGAGAGAAGTTAATAATCATAGTATAAAAACGCTGTTACCGAAACGTCACACAATTTATTTATTTGTATTTGGTCTTATTACCCCTTGTGTTTTTAATATTCTCTTCTCCTAATTATAAACACAAGGTAATAAGACCAAATCCAAATAAATAAATAGTGTGTGACGTTTCGGTAACAACGCTGTTACCGAAATGTCACACACTATTTATTTATTTGGATTTGGTCTTATTACCTTGTGTTTATAATCTATAATCCAAATTGTGCTTTATCAATTCTCCTAATTATAAATATTATTCCATTACTTTTCTTTTCTTCTTCTTCATTTGATTTTGATGTGTGTGTGTTTGTTGTTTGTTTGGGGTGCTGGTTCAAAACTTTAATGGGAATGAGGCACATTCCATAAAAATATAAAACTAAATATGGTAAGATTTTTTTACTTTTAATTGCTCTATTTTTTTTTTTTTATCTTTCCATTTTTTTATTCCAAATTTTATTCTTTTTTTTTCACCTTTTCAACTTTACTCTATCCATCCTTGTCTTTGTGAAATTGTCTACTTATTAGTGATAAAAATAATAGGGATTTTTTTTATAGGAAGAGAAAAGGTAGGTACAAGGTAATAAGACCAAATCCAAATAAATAGTGTGTGACGTTTCAGTAACAGTACTTTTGTCTGAAGATTACAATTACAATTATTTTATTTCCAAAGCGCTATATCCCGCAAGGGATACTTGCTCCAAACAAGGAGAAAAGTTTATTTACATAAGTTATTTACATTATTCAACGCATGAAAACATTAGAGATCCAGATTTTGTAGAAAGTTTAGAATGTATTTACAAAATGAATTGAACTTTAAATATGATTTTTTATCGGAAATCAAATCGTTAAGTTCACAAACAACTAGTTCATTCTTCATTCTATAATCTTGAAATGGTAACAACGCTGTTACCGAAACGTCACACACTATTTATTTTTTGGATTTGGTCTTATTACCTTGTGTTTATAATCTATAATCCAAATTGTGCTTTATCAGGAAAGGTAGGTATTTCAGATTAATTGGGATTTAATGGTTTTGAACCTGGCTTACAAGAATATGCATCTCCCATGATAGATAACATTTGTCCAATTTGTACCGGCTGAAAAAGTTTTGAACCTGAAGTTGGATCCTATTGTTTGTAATTTTCTTAAATTCAATTTTATTTATGCAAATTAAGCCAAAAATCTCTAAATTAATTGTAAACACAAGGTAATATGACCAAACCCAAAAAAATAAATAGTGTGTGACATTTTGGTAACAGCATTGTTACCATCTTCAGACAAAATTTATTTATTTATCTGCATTTGGTCTTATTACCTTGTGTTTATAATCTATAATCCAAATTGTGCCTTAGCATTAAATTAATTGTACTATAATTGTACTTGGACAAACTAGGGAGAAGGTTTAACACCAGCCTGCTGTTGTAGCCATGGGAGATGGTTCCACCCCAATATCTCTGGAGTGGACGCAGAGCACATGCTGTTGGAGAAAGGCTTTGACGGCAGCTTCCTGGCCAGGCCGAGTAAATCCAACCCGGGGGATTTCACGCTCTCCGTGCGGAGGAACTCTGAGGTGACCCACATCAAGATCCAGAACACAGGGGACTACTACGACCTGTACGGAGGAGAGACCTTCGCCACTCTGGCTGAGCTGGTCCAGTACTACATGGAGAACCAGGGGCAGCTGAAGGAAAAGAACGGAGAGGTGATTGAGCTGAGGTATCCCCTCATCTGTGCCGACCCCACCACTGAGAGGTGAGTGCCATATCTTTCACTACACACTTTTATTTCTTTCTTTTTCCTTGTCCCAGTACACTACACACTAGATAAAAAGAGATATATACAGTAGAACTACCTCTCTGTAAAGGACAACACCTAGAGGTAAAGTCTTCTTTAGAGATAAGTTTCCTCTTACTGGCGAATTTCTAATTAATAGAAATATAGTTGATGTAATGATAAGGCACAATATATATATGGATGTCTCTTTTGTTTGATGATAGTAACAATGCTGTTACCAAAATGTCACACACTATTTATTTATTTGGATTTGGTCTTATTACCTTGTGTAGGAGATGTAGTTATATAGAAATTTAGTAGATGATTTTGACAATGATAAACTGTCCTTTGTAGAGAGGTGACCCCTAGTGAGAGTGTCCTTCCACTGGGGTTCTTCTGTAGCACATTTATTTTATCTTTTTTTTTTTTTTTCACTTTAAGAATGCTGGGAATGTTGGTGAAACAGTGGTATAAACCATTTACTTTTGCCAGCCCTGACCTGGGATCAAATCCAGCACTGGGCACTTTTTTTATTCGGAAGAAACAATTTCTTTTTTTTTTTTTTTTAATGGCAACCAATTCTTACAAAACTCCAACCTCACCAGTAAGTACGAGTAACCAAAGGGGAACCTGTTACATATGTAAAAGTCAAATATATTTTCAACGTGTGTAGGCATCTGGTAACACTTAGAGTAGAAAGAACTCAACATGATTATCATGGCCTGTACCATTTGTTCTTGGAATAAGTTTAAAATTAAAAAAAAAAAGAGAGCATTATGTGCCATAACACATTTCATCATATCTCCTAATAAACAGACTCTTCTTTGATGTTATCTAAGCAGTTCGTTGTTTATCTTAATCATCATTTTCTAAGTTGTGCCCTTCCAACATCTCCTACAGCAAAACTTGACTTCAACAGCCACTCAGGAGACAAGGACAACATGACAGAATGAAACAGATTGCCTTTAACGCACATTTAAAATGTACATGCTAGGTAAATCATATCATTCTACCACAGCATACAAAGCATTTTTATTTCTATTTATACAGGTGATATTAAATATAAAGCATTATAATATGATATAGTACAAAATTAGGTTAGAAACATATGTGACATTTCGTAAACAACCCAATCATCAAAAAGTCACATATAATATTTTGATTTTTATGTTGTCTTGTTACCTTATGTTAACAAAAGAACAAAAGCAAGGTAATAAGACCAAATCCAAATAAATAAATTTGGTCTTGGATTTGGTCTTATTACCTTGTGTTTATAATCTATTATCCAAATTGTGCCTTATCAAAAGAATAAAAGGTAATGCCACGACACATTTTCAATATATTAAAAGGAATGACAGAAACTTTCAAGAAAGCCCATCTGTAATAACTTTTAATAAGTATTAAGGGTGGAAGGATGGTCTTAACCGTTGGTTTTCGACCATTACGACCCAGGATCGAATCCTGCATTGGGCACTTTTTTTCTGATTTAAAAAAATGCTCCAATACCCCCCCGATTCTTGCAAAAGTCCAACCCCACTAGCGAGTGCAAGTAACCAAATAGGGCTCTGGCATATTTGTAAGTGCAAAGTCGATCTGCTTTTTCATATGTGTAGACATGTGGTGTACTTACAGTAAAAGCAGTTGCTAACTACCCCCTATGATTATCATGGCCTGTACCATGTGTACTAGGGATAAACAAAAAAAAAATAAGTATTAAAGTTTCAACATTACCTTTTATCCTTTATCATCGACCAGAGTCCACTAGTTTGCAGAGACTATCAATAGATGGCTCCTAATTTTGGCATCTAATTTGACAGGAGAAACAACCTCTTTTGTTATGGTTATGGTCTAAGAATAATTATCTATGTTTCTCAGAAAACTATCTTCTTCTTATCTGCTATCTTGTTTACACACTCGATAACAGTAACTATTTAAACCAGGCTGTGGTAAAATTTCTCATTCAGTACTCTTGTCTGAAGATGGTAACAACACTGTTACTGAAACGTCACACACTATTGATTTGGTGTTATAAAGTGTGTATACTGTGTGTACTTGACAATAGCAACTATTTAAAACATGCTATAGTATTTTCTTTCATTATGTACTTTTGTCTGAAGATGGTAACAACACTGTTACCGAAACATCACACCCTATTCATTGATTTGGATTTTGTCTTATCTCAAATGTGTATACTGTGTGTACTCGATAATAGTAACTATTTAAAACATTGTGGTATTTGGTCTTATTACCTTGTGTCTATAAAACTTGTAAAAATTCTCACTATGATGTTAAAAACAAAGTGTAGTGTTATAAAGATGTTGGTAGTTCTCCACACAAGGAAGGATGTGCACAGATGGTTCCATGGCCCTCTGTCCGGCAAGGATGCTGAGAAACTCATCCTGGACAAGGGAAAGAACGGAAGCTTCCTGGTGAGAGAAAGCCAGAGCCAGCCTGGAGACTACGTCCTCTCTGTCAGGACAGATGACAAAGTCACCCATGTCATGATTCGTTTCAAGGTAACCTTTCTTTCTTTACCTCAGTCTTCAATGTAGCTTATATATACTGATGGACAAAACTTGAGGATTTTGTACCTTTTAGCATGTATATTGGGATTCAGACAATAACTCTGAAAGATATTCTCAAGGACAAAACGTGAGGAAGTTGTACCTTTTAGCATGTATATCGGGATTCAGACAATAACTCTGAAAGATACACTCAAGGACAAAACTTGAGGAAGTTGTACCTTTTAACATGTATATCGGAATTCAGACAATAACTCTAAAAGATATACTCAAGGACAAAACTTGAGGAAGTTGTATCTTTTACCATGTATATCGGGATTCAGACAATAACTCTGAAAGATACACTCAAGGACAAAACTTGAAGACGTTGTACCTTTTAGCATATATGTCGGGATTCAGACAATAACTCTGAAATATACACTCAAGGACAAAACTTGAGGACGTTGTACCTTTTAGCATGTATGTCGGGATTCAGACAATAACTCTGAAATATACACTTATTATGTATTTAGTTAAAAGAATTATGACGCAACGCTAGTTATTTTTACATACTAATCTTTTAATTAAAAAAACAAAGTCTTTATACAATAAATGATGATGATAAATAAATCTCAATGAATATTACTACATAACAACTTCTCCCCACAACAAAAAATTATATTTCAAAAAACTTCGAAGGCCTTCTTAATCTTGAGGACCTTCTCAAAATAGGACTCGACGCTTCACCAGTAGGATTTATTTCCTGACCAGCTTGGGGGTCTTCAATATTAGTTGACTCTTGTGGAGTTGACGATGTAGACGGAGTGGCTCCACTTTCTCCACAACCTCGGACTTGATCCAAATGCCTGTTTAAAATTTCACCTTCATCTGTCTCCACCTTAATCGAAACAGGACCAGTTTTTTCTTGCACTACACCTGGTAGCCATCTGGGGCCATGGTACCCTCGTGCCATAACTGCCTGTCCTTCATTTACTACTCTATGGGGTTTCCAATTTCTTATGAACTTGTTTTCCTGTCGCATCCTTCCCTCCGACACACTTTCAGGATGAAATTTATTTAAGAGACTCTTCAGGTTTCTGTTCATCAGCAACTGTGCTGGGGATTTCTGCGTCGTGCTGTTTATAGCTATTCTCATGGATAACAAAGATCTAGATAATCTGGTCGTCCAATTTCCTGAGCTGTTCTTTCTTAGCAGATTTTTAAGCGTCTGAATAGCTCTTTCCACTTGCCCATTTGACGCTGCATGATAAGGCGCACACAAGATGTGCCTCACGCCATTCCTATTTAAGAAAGTCCTGAAAAGTTCCGATGTGAAGGATGTACCATTATCTGAAACTATCACATCCGGCAACCCGTGGGTCGCGAATATTTCCTTTAGGCAATTGATGGTAGTTTCAGTAGATGTTGTAGACACGATTTTAGCCTCAATCCACTTAGAATAGGCATCTACTACAACCAGAAAGATTTTTCCCTCATGATCAATATGCAGTCTCGACCAAGGTCTTGATGGCCAAATCCAAGGATATACGTCAGTTTTTGGCGGATCGTGACTACACGACAAACAAACCGCACAACTGGATATCATCCGCTCAATATCTCCATCCATCTTGGGCCACCAGCACAATCCTCGAGCTAGCGCTTTTGTCCCCACTATGCCAATGTGAGTATCATGTAAAAGATTTAAAATATCCTTTCTTAATCCTTCAGGTATAATCACCCTGCTCCCCCACAATAAACAGTCCTTATGAACTGATATTTCATTAGATTTGGAGACAAAATCCCTAAATTTATCATCAACTTTCCTTTCAGGCCACCCATTCATTGCCCAGAATTTAACCTTAGAAAGGATTGGATCTTTATTAGTTAGTTTTGCCACTTCCGAAGAATTAATTGCAGCATGTTCCGATTCTATAAAGAACACCTCTGAAGGGTTCGGAACTACACTTGGACATTCATTTAAAGGCAGTCTACTAAGTGCATCGGCATTACAATTCACTTTTCCCGGTTTATACTCTATAGTATAAGTATACGCGGCCAGAGTCAAACACCATCTCAACATGCGCGGTGATAGCACTTGAGGTATCGGCTTTTTGGGGTTGAATATTCCAACTAGGGGCTTATGATCTGCCAATATTTTAAATTTTCTCCCTAGAAGATACTGTGAAAATTTTGATACACCAAAAATAACCGCTAATGCCTCTTTATCAATTACTGCATATCTTCTTTCGGTTTTATTTAAAGTTCGAGAGGCGAAAACAACTGGTCTTTCAACTTCATGATCTACTTGGGACAATATGGCTCCAATGCCATACTCAGAAGCATCACAGCTGACCAGAATAGGCAGATTATCATCAAAATGAGCTAAAACAGACTCAGAACTGATTAAGCTTTTAGCTTCTTTAAAGGCTCTTTGATGCTCTCTGTTCCATTTCCAAGGATTATTACTGTCTAAAAGTCTATGAAGAGGTTCAACTACTGTGTCTTTATTTCTTAAAAACCTCTCATAATAATTTAAAAGTCCTAAAAAAGACATCAATTCTTTTTTATTAGATGGTAGTCTGGCATCTTTAATTGCTCTCAGCTTTTCTTCGGATGGATGAATTCCTTTATTGTCAATTTTCATTCCTAAAAATTCAATTTCTGAAACATAAAATTTACATTTGTTTCTTTTAAGACGGAGTCCTGCTTCCTTGAAACGCAAAAGAACTTTTTCCGTTTTTTTCATAAGGTCACCGCAATTTATTCCTGATATAAGGACATCGTCCAAATAAACTGCTACTCCATCAATCCCCATTAGAAGAGTGTCCATAAATCTTTGGAAGGTTCCGACTGCGGAATTCAATCCAAAGGGAAGCCGTTTAACTCTATACAATCCTCTGGGCGTATTAATGGTAAGAATTTCAGAAGATTCACCATCCACCTTTAATTGTTGATAGGCTTGGGCCATATCTAATTTAGTAAATACCTTACCACCTCTTAACCTGTCCAAAAGTTGTGGAATTGTGGGCAGTGGATATTTATCTGGGTTGGTATATAAGTTAACTGTTGTCTTGTAATCATGACAAATCCTTATTGTTCCATCATTTTTTAGAACCGTAACAATTGGTGATGCCCATTTAGAAAATTTTATTGGTTCAATAATTCCTTGTTCCTCTAATGCTTTCAATTTTTCATCTACTAAATTTCGTAGAGCAAACGGCACGGTTCTGGCCTTCACAAATTTGGGCTCAGCATTATCAGGAATATCAATATGGATCAAAGGTCCATTATAGGCATCAATTTCCTCCTTAAACAATTCCTCAAAATCAGGTGAAATAGGATTAGTTTCCAATGAGTTTAAAAAGTTTAACTTCAGGCGAAAAGCAGAAAACTATTGCCTTCCCAGAATGTTGGGACCTAAACCATCAGCCACTAAAATTTTCAAACTTCTACTACCATGGGGTAGCCTTGCTTTAACATAGAGTTTCCCAAGAATTTTTACTTGACTGGATGACCAAGTATTTAGAAGTATCTCGGATCTTTTAAGTTGCGTCAATTTCCAATATTCAAGAAAGGTTTCTTTATTTAATAATGAGTATTCACTTCCCGAATCAATTAACATGTGTACATCATGGTTATCTAAATTTGCTGTTATATAATAAGGATTGGTTATCTCTTCCCTTCTCAGGCAACATAAAGTTGGATTACTATTAGCCCTATATAGGTTTCCTGATTTACCAACATTTGTTAAGCAAGCTTTTTGTACATGACCAATTTTGCCACATTTAAAACATTTTGCATTTCTAAATTTACATACATTTGGCATATGATTTCCTTTACAACGTATGCAAATAATTCTTTTATTATTCATTTTCTTGAAATCTTTAAAATGAACTTTGCCCGATTTAAAATTAGGCGGTTCAGCTTTGCTAGCTTTTTTCATCACATTTACTTCTGTGATCCTTTCTTGCAAAACACTGGCGTCTGCACTAGCCGATTCATCACATATTGCTATATTTATGGCTTTTTCAAAGGTCAAGTCCTTTTCAGACAATAGTCTTTTAACAAGAGATTCATTTCTCAGGCCACATACTAACCTATCTCTCAAGCGATCATCTAAATCAACAAATTCACAGTTCTCGCTTAATTTTCTTAGTTCAGCCACATAGGCGTATACCGATTCTGTGCCTTGATTTCTTTTATTGAAATGGTATCTTTGTACTATTACGTTTGGCTTAGGGCAGAAATGATCCGTCACTAATTTAATTAAGTTATCATATTCTACGAAAGATAATTCTTTTGGCGAGGCCAACGATCTTGCTAACGCATAAGTTTCAGCGCCTATTAGCGTAAGAAAAATAGCCTTTCGTTTTTCAGGTTTTACAATATCGTTAGCCAGGAAGAAAAAATGCATTCTTTCCAAGTATGTTATCCATTTCTCTGGATTTTTAGGATCAAAAGCTTCTATGTTTCCAAAATTTGCCATTTTAAAAATAAAATTCACTTACCTAAGCTTTAACTCAGTACGAATTTAAAGATTTTCTTTAGCTTTAACTAAAAAAAAAAGATTTACCTTCGTCGCCAATTTATTATGTATTTAGTTAAAAGAATTATGACGCAACGCTAGTTATTTTTACATACTAATCTTTTAATTAAAAAACAAAGTCTTTATACAATAAATGATGATGATAAATAAATCTCAATGAATATTACTACATAACAACACTCAAGGACAAAACTTAAGGAAGTTGTACCTTTTCCCATGTATATTGGGATTCAGACAATACCTATGAAAGATATTACAGTGACCTTTATTGAAGACACATGAGATAACCAAGTTTGAATAAAATAGACTTTCCACCTTCTTAAGTTTTTTTGATGAGAGAGTGTATATAAGAGAACTCCTTGATTTCAAACCAAGGGCATCTGGGGCTCTTTATCAACTTGAGATTTGAAACTCATATAAAAGGATGATTAGGTGCAATTTGGATTGTAGATTAGAAACATAAAGACCAAATCTTTCATTTGTCTGATGATGGCAACAAAGATGTTACCCGAAATGTCCCACACTATTTGTTTATTTAGATTTGTGGTCTTATTACCATGTAGGAGTAAAATTATTTCTAGAGACAAATTTAAGCCTTTTGTATTCCAAAGAAGTTTACCGCAATTAACAGATGAAAGATAGAATAAAAACTAAAACCTTTCAAACCCTTCTACAGAAGTATCCATCTCCTTCAATGCCTTCCTCTACTGAGGGTGGGCCACATGGTCTCTCCATACTTCCCAGTCCTCCTCTTCATCTCCTCGTGTCGTCCAGTCCATTGTTTTAGATCGTCTGTGTGTTGTCTCCTTCCCCTTGATCTCTTGCTCCGGAGTATATGAGAGGGAATATTTAAAATAAATTACACATAAATCATTTCTACCTAGAGAGAGAGATAGTTGTGATAGCGTGTCTCCATCCCACAATGTGTGCGCAGGAGGGGAAGTATGACGTGGGGGGTGGAGAGAAGTTTGACACCCTCACAGACCTGGTGGAACACTACAAGAAGAATCCCATGGTGGAGACCTCAGGCACTGTCATCCACCTCAAACAACCTTTCAACACCACTCGCATCGCTGCCTCCACCATCGACTCCAGGGTCCAGCAGCTCTCCAAGGGCTCTGGCAAAGCCGGATTCTGGGAGGAGTTTGAGGTGAGAGCCCTGGTCTCTCCTGGGTTACCTACATGCTGAGATATACACTTATATATAACTCGGAATTCATCACTTACCTCAATTCAACTTTTTTTTTTATATTTTTTTTCAAATCCCAATAAGCATAACACTAGAACTTCCATGAGAGGAAACTCATGCTAGAGGACAACTCTCTACAAATGATAGTTTTCATTTCCAAAAGGGCCACTTTTGCTATTGAGTGACTCTCCGGTAATAGGACATCTTTCCCTAAAGGACACTTTGGATCTTGCAAAAAAAAAAAAGGTATTGTCCTTTACAGAGAGAGGTAGTTCTATTGTATTTAGCTGAAGTCTATAATTCAACTTTGGAGTGTGATGATAAAAATGATGAGACCCGTACTTATATACATACTTATACTTGTGTCCATAGTATACATTTATGGACATACACATTTTTTTTTGGAATTGTCAAAAATGGTTTCTAAAGTCTCTAAAATAAAGCAGTGTTATTGAGCCTGTTGTTATCTTTTTTTTTTTTTTACAGCCTGATATTCTTGGCTAGAAGCCCCAAAATATAATTTTGACAAGGGAGCCTTTGGTAGTGTAATGGCTCAGGTTTACTGAGGTTTAAGCAGCAATGGTGTTGTGTGTGTACAGTATCTGCAGCAACAAGAATGTAAACATCTCTACAGCAGGAAGGAAGGCCAGAAGGCAGAGAACAAGGCCAAGAACCGCTACAAGAACATCCTGCCGTGTAAGTCTGGCTCCGTCCCGCTCTATCCTTACTTAACTCCTCAGCATGGTGGCTGTGGTGGCAGTTGACCACACCCGAGTCATCCTCCGCGGCCACGAGACTGACTACATCAATGCCAACTACATCACTGTGAGTTGGCACACCATTGTTGGGATTATATGGATTAGAAACACAAGGAACAACAACTTACTCTGATAAAGTGATAAAGCACAATTTGGATTATAGATTATAATAAAAGAAAATAAGACCTAATCCAAATAATTTATTAGTGTGTGACGTTTCGGCAACAACATTGTCACCATCATCAGACAAAAGAATAAAAGAATTATTATAAAGAATTTATTCTTTTGTCTGATGATGGTGACAATGTTGTTGCCGAAATGTCACACACTAATAAATTATTTGGATTTTTTTTATAACAACTTACTGTGATAAACACAAGGTAATAACATCAATTCCAAATAAAATAGTATGTGATGTTTTGGTAACAACGTTTTTACCATCATCAGACAAAAGTACTGAATGACAGCATTTTTTACCACCATCAGACAAAAGTGGTAAAAATGCTGTCATTCAGTACTTTTGTTTAATGATGGGATAAGGCACAATTTGGATTATAAGCACAAGGTAATAAGACCAAATCCAAATAAATAAAACAGTGTGTGACGTTTCAGTAACAGCGCTGTTACCGAAACAACACACACTATTTATTTATTTGTATTTGGTCTTATTACCTTGTGGTAACAGCATTGTTACCATCATCAAACCAAAGTACTGAGTTACATTCAGTACTCGTGTCTGATAATGTTAACAATGCTGTTACTGAAACATCACACACTATTTATTTAGATTTGGTCTTAAGTGCTTTGGGTTTATCAAATTAGGTTGTTGTTCCTTTTTGTGTGTGTGGTTGTCTGCATTGTGTGGGGTTGAGATAATAATTTAAAGATTTAAAAAAGTAAAACTTCTGTATATTCTCTTTCCACCTTTCAATTAAAAATAGCTTTTAAAAACTACAAATATTTCTCTCACAATGATTTTTTTTTTAAATCTTGTTTTCAAGTGATAATTGCTCTACAACTGGCTTTAATTAAAAAACATCGAATATTTCTTACAAGAAGTGTCTACAAATATCCACCTGCTGCGTGGAAATTTAAACTAAAAATTCAAATTAAAATTTTTTTCAATACAATATGAAGATATAACTCCATATTCCATCTAGGTGGACGCTTTTCAGTTTGCCAAAGCTGGTGTTGTTGCTTTGTCACCGACCCGAGGCTGCTAGTTTGCGGCGACGGTCAATAGATGCCGTCTGGTTTTGACGTTTACTTTGACGGAAGAGGTGACCCTTGTCTCTTTCGATCATTGTCTACCCGTCAAGATTTCCATCCATATTCCATGAGTTCATGCTCCTCAAACTGTTTGATGATAAACAGCAACCTCTACAAAAGTTCCTGTTTAGTACATCTAATGTAAGCCAAAAAGTGTTCTGGAGCTGTAGGTGGCAAGCTACATTTTGGGCAAGTGGGGTAGATTTTGTTGTCAAATTACAAAACTATTTTAGACGCGTAATATTCTTTTTAAAATAAAATAATTTCTACTGCCCTTACTGCAATGGAAAAATTAAAGGGAGGGCCTGGCTCATCAGAGGTGAACCCTCCCAGCGGTTTCGCCAGTTTAATTTTTCCATTGCAGTAAGGGCAGTAGAAATTATTTTATTTGAAAAAGAATATTACGCGTCTAAAATAGTTTTGTAATTTGATAACAGATGGCACGCTAGTGCATCGAAATAGATTTTGTTGTGTTCAGCAGTTTATATTATTCCTTTATCCCTGCATTGGTATTCAGATATTGTGGTGCAGCAGGTGGATGATGAACTAGGCATGCCCAGCAACAGCCCCACAGAAACTGCCCCTCGCAAGACCTACATCGCCACCCAGGGCTGTCTCACCAACAGTGCCAACGACTTCTACTGGATGGTGTGGCAAGAGAACTCCTATGTCATTGTCATGACCACCAAAGAGGTGGAGAGGGGCAAGGTAAACTTAATTGATTTTCTTCTTTGTTGTTGTGAGCTGTTCTATAACACATTGTTAGAGGAGATAACATTCTCTTTTTTTAAAACCTTTTCTTGTGAATTAGACGAAAAAACATGGTGAAGGAAGACGAGTTTATTTTATTGATGCATAGGTGCAAGCTTTCGGGTAAAAACCCTTCAACAGGCGAACAATGAAGCGCGACTTATAAGAACTATGGTACAAATGGTAGGAAGGAATATATATATATTAAAAAAAAAGGAAAGTGAGTTGAGAACATGGACAATCCCCATTATTTTGGAGGGAATCTGTCTTAAAACCGGCAGAGTTTGACATTTGGTGACTACATGTATATATTTTCTCCAATTCAATCTGTTAGTAGAATTATTATATATACATGTTAATAATATAACTATGAATATATTAAGGTGAAATCAACAGGTTTCCAGGTATAAATTTCTTTTTTTTTTTTTTGAAAAATTTAATTTAGATCTCTAGCTTTTGAGCATGAAAGCCTTTCTAGGACTTATTGGGAATATATTATACTAGCCGAATGACCCGGGCAACGCCCGTGTTTTAACCGATTGAATGTTTTGATTCAAATACTATTTGTTACAATTATAAATTTGGCGCCTTTAATAAATGCATATATTAGTTAATAACTATAGCCTATGTGCTTTATCTGTCATGTACTGTTGGCTTCCGTAGGCGTCTCTTACTGGGAAAAAGAAAGAGAGGATTCCATTTGGTTATTAACTAATATATGCATTTATTTAAGGAGCGACCCGCTCCAACACAATAGTTACAAAAATGAAAAAGCGAGTGGGGGGGGCATGATGGGGGGGGGCAAAGGTGGCGTGATCGTAGCCAACCAATAGGAGCGCACCATTCCAAAAAAAAAAAAAAAAGCAAACGGTGACAGAGACGAAAACTGAGGAGATGAAGAATGACGCTCGTAACTGTATAAAGAATAGTACTGTCTCCTGTAGAAGGGCTTTCATCCAGGGACAGATATGTAAATTATATTTTTTCATTAAACTTATCCCTGGGAACCTGATGATTTCACCTATTTAATACAGGGGAGTATTTTATTGAATTGTGAGCATAACTACATTGTGTCACCTATCAAGTCAGAGGCGGCCATTTATTTTAGAGCTAAGTCGGCCTGCCACAGAGTAGTGCTCCCAGTCTTAATGACAAAGGCAGATGCATTCTACTTCACCCAGTCATGATGGTTATCAACAGACACCATCAACAAGCTATACAAGCTTGACACCCTAATATGATTGAGTGGAGATAAGAAAGAAGAAGACCTATCAGTTTGGATCGCTTAGGAAAGGTTTAGATGTATGCATTTATATATGTGTACACGTGGTACAGGCCATGATAATCATGGTGGGTAGAAGTAGGCGACTGCTTTTCTATAAGTGCACCACATGTCTGCACATGTGAAAATCAATGTTTGTATGTAGTTTATTGTAGAGAAGTGTAAGGTTGTAGAGCCAGGAGAGTCATGTAGAAAATGCTCGTAAGGAACCGATGTTAAATCAGCCTAACCCACAAGCTGCTAGGATCATAACTCCTAGTGGAACCCTCCCATTTGTTGTATTTTAAGGTACTGTATGGTATTGGTGGTTGTAAGAAGTGAGACCATGTGTACAGAACAAATGCTACAAGTACTGGCCTGATGTGGGCCACTGCAAGGAGGTCGGGCTCCTCACTGTGAAGACCATCTGCGAGAGCTTATCCTACAGACTTTGTCTTAGGGAACTGAGCCTCTACATTGACCCACAGGTATCAATTGTTTGTGATGGAATCCATCAATTATAGTTTGTTTGGTGACTATATGTATGATATTCTCCAATTAAAAGTAGATATTGTAAAATTGATAAAGCACAATTTGGATTATAGATTAAAATAAAAAAAAAAAGACCTAATCCAAATAATTTATTAGTGTGTGACGTTTCGGCAACAACATTGTCACCATTATCAGACAAAAGAATAAATGAGAATTTTTTTTCTCATTTATTCTTTTGTCTGATGATGGTGACAATGTTGTTGCCGAAACGTCACACACTAATAAATTATTTGGATTAGGTCTTATTTTCTTTTAATATTGTAAATTTTTACATAACATGATAATTACTGTTAAACCTGTCTATAGTGCCCTTTCTAAATAGCGCCTTCCTCTCTATAGCGCCAGATTTTAAACAGCAAAATGTAAACATTTTACATAAAAAGTGACCTGTCTATAGCACCCCCTCTCTATAGCATCCTATTTTGGTGAGTCCCAAGAGGGGGTGCTATAGACAGGTTTAACTTTTTTTGCTGCAATAATTAAGATGCTTTAAAACCTCAACTATAGCAAACCCCAATGGCACTGAACTTTTAGTTCACTCTATGTTATCACTACACTTATGGGGACAAAACTTAAGGAAGTTGAAAGTGCCTTTATTGAAGGCACACAAGATAACCAAGTGTGAACAAAATTGCCTCTGTCTTAAAAAAAAAGACGAACAGCAACATCAAAGACTTTTTCTCTTCTTCAAGTTTTGTCCATGAGGGTATATTAGGGATTAATTTTAATTCGTTATAAAAAGTAAATGTTCCGTTTTATCCCCGATTAGTTTTAATGAGGTTTTATTGTCTGTGTCTTGAGTCTCCAATGTCATCTTCACTCTGGGTTACTTGCTACAACTTTGTGGAAATTCGGGGCCAGTTTGATGAGAGGAGATGGCTGTTACAGCATCCGAGGACCTTGTACCAGTTCCACTTCACAGCCTGGCCGGACCACGGAGTCCCCACAGACCCAGGCTGTGTGCTCAACTTCCTGCACCACGTCAACTGCCGCCAGGAATCCATCCCGGATGCTGGACCCATCATTGTCCACTGCAGGTAAATATGCCATAGTTTACCTTCTCCTGCCTGTACTGGCTTCAAGGCTTGAAAGCTTGAGTTCATTATATTATATTTTTTGGCAAGGAACTCTTCCATGGATGGAATTTTTTTTCTCTCAAATAAATACCATCCTCTTCCTCACCTATATTCTATAGCTGCTAGAAAATTGCTGCATAGTTATACACTTATTTTTGTTAAATATCCATCATGTCCAGTTCAATTTTTGGTAACTATATGGACATTATTTCCAATTTGATCTCTTAGTGACCCCATCACTCGCAGCTCATATTTCTTGACCCCTTCTAGCCAGAGATTCCCCCTCTTCCTTCAATAATAAATAGCAATATATTCAAAGTTAGGATCAGACATGACGTAGCCACGCAATAATATTTGAAATGAAGGCGAATAAAAACGTGGTGATTTTCTTTTAATGGTAAAAACACAAGCTTTCAGGCAAGAATGCCCTTCTTCAGGTTACAACCTGAAAATTTCCAAGTTGTAACCTGAAGAGGGGTATTCTTGCCTGAAAGCTTGTGTTTTTACAATTAAAGAAAAGCACCACATTTTTATCGCCTTCATTTCAAATAAATAGCAAGTATGCAAAATTGTATACTTAAATTGTTACATATTTAGTTGCATACCCCATCAGTTAGTATCCCCATTGTTGCAGTGTGAGTTGCTGTGTGTGTCCAGTGCTGGTATTGGAAGGACTGGGACCTTCATTGTGGTGGACATCATCATTGACAAGATCAAGAGACAGAGTGAGTTGGGCTTCTTGATTCTAAAATGTCTCAACCATCTGGTGTTGAGGTAGGAAGTAACAAAGAAGTTGTTTGGTTCGAAACTTAATTCAGTTCGCTGTTACTGAAACGTCACACACTATTTATTTATTTAGATTTGGTCTTATTACCTTGTTTTTATATATTTATAATCCAAATTGTGCCTTATTTTTAAAAAATGATTTACCAAAACGTCATGTACAATTTATTGATTTGATCTTTCTACCTTATATTTCATTTATAGAATCCAAATTATGTGGTTTATTATTATATAAATGATTCATAAAAAAATAATAATTTAATAATAATAAATAATTTAATACAATTAAAAGAAATTTTCTCTGTTTTCTTGAGACTCCTGCTATTTTAAATTATGTATTATTATTAAGAAATTAGTATGAAAGAAGCTTTGAAACTGTGCTGGTTCAACTCTAGTGATGTGTGTTGAATGCAGTTGTATAGAGTCCATGTGTGTGTAGGTCTAAACTGCGAGATAGACATCCAGAAGTGCATCCAGGCTGTGAGGTCCCAGAGGTCCGGCATGGTCCAGACTGAGGCCCAGTACAAGTTTGTCTACCTGGCCGTGCTCCACTACATGGACACCTTGCAGCACCGTATGCAAGCTGAGCAGGTAACGTCTCATCATTCCCCCCTGTAGTAATTCCTCTTCAAGTTTATTCCTGATAAGTCTCTCTGAATCAACCATTTCTGGGTCCATTTAAAAATGCAAAATAGAAGTTTGTAGAATCGGAAGATACAATCCTCTGAAATATAATTTGTAGCAATACACTGCCTCTAAGGTTAAGTTTATTGCTCTATTTACACCATCTCTCAAGCTTTCAGGTATCACAGTTGTTGTATACTCCTGTAGAAGGGTTTGTGATTACCGAAAGCATGAGAGGTTGTTTGTTGTTGCTTCTTATCCCCTTGTGTAAAGATTACACGAATTCCACGAGTTCATGCTCCTCGAGCTGTTTTATGATGAGCAGCGGCCTCTCCCAAAGGTCCTGTTTAGTACATCTAATGCAAGGCAAAATGTGTTCTGGAGCTGCAGGTACCAAACTACATTTTGGGCAAGTGGGAGAGGTTGTTTAAATAAAGTAAGAAACTTATCCTCGGAGGCAATGTGTTGTTACAATAGAAGTTTGTATCAATTCTATGGGACAACTAGAGGGATTGTGCATGTTGGACTCTATGTCTGTACAAATGTCTGCTGTGTGATCAGAAAAGCCTCCAAGTGGGCCGGGAGTACACCAACATCAAGTACGCTGCAGAAGTGGGAGAAGGTAGACCCCTGGTGACTACGCCGGTCACCCCCACTCCCCTCCCACGCAGCGTAGACCTAAAAAAACCTCCAGTCCCTCCTCGTACACCAGCAGCGGACCTACCCAGGCCACCGGATGACCCGGTCAAACTGTACCAGAACGTGGGCAATCCTAGGTTCTTCTTCGGACCTGACCCCATCGAGCCAGAACTTCTACCCAGTCCTAGGAAGGGATCGTGACAGCTTTCTGTGCCAGGTAACTTTTTTTTTTTTTATTGCTAAAATGACAGTTTTGACCATTTAGCTTTTATTCTCTTATCTCCACTCAATCATATTAGGGTATCAAGCTTGTTGATGGTACTGACTTTGTCATTAAGACTGGGACCACTACTCAGTAGCAGGCTGACTTAGCTCCAAAAGAAATGGCCACCTCTGACATGTGGAACAGATGCCATGTGCAGCCGCTCCTAACATGGAGTACAAACGCTGCTCATCTGGTATCCCTGGATCAGGAACCCTTACAGAGTACTATCAGCCGGGCCAGCTGAGCCCAGATTTTCTTAGTGAGCAAAGGGTACTTTGACTCTACAACTAGGTGTTGTCTACCTACTGTAGTAGGAAAGCAGTTAAAAAAAAAAAAAAGTTTGAATTTTCATAGTAAGCTTGTTACTGCTCTCCCTCCTCCTTTTTAATTTATGCTTGGGACCAGCAAAGGTGGAGTTAGCTTCTCTTTAAAGGACACTTTGACTCTACAACTAGGTGTTGTCTACCTACTGTAGTAGGAAAGCAGTTAAAAAAAAAAAAAGTTTGAATTTTCATAGTAAGCTTGTTACTGCTCTCCCTCCTCCTTTTTAATTTATGCTTGGGACCAGCAAAGGTGGAGTTAGCTTCTCTTTAAAGGACACTTTGACTCTACAACTAGGTGTTGTCTACCTACTGTAGTAGGAAAGCAGTTAAAAAAAAAAAAAAGTTTGAATTTTCATAGTAAGCTTGTTACTGCTCTCCCTCCTCCTTTTTAATTTATGCTTGGGACCAGCAAAGGTGGAGTTAGCTTCTCTTTAAAGGACACTTTGACTCTACAACTAGGTGTTGTCTACCTACTGTAGTAGGAAAGCAGTTAAAAAAAAAAAGTTTGAATTTTCATAGTAAGCTTGTTACTGCTCCCCCTCCTCCTTTTTCATTCATGCTTGGGACCAGCAAAGGTGGAGTTAGCTTCTCTTTAAAGGACACTTTGACTCTACAACTAGGTGTTGTCTACCTACTGTAGTAGGAAAGCAGTTAAAAAAAAAAAAAGTTTGAATTTCATAGTAAGCTTGTTACTGCTCCCCCTCCTCCTTTTTCATTCATGCTTGGGACCAGCAAAG
Organism: Cordylochernes scorpioides; assembly: GCA_030710605.1. Classification (NCBI taxonomy): domain Eukaryota; kingdom Metazoa; phylum Arthropoda; class Arachnida; order Pseudoscorpiones; family Chernetidae; genus Cordylochernes; species Cordylochernes scorpioides. Next base: position 13,769,267 of record CP092868.1, read on the forward strand.
GTGGAGTTAGCTTCTCTTTAAAGGACACTTTGACTCTACAACTAGGTGTTGTCTACCTACTGTAGTAGGAAAGCAGTTAAAAAAAAAAAAAGTTTGAATTTTCATAGTAAGCTTGTTACTGCTCCCCCTCCTCCTTTTTCATTCATGCTTGGGACCAGCAAAGGTGGAGTTAGCTTCTCTTTAAAGGACACTTTGACTCTACAACTAGGTGTTGTCTACCTACTGTAGTAGGAAAGCAGTTTAAAAAAAAAAAAAGTTCGAATTTTCATAGTAAGTTTGTTACTGCTCTCCCTCCTCCTTTTTAATTTATGCTTGGGACCAGCAAAGGTGGAGTTAGCTTCTCTTTAAAGGACACTTTGACTCTACAACTAGGTGTTGTCTACCTGCTATAGTAGGAAAGGAGATTTTTTTTAAAAAGTTTGAATTTTTAAGCAATTGTGTGTTTCAGTGTATTGACCTCGGTGCTACCACCCCCTGTATATATATATATACATTCATCACACACACTATTACAATGCCAGTGTCATCTTTATTCTCTTTTCTTTTACACTACTGGTTGCTTTTATGTTTCTTCTATTTTTAAATTATATCTGCAATCATATTTACATATATGTTTGTATATACATTTTGCCATTTAAAAAAAAATTATTTTCAAGAAAATAACTTTTTTTAAAATTATATACACTAGGATTTTCTTTTTTTTTAAATATATATATATATAATCTCTTATGATAAAATTTTAAGATTAGTGTTATTATTTTTGATGTTATTTTCTTTAAGGATTTTCAAAAAAAATTTTTATATTATTTATAATTTTGCAGAATTCCTATTACATATTTTTTGCATAATGCAGTTGAAAAACAATATTGTCTTGACTCTGAATTCAGAAAGCTATTGTATTATGGCTAAAAGTGAAGCAAATGCTGTTTACAAGCCCATTCTGATCGTGAAACTGAATGTTGCTGATGGTCTATTGCTATCTATCAGACAAAAATTTTAACTGAACGTTGATTTTTTTCTTATTTCCAGGAAAATTAGCCACAAACTTCTTGAATTAAAAAAAAAAAATAGTGAAGGTTCTTTTTGGTGGAATATTTAATTTATAGCCATCACTATGATAACAGGCTCTGACAGCCCCTGGTTGGCTTGTTTTGATAATTTAAAGAAGGATATTTGAAAAGTCAAACTGCTTTTCACATGTGTAAACTTGTGGTGCACTTACAGTAAAAGAAGTCGCCTTCTTCTACCCACCATGATTATCATGGTCTGTACCACGTGTACTAGGGATAAGCAAAAAAAAAAAAGGATATTTCCCAATTTATATGGTAAAAAAAAAACTTGATTAGTCTTCTTCATTCTTATCTCCACTCAATCATATTAAGGTATCAAGCTTGTAAAGCTTGAGACTTTTGATGGTGTCTGTTGGGGAAGAGTAGAGCTCATCAATGGATGAGTCAATACAGCAACCATCATGATTGGGTGAAGTAAAATGCATCTGCCTTTGTCATTAAGACTGGGAGCACTACTCAGTGGCAGGCCGACTTAGCTCCAAAAGAAATGGCCGCCTCTGACATGAGGAACAGACGCCATGTGCAGCCGCTCCTAACATGGAGTACAAATGCTGCTCATCCTGTATCCCTGGATTAGGAGCCCTTACAGGGTACTATCAGCCGGGCCAGCTGAACCCAGGTTTTTTAGTGAGCTTGTTACTGCTCCCCCTCCTCCTTTTTCATCCGGGCTTGGGACCGGCAAAGGCGAAGTTACTTGATTTAGTAAATGATAAAGAATGAACCATAACACCAGTTTTGTAAAATTCAGATAAAAGGGAGAGGTGCCTCTTCTGGTACATGAATATCATCCTTCCATAACTTTATCTTATATATATATTAACTCATCAACAAATGGGGGGTTCGTAAAATTTATGATATTGATAAATATAGTGGTGAATTTCTATCTCATCAGCATTACTATTAAGTTTATAAGGATTTGATAAGGCACAATTTGGATTATCTATATATATAAAAATGAATGTTTGTTTGTTTGTATGTCCAAATTCGCAGTAGTTCACTAATTTAAACCAAAATTTCCATACATAGGTAAAAAAATACGGGGAAGACGATAGGCTATTTAAAAAAATAAATAAATCAATTATTAAAACTATATATTCAAATTATTCTACTTAGCTCACGAACAGCGCCCTCTATCAAAGATTAAATTAAATTATGCTGATGCAAACAAATAGACAATGCTAATAACAAACAATTATAAAAAAAAAAAATCTTATCTAAATATATATCACGCGGGTAGATATGCACACGGGTCAATTCCAGGGAAAAGCCCGGGTCACCCGTCTAGTAGATTATAAACACAAGGTAATAAGACCAATTAATGATTTGTTTGTTGGGGCAAATATCCCTTGTGGCAGAACCCGGAGCATAGTTCAGCTTATATGTAAATATGTGTTATGTTGGACAGGCAGATGTTTTAATTCAACATGTGATGCCTTAGAAAGGAAAAGACAAATTTGGCCGTTATATCATAAACCCTGAGAGACTTTAGTTTTCTTTTGAACTCGCTGTTAACAAGTTAAGCAACTTTATATGAAGGTGATGAAATTGTTCAAATTTTGTTTTTTGTCATTGGGATTAGAAAGGTTAAGAATTTTAGCGTTATTTAGTCTGTATGCTCCAGAAATTGACCGAGTTCATAGACATGACTATCTCTTGTGTAGATGTTACAGTTATCCTGTGTGGGGTGTGTATATATCTGGTTACAATACCAACTTTAAATGAACCCACCAACAAACAATACCAAAATCCAGAATACTTAAAACAATTATCATTAGAAATAATTAATATAACATTCCTAAAAAATTCAATAACTATCTATACAGATGGTAGCAGAGACGAGCTAGGACACACTGGCAGTGGCTGTCTCATCAAAACCACAAATGGCATTGAGAAAATGAACAGAAGAAACCCAGACTTTTGCTCAGTCTTCAGATCAGAACTTATAGCCATCTATGAAGCCTTAAAATCCATCAGAAATACTAATTATCAAGATATCTGGATTCTTACTGATAGTAGAAGTGCCATACAACACTTGAATCACACAGGGGAACTCAGAGACAAAGTAAGCAGGAACATAATTGGTTATCTCCAAAAACCTCAAAAATTCACCTTCAATGGATACCCTCACACGTTGGCATTGAAGGCAATGAAGCTGCTGATGTGCTAGCAAAAAAAGGCACAAAAGAATCCTTGCCACAGAAAAATAAACTTACTTTTAAAGAAATAGAAACAGTAGCCAAAACAAAAATAAACAAGAACTGGAGGATCCCACCTAAGCACAGTTGGTACAGTGGAGTGAACCCAGGAGGAGCTCTGAACATCAGAAATAGACAGCATCAAACAACACTAACAAGATTTAGAACAGGCCATCTCAAGCCATTGAAGATAGAAAATAACAACAAAATCTACCCCTCTTGCCCAAAATGTAGCTTGGCACCTGCAGCCCCAGAACACATTTTGGCTTGCATTAGATGCACTAAACAGGACCTTTGGGAGAGGCCGTTGCTCATCATAAAACAGCTCGAGGAGCATGAACTCATGGAATTCGTGTAATCTTTACACAAGGGGATAAGAAACAACAGATTTCATTTGATCCCTTGTGAATGTCATGGAATAAAGTCCGCTCTGGACTGATGAGAACCATTAGTTTGAAACCATGGTCTCTAGGTGGATGTTTTTCAGTTTGTCAAAGCTGGTGTTGTGGCTCTGTCACTGACCTGAGTCCGTGGAGACAGTCAATAGTGTCCAGTTTTTAGCATCTATTTTGATGGGAGAGAAGTGAACCTTTATATATCTTTATCCTCCCAGCAAAGTTTCCATCTATATAGGAGTCTATATATCCTTCTCTTTATACTGCGGTCACCATATTCCCCTTACTACCCTGTAGGGCGAAGTTTTGGTGGGGACTTTGTGAGCCCCGAGCTGATACGTTAACCGTGATGGCCTACAGGAAACTCTGAAATGTGGCTAACTAACAGGGCAATGGCACCCCATGGTTTCCATGGTGACAAGACACCACCATATTCCCTCTTTGTTAGCAAGAAGTTGTTTTCTCAACATTCCTTTACAGTTTCTCAATTTGGATCCGGTAAAGAAATCGTCACTGTTAACCCAATTAAGTAAATTAACACTTTAGTGTAACTGTGTGTTTGTTATATGACAAGTTGACTAATTAGTCCTTCTTCTTTCTTATCTCCACATTGGGTGAAGTAGAATACGTCTGCCTTTGTAATTAAGACTGGGAGCACTACTCAGTGGCAGGCCGACTTAGCTCCAAAAGAAATGGCTGCCTCTGACATGAGGAACAGACGCCATGTGCAGCCACTCCTAACATGGAGTACAAACGCTGCTCATCCTGTATCCCTGGATTAGGAGCCCTAACAGGGTACTATCAGCGGGGCCAGCTGAGCCCAGGTTTTTTAGTGAGCTTGTTACTGCTTCCCCTCCTCCTTTTTCATCCGGGCTTGGGACTGGCAAAGGCGGAGTTGACTAATTAGTGATGAAGTTGTATTCCAATAGGATAAAGCTAACCATTCTCTTTATTGCTATGTCTCAAACCAAAGTTGCATTTTTGGATTTCAGCATTTTGTTGTTGTTAGTTGATGTTTAAGCAATGAGGTGGGGCTTGGCGAGTTGGTTCAAAGTCACTTGTTGCTTTCCAGACAGATTTTATTGTTTTTCTCCTTATATACCAAAGTCTATAAAATTTAAGATGATCGGCAAAAGTTACCCCTAGTTAAAGAATGAGGTTGTACTGTAATATATTGAATGGATTCTATTGTTTGGGAGTTTATAGTTAGTGTTGGATATCTCTATCTTTGGAAACAATTGGCTGTTTTTCTGCTCATTATTGTTGTTGAACATCCTTGTTTCAAACCCCCCCCCCCCCCTTGCCCAAAATGTAGCTTGGCACCTGCAGTTCCAGAACACATCTTGGCTTGCATTAGATGTACTAAACAGGACCTTTGGGAGAAGGCCGCTGCTCATCATAAAACAGCTTGAGGAGCATGAACTCATGGAATTTGTGTAATCTTTACACAAGGAGATAAGAAACAACAACATAGTTTTGAATATATTTTTGTTGGTTGGAAAAAATATAAAGCTACATCAAGGAGAATTCCCCTGAAGAAAATGACAAGTCACTGAAACATCGGGGCTAAATTCATTAAAACAAATTTTTCATCTGATATGTTGATTATATGTATATTCCCATTATTTCTCTTATAAATTTCCATCTCTATACTTTGGGCAATTAAATTGACCTATACCAGCTTAACCCCCTACTACTTGATGAAATCCCTGGCAAATCTGATGAAATCAAAGCTCACCCTGAAATAACAACAGCCATTAACATAGAACCATGGGTGTGGAATTTGCTGCCAGAAAAGGTCATGTCATTGACCCTAGTCTGATCAATTATTGCAGATTTTTTTCTGCAAACAGTGAATAGATGTCACTTAAGTTATTTAGCCTCCCATTGGAGAGATAAATCATTCTTCTTATATTTCTTTTTTTTTTTTTTTGCACAAACAATGAATTTCATACCATTTTTTTCACATTTCTCACTCTCAATCCTTATTTTCTCTTTATCTATTGTATATATTATATGTCTAGTGTTTTTTTTTCTATTCATATTTATCATTATATTGCTTAATGTGTTTTTTATATTCTATTCTTTTTTTATTTTTTAACATACACTATATATATAAAATAAATTTTAAAGCATTCCTTTAAAAAAAAAAAACATGCTAGAAATTTTTTTTTTTTTTAACATGTGTATAAGCTTTATTATTTTTTTAAACATTTATCATACATTTTTTTCCCCCCTCTCTTTTATTTAACAGAATATAAAAAGATAATTATTGAGCTTTTACTGTCATAGAATAATTAGATCAGTGATCATCCCCAGTAAAGAATGGAGTTATAAAACTACATGTTGATATATATATACAAAGAGATGTTTGTAATAAAAATAATGTTTATATTCTGTTATTATTGTTCTTTTTTTTAATTTCCTCCCCACTTATATATATATATATGACTAAAAAATAATGTAGAAAAAAAAAGAAACATATAATGATTAAGATAAGTTTATATTATTACATTTTGAGGTGAATATTATGAATGTATGAATAAATATTCAAATTGTTAAACAGCAAGATTTAATAAGTGAATCAAGCATTTAAATCGGTTTTGACCAGTCATTAGCTTTTCCAAAAAACAACTGGGGTAACAAACCAGATATTTTTCTATTTGATTAAAGAATATCTGGTTCGTTATCCCAGTTGTTTTTTTGGACAAGCTCATGACATGTCAAAGCCGATTTAAATGCTTGGATCTGGTGTCCATCAATAGTCCATGGGGTCCATCAAAATGAAAGTGTAACTTGAATTGTAGGAAGCCCATGGGGAAGCAATGAGAAGCAGGGTGTCACTGTCACTTCAAGAAAAAATAAAAAATATATAAAAGAGAACATTTTGCTCGTGTGCACAGCCTGCGCCTGGCATCCATGACTTTTGGCCCGCGCCATTAAACAACAAAGCTTTCATTCACACAGCAACCACTATTTCTTTTCTCTCTTTAAATTTAGCATTAGAGTTTAATTTATTTTAGAAAAGTATTTTTTATCAGCAACCTACCACAAGCCACACCCAATAAATAAAAGAAAGTGACCAAGTAAAGGTACAATACTCCAGGGGAGGGAGTGTAAAAAAACTTGACTTTATTGAGTGGGAGGAGGGGAGGTGTCAGGTCCTCTGGTAGAGGTAGAGGTAAGCCAGATCCTGTGGAGGTTTCTCGGACAAGGCCACCTTGCGGTCGTTGTAGATGACCCAATGGCCGTCCCGCAGCAGGTGACACACATAGTGGCCGGAGAGAGAGGAGGGCCCCATGTGGCTCACAAACCCAACCAACTTGTAGCCTGTGCAGCATTGGTTCTGTGTTACTTCACTGTGTACACTGGCGTCTTCATCAAGGGCAGTGTTCCCCATAATCCAACCTTTGAACAGTCACTGGGTACCCAGACACTAGTGGGTCATCAGTGTTCGCCATCAATATTGACCCTCTCTGAACTCTAGCAAGCTCTAGTTGGCACACAGTGTTGGCAAACTTGGAAAGCCCCAAGGAAGGACGGAACTAGACCTTAGTTAGGAGACTCGGAATTTGGACCAATTGAAGGAAGTGTAGATTTTATCAAGTGGAATTGGTGATATTTTTAAATGAACTTTTGTTAATTGAGACTAATTTTGGGTGACATCAGATGCCCATATTCAGTAAAACCCCTCTATAGCGAATCCCAATGGGACTGAACCTGTGGTTCACTATAGCCCTGGTTAATATTATAGCCATAGTTCACTGTATTATAAAATTTAAAAATAGGAATTATTTCAGCTTTGTTATAAGGGAAGAGGTTTGCTATATCCCAGGTTTATTTCAGTGGGGTTTTACTGCATAGGGGCTATAAGAATGGATTGATGTTTAGAAGAGAAAGGTGTTCATTTCTGACACAATATAATTTCTATAAACACAAACTACAGTAAAACCCCGCTATAACGAACCATGGATATAACGAACCTTCCCTTATAACGAACCCACGCCGATTCCCAATTCCATTCCATTGAAAATACCATCGTTATAACGAACTTTGCGATTTTTAGAATAACGAACTACCCCTATAACGAACCTATTTCGGGTCCCAAAATGATAAAATCTATTAAAAATACTATGCTTATAACGAACTTAGAATTGTAATTAAAAAAAAAAATTAAAAAACAAAATTTTGAGCATGTTTAAAGCTCGCGATTTCAAAACAATAAATTTAGCGGCATTGTTTGTTTGATTTTTGCACTTTATTTTTGCTGTATGTTGTATAAATTTTTACACATTATACTTTTTATTAATTAGAATATCTTTGCATCCATTAAATTTGAAATATAAAAAATGCAAATGGCTTCCAAAATGAAGAAAACAAAGGCATTTTAAAAACAAAAGCATTATTTCATTAAAAAAAAAAAAAAAGGCCATTTTCAGAACTTTTCAAAGTGAAACAACATAGGCAAAATGTTAAGAACATATTAAAATAAGAGAATATAACTTTTCTATTATAAAAGATAAAATATAAAGTTATTAAAAATTGTTACAAAGAGGAATCAACTTCAACTTTTGCCGCGATCGCGATCGTACGTTTTAGAACTTAAAAAAAAAAAAAAAGTCCAAATAAACGGTAGCGTGATGAAACAAAAATTATTTTTATGCCATTAACTATGGTGATTTTAAAGTCAGCAATGTTTTGCATGGCAGGTTAAAAAAAAAAAACGAAATCTAGACCTAGAAGAATATGGGGAAACATGAAATGGAAGAAAAACACTAACTTTATTTGAATGGTGCAATGCTTGGAAGAATGCTTTGAAACAACAAGGTATTAGAGCCATTTTTTTCAAGTAAAAATTGTATTATATAATGTGATAATGATGTTTTAAAATCATTTCATATCTTTGAATATATATTTAATAAAACTTTGCCTAGGATTTGTCTTGATTTTTAACTTAGACATAGAGGTACATGTATGTTAATCATAAGAAGAACCTATTATCTAATGATTTCTATTATTATTCAGTATTAATATAAGGAAATTAGTCAATTAAGGGAATTAAAATAAAGTGACCACTATTAAGAGGCAGCCTCTTCTTGTGTGTATGGCTGTTTTTTAATTATACGGTCTAAAATTTTTGAAAAGTAAAAAAAAATAGCCAAACCGTGGCTATAGTGAACCAAAAGCTCTGTCCCATTGGGGTTCACTATAGAGGGGTTTTACTGTATCTCTAACTAGGTAACACTAGACCCAGGAGATTGTAATGGTTTTGTAACAGCAGTCTCACAATAATCAAACAATAATGTCCAGCAATCAAAATTCAAAACTATTTTAGACGCATAAGATTCTTTTTGAAATTAAACAATATCTACTGCCCTTACTGCAATGGAAAAATTAATGGGAGGGCCTGGCTCATCAATTCACCTCACCACTGATGAGCCAGGCACTCCCATTAATTTTTCCATTGCAGTAAGGGCAGTAGATATTGTTTAATATGAAAAATAATCTTACACGTCTAAAATACATTATATGTCCAGGGTAGCCTAGTGGACATGGCATCTGCCCGGTAAGCGGAAGGTTGTGGGTTCGATTCCCGCCCCTGGACACTTTTATTTTTCCGTTCGCCATTACTCTTCATATTTTCACCCTTTCATACGTCATCCAATTATATATAGACCATTACTCTTCATATTTTCACCCTTTCATACGTCATCTAAAAAAGTTAGAAATAGTAGATATTTCTCTTTGAAATAAATATTGATTTTAAACAGAAAAGAAACTTATGCCGTGAAACTTTAAGTGTTTTATACGTCTAAAATAGTTTTGAATTTTGATAACAGATGGCGCGCTAATACATAATAATATTAATGTCCAGCAAGTTGAGTTCGACTTATATTAATCTCTAATTTGATCTGTAGGTGACCAATTGCAGCTCATCTAGTAATCTTCCAGTAGCTTTCTTGATCCAGCCAGCTCATTGGAGAGCTTCTTCTGTCCCATTAATTTTTTTTTCTAACACCAATTTAAAATTTAGGTGTCCAAAAATATATATACAGTGGTACCTCGACCAACGAGCGCCCCAACATACGAGTTTTTCGAGATACGAGCCGACGAGCAAGTGATTTTTTGCTTTGAGTTACGAGCGAAATTCGAGATAAGAGTTCGGTTCGGTAGTGTTGAAGATATTAATCTGTGATTTTAAATGGGAATTTTGTATGGGGAAATTTGCTTCGAGATACGAGTAAGGTTGCGGAAAGAATTAAACTCGTATGTCGAGGTACCACTGTAGGTCAGTCTTTGTTTACAATATACCAGGATAAATTTTATGTAGAAACTTGAACTATATTCTGTCTCCATATAACAGAGTAGAATTGATTAGACAAAAGTACTGAATCTCTTTATTTTCAAGCCTGTAATACCTACCATCCGGTAATTTTTAGAACTACAAGGTAATAAGACCAAATCCAAAGTAAATAGTGTGTGACATTTATGTAACAGCGTTGTTACCGAAATATCCCTCACTATTTATTTAGATTTGTTCTTATTACCTTGTAGTTCTGATCTATAATTCAAATTGTGTATCATATCATCAGTACTTTTTATTTGAAGATGGCATGAGTGCTGTTACCTAAAGGACCAATATGTAATGGGGTCTTGATAAGGCACAATTTGGATTATAGATTATAAAACAAGGTAATAAGACCAAATAAATAAATAGTATGTGACGTTTCGGTAACAGCGTTGTTACCATCTTCAGACAAAAGTACTGAATGAGAAATTTTACCACAGCATGTTTTAAATAGCTACTATATTTGGATTTGGTCTTATTACCTTGTGATGGGGTCTTGTTACCTAGTGGTCAACCCACAAATATATTGTACTTTAGGTGTAACAATGGAAGGAAAGAAGGACTTACTGGCCGGGCCATCATTGACTGGAGGGGAGGAGGGGGGAGTGGAGGAGTTGGTGTCCATCTCCTCATCCAGTTCGTTGGCATGGCTGAAGATCCAGTCCAGGGCTCTCTCCAGGTTGTTAGACTGCCATGTGCACCCATCCATGTCACCATCAGCTAGGAATATATACACTAGTGGGATTCTCTGAATCCATAATAATAATGTATAGGGATCAGTCAGTGGACCAGTGGTCTAAACCATTGGTTTTCCACTGTTACAGCCCCAGGATTGAATCTCACATAGGAATTTTCTAAAAAAAAAAAAAATTGTTCCAATATTCCCAGATTCTTGCAAGATACCAATCCCACCTGCAATTGCGAGTAACCAAATCTGACACATTTGTAAGTGCAAAAGCCAAACTACTTTTCACATGTGGCACACTTACAGTAAAAGCTGTCACCAACTTCTACCCACCATGATTATCATGGCCTGTACCAGGTGTACTAGGAAGAATAATAATGCAGAGAACACCAACATTGTAGTTTGGGTTTTGATTAATTCAAGTTGAAGACTTCAGCAACCTTTTATAAAAGTTTATTGACAGTTTGGTGACCCACTGTTACCCATTTAAAAAAAAGCAGAAAGCTTATTTAGTGAAGTATTGTCCAACTATTCTCCAGTACATATGTACATAAGGTAAAAAGTGTCCAGCAAAGCAAAACAAGATATATATAAAAAATATAAAAGAGTTGAAATGCACATAACATAGGTACAAACTAACAATTACAAAATAAGAACAAGAAAATAAGACCTAATTTAAATAAAGTGTGTGACATTTCAGTAACAATGCTGTTACCGAAATGTTGAACACTATTAATTTATTTGGATTAGGTCTTATTTTCATGTACCTATAATCCATATTGTGCTTTATCAATATACAACAACAAAAGCCTTTATTGAGGACCTCACGTCCTATGAAGGATTCGCCAGTTTCTTTATCAATATAATAATAAGAAATAACAAAACAAAGGTCCCCAGCTGGGATGATTTTTACAGCTGGTCTCCACTTAACTAAGTGGTGTTTTTAATCGCATCCTATGATCAGAACACTACAGCCCCTATTTCATTGTAATAGGGCCATAAAGAAAAGCCTCTCTTAGCCATATTTTATCGCAATAAGAAAGGCATTGTTAAGGTTTTCGTATTTTAAATAGCACAACACAATGATTTATGTTCATTTAACTGGGAGAATTTAGTCTGTGGTATGGGGATTTATTAGAAACTACCAATACTGGAGATAAATGGGCATTGGAACTCTCCAATATTGTTATAATATGGCAACATTTTCAATGTTTTGGTATAATTCAGTGTATTTTGGTGTGTGGGTCATAACCAGGCTGAACTTACGGTGGCTTTGAGGGCTTTCAGAGCTTGATCCCGGTTGAAGCCCATGGCCTGGATGGTCTCCAAATGGCCTTCCTCCGGAACAAAGTTGGTGGTCTCCGTGGGCCCCTGCTGCTGCTTGGGCAAGTGGAAGGGCATGTTGAAGTCTGGGTCGTACATGTGGTCAATGATCCAGTTCATGACAACATCGAAGGGAGGCTTGCTTCCACCAGCTTGCATGGTAGTCTGGTAGAGGGCCCTGCGGCAGCCTTCTGTGCCGAAGCCCATCTCTGCCAGCTGGGCAATCATGGCCTCATCAAACTGGAACTCTGCACACACACTGCAGTGTTACAGAAATCACATGGGGGGGGGAATCCTCTAACTTCCACAACCAAAAGGAGCATTTATCTATATGCCCTAATCAACTAGCTGAGGAAGAATGACTTTCCTCCCATCATGTCAGATAATATAACATGACAACACCACCTACCTAACATACTTAAATCCAATCCCAGTGTTGGTGCTCCCAAAAGATGGAAGAGACAAAGTTATTTAGCCAACGGCATAGAGAGAAGAAGGCAAACCACTTCTGTATCAAGCACTGCTAATAAAACTATATGGAAAACCAATTGTAGAATATTTGTCCGTATAGTTACAAAAGTCAACTTGATGGATGGTAACAACAACAAACTCTCAAAGAAGACTAACTACTGTAGGCTATGATGAATTAATTATATGGTTGGAAGAGAAAATTTTTGAGTCTTCTCTATTGAATTGTGAAAGTTCTGTATTGATGGACTTAATATTTGGTACATATAGGTTAAAATTTAAAAATTATTTTTAAAGAATCACCAAATGTGCAACATAACTGTTAATGGAACAATTTGTATTATAGATTAGAAATTAAATGTAATAAGACCAAATTTACAAATAAATTAAATAGTGTGTGACATTTTGGTAACAATGCTGTTACCATATATCTCTAATATCCAGGCAGCAACCTGTATTTCCAGGCTCAAAACTGGCAGCCATACAAGACCACTCCTCTTCCATAATGGTGTAAAGACCTTCCCACAATGCTCCATCTGCAGGACCAAAGAGACCTCACCAGACCACATCTTGGAATGTATGGAAGCCTCAAGACAGGACCTATATTCCAACAACCCTACCAAGATTGTGAATTTGATCTATGAATTAAGTCTCCAATGACCTTGTATAATTATACAATGGGATAATAAAAGAAAAAAAAATCTAATCTATAATCCAAATTGTTCCTTTATCAGTTATGTTGCACATTTGGTGATTCTTTTAAAAGAATTTTTAAATTTTGAACCTATATGTACCAAATAGTAAGTCCATCAATGTACAACTTTACAGATAAACAGATGCCACCATGTAAATTGTAAATTGTATATCAAAAGAGGGTTTTGTTTCATCAAAACAACACCTAGCCCTGAGATCATTCGATAAGTTTGGTAACAAACTGGCGCATATACCAAGGGGAAAAAAAAAAGTCTTCTAAGTATCACCATTAACAGATTTTTTTTTTTTTCATATATATAAAAACATATGCAGTAAAAAACCTGGTAAAACAAACCTGGAATATAGCGAACCTTCCCTTATAACAAACCTGAAATAATCCCCAGTTTTATTTTATGATACAGTGAACTATGGCTAGGACGGACCATGGCTATAGTGAACTACAGGTTCAGTTCTATTGAGGTTTGCTATAGAGGGGTTTTACTGAATATATATTGTGAAAAATTAGTACAAATGTAATATTGTACTGGGATAAGGTGCATAAATTAAGAAAAAGGCATCTCCTTATCGTGCAACTGAAAGTTGCTGATGGCTTGCGCCATCTATCGGAATAAATATCAACTATTCTCGTTGATTTTTAATTATTCCAGAATTGGCCAAATACCTATTCTTGACGCGTTTCACTTGCACCACGCTGATGAGGGCCAACAGCCCGAAACGCGTCCGTGGTTAGCTTTTCTTGATTAATCAAGAATGGGTATTTGGCCAATTCTGGAATAATTAAAAATCAACGAGAATAGTTGATATTTATTCCGATAGATGGCGCAAGCCATTAGCAACTTTCAGTTGCACGATAAGTAGATGCCTTTTTCTTAATGAATATATAGTCACAGAATAATCTGTGGTAGCCTACTCTGTGAATCCTAATCAGTCATGTGACGTCAGCAATTTATTTGTAAATAGTTTGTTTAGATATCTCTCAGTATCTTTCGGTATCGAAAGAAGACCCAATTTGCCCCCACTGCCAAGATGAAGACCAAACCGTAGACCACCTCCTCTTCACTTGCCCAACCTTCCAATACCAAAGATTCCAGACAGCCACTCTCCTAGGTATCACCAACATATGTCCAGCATCCCTAGAAAATCTCCCAAGAAAGAAATCTGCCTGGCAACATCTCATTAATTGGACTTCCACTGGCATTGTATATAAATCCAAGAAGACTTAGGTCAGAAGGACATCCTGGGTAGTTGGCGACTTCTGTACGCTCCAGGAACCTGGGTTACTTAAATAAATAATAATATCTCTCAGCTGTATTTTGAGATATGGCAAAATTGGTAAATAAAATAAAATTGTTTTATAATCACTGGTCTCACTTATAATCTTGATATGGAACCAATAAAATATTGACATGAAGGCAACCCCCCAGGACAGTGCAACAATATACAGTTGAACTCCCCTTTAGCGGACACCTCCTCTCCACAAAGGACAGTTTTCATTTGTAAAATTACCATTTTTACAATTTAGTAACTCTCCGGTAAGAGGACACCTCTACCTTAAGGGCACTTTGGCTCTGCAATTAAGTGTCCTTTACAGGGAGGTTCTACTGTATACAATTTCATTATTTAAAAAAAAAAAACCCTTTCTACAATGGTGACTAGGTTTTTTTTTTGGTTTACTACCAATGGAAGAGAATTGACTGTAAGTGTAATATTTAGTCAGCAAGTAAAGGTGCTAGCTGGACTCACCTGGGACTTGAAGAGCTGGTGGGGAGTTGGACATCTCTGGCAGCTGAACTTCTCCTTGTTGCATGCCCTTGGCTCTCAGCCAGCTCAGGTCCAGCTTTGAGGGGACCTGCACAGCCACATCTGTGCGGGGGTCAGTCCGGGCCAGTCAGCTAATGTCACCATAATGTCATAGTATAAGGGTGAAATCACATTATCAATTCTTCCTATTGTGATCACTAAACTACTTCTGGGGAATCTTGTTCCAAAATAACTTTATTAGGTACCGTTCAAAAAGAGCAACCTAGCTTATGTTATTTACAATGGATAATGGGGGTCGGTGGAAGGCTGGTTAAACCGTTTGTTTTTCGACCACTACGACCCGGGTTCGATTCCCGCATTGGACACTTTTTTATGTTAAAAAAATGATCCAATTGCCCCCGATTCTTGCAAAAGTCCAACCCCACCAGCGAGTGCAAGTAACCAAACGGGGCTCTGGCACATTTGCAAGTGCAAAGTCGAACTGCTTTTCACATGTGTAGACATGTGGTGCGCTTACAGTAAAAGCAGTCGCTAACTACCCACCATGATTATCATGGCCTGTACCACGTGTACTAGGGATAAGCAAAAAAAAAAAACAATGGATAATATATGAACAGGTTCTTCACAAAGAAAACTGTACAATGCGGGATTCAATCCCGGTTCATGACTGTCAAGGCTTTTAACCACTCGTCCGCCAACAAACAGGTGGGGGGGGGGAATGATAAGGCATAATTTGGATTTTTTTTTAAAACTTGATTTAAATCTCCTAGATATAAATTAACACAACAGGTTTTTTTCTGGAGATGAGTTTCTTATCATTTTTATTATTGTAATCTCAAGCTTTCTGGCATCTCTTCACTACAGGAGTACATAAACAAATAATAATAAATAAACGGCCTCAAACTACAGGCAAAGTCAGACTTTCACCAAAGTGTGCCTGGATCATGGTGCCATGATCAACGAAAGCTGCACCCCTACACCCCATTCCATGAGAAAACTTATGGAATTCGTGTAATCATTACACAAGAGGATTAGAAACAACAACAACAACATAAGAGGAGACTTTTTTTTAAGGAAAACAAAAAGTAATAAGACCATTATATAGGACTTAGAGAGGCCTATATATTTTGTTTCATGATTGGTTGGTGGAACAGTATTGTTAGAAAATTCAGATGAAAGTACGGGATGATATTTAGTTCCTTTTTCTGAAGAAGATAATGCTCAACTAAAAACATCACATATAAATGATATGTTTGGGTCTTGTTTACCTTGCGAATCTCATCTATAAGTACAAAATTGTACTACATAAGGTTCTAAGGGAGTATTTAACAAACTTCTGGTACAAAACTTCCTCAAGTTTTGTCCATGAGTGTGTATATAACAGATAGAAAGAGAGCCTACCAAGTTTCTTGGGCACCCAGTCATCCCCGATGGTGAACTTCTTGAGGTGGATGATGAGGTAGTCTGGGAAGGAGGCCATTCGGCTGGTTCTGCACATACCCACCAGTCCTGAACTCCTGGAATACTCAATAGGCAGTCACAAATCCCTTAACAATGGCAATAGAACAGAAACAACAATAATGTGAGAGGTGAACGGGTGGATATCTTTTATTCCCCACATTTTCCAACCACTAAACATGATCTTCTCATCAACAGCTCCAGAACACATTACATTAGATGTACTAAACAGGACCTTTGGGAAAGGCTGCTTCTTATCATCAAACAGCTCAATGAGCATGAACTCATGGAATTTGTGTAATCTTTACACAAGAAGGGGATAAGAAACAACAACAACAACTTTACCTAACTATAAATGTAACACATATCATCATTAACTTAGTGATGTCCATTGATGAAAATTATAAACATCTTTTAACTCTACTTTTTTTCTTTTTAAAAACATTTTTAATTATTTATATTTTAAAAGAAAAGTAGCTTTAAAATAATATATTATGATGCATTAGCGCACCATCTGTTATTAAAATTCTAAACTGAGCCAGGGGGGGCCCTCCCAATAATTTTTCCAATGCAGTAGGGCAGTAGAAATTGTTTATTTTTAAAAAGAATCATATGCGTCTATAATAGTTTTAAAAATAATATATGCTTATAATATTGTTTTCGATTATGTTCTGGGGTGCTGCGAGGAAACATCAGGCAATAAAATATTTTATTTTATTTTTCAGAAAACATCAGTCTACTGGACAAGTCAAGGAAAAGACTAACTAATATGATAATGAAGATGGTATTTATAGCTAAAAAAATAAGATGACATCTATGTAAAAAAAAAAAGTGAATAAAGTTATATATATATATATATATTTAAGTTAGGCAAATTGAAATTAATGGATAAAATAAAATGTGCTGCCACCAATGCTTAACAATATTATGTACCTTTCAGCTAAAGTATAATAAACTGGAAAAAAAATTAGGTGGAAACATCAAATTTAGGCATAAAAATATTGAGAACTCCTTAAGATAAATAAATTGTTGTTGTTATTTCTCATCCCCTTGTGTAAAGATTACACAAATTCCATTAGTCTACTATGCTCCTTGAGCTGTTTGATGATAAGCAGCAGCCTCTCCAAAAGGTCCTGTAAGAGAGATGACCAGCTGTGGTACCCAGATTGGGTTCTACCAGGGTAGAGAATAGAGAACCACCCACTTGATAGCGATGGTCTTGCCCTGGATGGCTGTACTGTAGAAGTCCTCCACTTTCTCCTGGTTAGCAAAGAGCTGGAGACAGGCTTCTAGGGGGACCAAGGGCCGTACAACCTCTGCATTGGGATCTCTGCAACACCACACCCATATTGGGGGAACATGTTGAAATATGTCAGTGGAAACAACACAACTACTCACTCCTTAATGCCTTTGGCTAAGAGCTCTTCACGTTTTTTCTGGGCTTGAAGGACCTCTTCTGTAGACAGACAGACACAGTGGGTACTGATGAGTGGTACATATCTATATATATATAAAAGCACGTGACTTCCCTGTGCGCGCGCATGGCTGTTGGCGACCGCCCGCCAGCGAGAGAAGCTTTTTCTTAATTACAATGCAAGTCCTTAACTATATTTACAGGTTTTCTAATTTATAACTATTTCACATATATGTTTTCATTTTTTGCTATAACTGATCTAATTCGCCGTTTAAAATAACTGCTCTTGCAATATTTGCTATGTTTTATGTGTTTGAATAAAACATTTAATCGTGTAAACCCGGGCGTTGCCCGGGTCATTCGTCTAGTCCCAAATAAACAGAGTACAACATGCTAAGATATTCAGTAGGGCCACAGGTCTACACATGTGTAGAAAGTAGTTTGACTTTTATACTTACAAGGTGCTCCATTAGGTTAGTTTCACTCACTGGTGCAAATTTAACTTGTACAAGAATTGAAGGCCATTGAAGCTACATATTATTATACAGTAAAACCGAGTAGTGTCCTTTAGGGAGAGGTGTCCTCTTTCCGGAGAGTTGCTAAATGGAAAAATGGTAATTTTGAAAATGAAAACTGTCCTTTGTAGAGAGGTGTCCATTAGCAGAGTGTCCATTAAAGGGAGGTTCTACTGTACTTTTTAAATGTGGCATAAAAAATGTGGCCCAGATAAAAACACAGCCGGCTGCTAGTGTGACTGTCGAAGATAGTTTCTAAAGTGGTCAAGGTGTACTTCTAACCCTGGCAAGGTGTAGATCTAGGTCACTATCTCCCTGCTGTATCCATCCAATGTCAAGAAGAGCACAATGACAATGAGGTTTGGTTTATATCAATTGGTATATCCGAGGCAAGCTACTGGTCAAAACAACTATCCCTCAACCGGTATCAGAATTTTGATTTCTTTTTTTAGCTTTTCTATTTGAGTACCTATTAAACTCTTTGCACAGTGACAAAATTATCCTATTCTCTTTTGCTCCTGTACATCTATCAGTCACTGACCCACAGCTACTGGTCATGCCACTGACCTCTCATCTGGGAGGCCTTCAACATTATCCAGTGGCCACCAGACCTGCAGGACTACTGGCTCTTCAGACAAGGGATGAATGATGCCAACTCCATTCTCACATCAACAAAGATGCATTCTACAAGTTTTTCTGAGCCTCAAGGAGATGGTGATATAATGAAGTCCCTACTTGAGTATCTGGAAGAGGACTCATTGGAGGCATTGGAGAAGTATTCAATAGTCAGGTGTATAGTTTCTCCTCTAAATGTCTCTTAACTTATTATGTGTATGATTCGCCATTGACGGAGAGAGATCAATAAAATGGTTTTAAAATCTATCATCCGAATGAATACTAGTAAATGCATGAGAGAGCAATATACTGCCATATATTTTGGTTTTTAGGGAGAAACTATCTTGTTTGCTATGTCAATTGAAGTTACATAAGGTTTTAGAGTCCACATGTGTACAACGGCACAGGTTATGTATCCCACCAGGATTCCAGAGAAACTGCCCACCTTTGTTGATAGCATTCTCCAAGGCAACAGGGAGGGAGAGCATGTAATCTGTCCTGGAGGAGTAGGAGACCATCTTGGAGGCCCCACACTCCAACCTCTCCTCCATCATGAACCGCAGGCAGTCCGCTGGGTTTTTCTGAGACCGGTTATGTTTCTGTCACACATTCAGCTCACTTATCTACTTGTCACCAATCAATTCCTACACCTGCTACTATAGCAAGTCTGGATGGAAAAGAAGGAGTGGGGAGGGCAGTAACAAACATGTAGTCAAAACAAAATAAATCAAGAAAAGAGAACGTAGTAAACCATACCACAAGCCACAAACCATGTAAATAAGTGAAAATACTAAATGAGAGATGAAGCTGTTCATATTCTCCATTGTAAATACCTTTTTTTTGCTTATCCCTAGAACAGCTGGTACAGGCCATGATAATCATGGTGGGTAGAAGTAGGCGACTGCTTTTATTGTAAGTGCACCACATGTCTACACATGTGAAAAGCAGTTCGACTTTGCACTTACAAATGTGCCAGAGCCCTGTTTGGTTACTTGCACTCGCTGGTGGGGTTGGACTTTTGCAAGAATCAGGGATCACTGAAGCATTTTTTAAAATTTTAAATCAGAAAAAAGTGCCCAATGCAGGAATCGAACCCAGGTCTTAGCAGTCGAAGCCAACAGTTTAGACCATCCTTCCACCTACCCCTCTGGAAATATCATGATCTGGGTTATGTTTCACTTGAGCGACAGCCAATAAAGTTAGTTTACAACTTGGGCAGTTGTAGAGAGTGACTGGCTTACTTACCTCCAGGAGGTTGATGAGGTAGAGGAGGAACTCCTGGGCGTCTTGTTGTCTCTTGGTGGAGAACTCGGGGTGGCCTCGGCCCACCAGGTTCTTGAACATATTGGGTTGGATGGCCTGCTGGGACTGCCACTCCTCAGCATCCGTCTCTTCTGGTGGGGGGCGGGAGTAGTCCCCTGACAGCAGTCCTACAGCCACCTTGGCCCTGACACAGATACAGGTTAGTTAGTTAGTGGGAGATATATATACTTTATAGTACCTCTTTGTAAAGAACAACACTCATGGACAAAACTTGAGGAAATGATAATCATGGTGGGTAGAAGTTAGCTACTACTTTCACTGTAAGTGCACCCCATGGCTATCCATGTGAAAAGCAGTTCAACTTTTACACTTACAAATGTGTCAGAGCCCCGTTTGATTAATTGAACTCGCTGGTGGGGTTGTGGAAAGTTATGTATGTTAGTGTTCATGTTAGGTATTTTTAATCCGGTGTTATTTACATTTGTATACAAAATTTGCTTTCAGAACACTTTTACAGAATGCAGGCACATGACTAAAATCTTTTCTCTCTATTGAAAAAAAATTTTTTTTTCTTAAGAAATGAAGTTGTGTTGGCCTTGTGCTTTCTGTTTATATATTGCAAAGCCACTTTGGAGACTGAGATGTACATACACTGATGGACAAAACTTGAGAAAGTGGAAAGTCTTTGATGTGGCCGTCGTCTTATTTTTTGAAGGAGACAGAGGCAATTTTGTTCAAACTTGGTTATCTTGTGTATCTTCAATAAAGGTCACAGTGTATCAAATATCTTTCAGAGTTATTGTTTTTGAATCCGGGTATACATGCTAAAAGGTACAACTTCCTTAAATTTTGTCCATGAGTGTAGTTGAAGGGCAAAAATGTCTTTTAGAGAAGGTGTCCTCCTTCAGAGAGTAGCTAAATAGTAAAAATGATAATTTTGATAATTAAAACTGTCCTTTTTAGAGAGATATCCTCTAGTGGTAGTGTCATGGAGGTTCTACTGTATATGAATTTGCTGAATTTTGATCGCAAGTAATTAATATTCAATTCCACCCGAAAAAAAAAAAAAAAAAAAAAAGATTAGCTTATTGACAAGATTATAAAATCCTTCCATAATCTTTCAAAATTAAGAGCTCAAACAGCTATTTACAACTTTCACTTTTGTCCAAAGTGCCTTCCAAAAATATCCAACAGAAGCACCAAGCCAAAAAGGTAAGAAGCATGTTGGCCTTAGGTGATGTTATTAATTTTAAAATGACAAATCCAGACAAAAGTGAATTGAAAATAGCCATATCTGAGGAAGAGTTCTTAAACTTGAAAGAGATTACTGTATAATCTTGTCAATACATGAATCATTTTCAACGGACGTGAGAACATAGTGATATGAGAGAGAACATGAGATATAGTGAAAGAACTCTGATTGTTCACTGCCATCTATCAGAAGAAAATATCAACAGCCAAAAAAGGCACAAGAGAATCCTTACCACGGAAAAATAAACTTACTTTTAAAGAAATAGAGACAGTAACCAAAACAAAATAATATATATATAATAAGAACTGGAGGATCCCTCCTAGGTAAAGCTGATACAGTGGAGTAGACACAGCACTGAACCTCAGAAAGCATCAAACAACACTAACAAGATTTAGAACAGGCCACCTCAAGCCATTGTGAAGATAGAATATAATAACAAAATCTACCCCACTTGCCCAAAATGTATCTTGGCACTACAGCTCCAGAACGCATTAGATGCACTAAACAGGACCTTTGGGAGAGGCTGCTGCTTATCATAAAACAGCTCGAGGAGCATAGACTCTTGTAATTTGTGTAATCTTTACACAAGGGGATAAGAAAAAAACAACAACAAATATTAACTGCCTTGATTTAAAAATATATATATTTTCCCTAAAGCTAGATGATGGTTTTAGGCAGTTTTAAGCAGAAATATTTTAACAAACTTACATTTGAAGATTAAAATCTTTCGTTGGGTCCTCGGGGAAATCTTCAAAAATCTTGGGAGCTGTTAAGTAATATCTGGACAAACAAAACCATCTATTTATTACACATCCATCCCATACTTAGAAAATTAGAAACAATCCATAATATTGAATCTCTGGTATTAAACTTATTTAGTTTACTAAAATGTATATTTATATATATATATGTTATAATAAATATTATTTTGAGATAGAAATTATTTGCTGGTTCTTTTGAGTACATGAGTACTTAATGGTATCGTTTGCAGTCGTGTCATTTTGAAAGAAAAGCAGAAAAATAACTATTTACTATCAAGTAGTTTTTATTTTAAATTACTTGAAGAAAATTACAATAAGACATTTTTCACAGTTATATAGAATTTATTAAATGAATTCTATATTAGTGAATTTCAAAAATAGGTTAGATAACTACATATTTACAACAAGTATATAAAAGTCGGCGTGTTCTAAAACTATGGTCAAAAACAAGTAGAGCTATCAATGAATGAAAATAAAATATATTTTTTAAATTATAGAATATTTTTATATTTAGATTATATAATATACTAAAAACTATCAGAGAAAAGAGAAACCAAGGAAGGTGAACAGAAAAATGCTTACAATGGATGTTATGTTTACGATATCAAGTTAAATAAAAACAAAGATAAAATTTGCATATATTGGTCACTATAAATTTGTATATTTGTTAGGCGAAATTAGAAACATGATAAAACAATTGGGTATTTAAAAACAAATGTAGAAATAAAAGTTGAAGTATAATAAACAATGTTAAAGATTAGTTTTAATTATTAATCAAGATTGTGTGTGAATATGTGAGAAAGATGTAATATCGTTGTTGTTTTCTTGGCCGACTGTTTTACATATGGTGTTATGTTAAAATTGCTTGTTTTGAATATTTTTTAGATTGAGATTATTAGCTAGTATGTAAAAAAATTAACTCTGTTGAAATTTAATTTTGTATTTATATATAAATAAAATTAACTCTGTTGATTTTTTTGCATTTAATCGATAACAGCGAAGTTACGCATGTTAATGTTAGGGAAAAATATTTTGATGTTAAGCAAAACCTGCTCCATCTCGTTTTACATAAATGTTGAAAATTTGGTCGAAATTGATGCATTGTAACGAAAGTTTTTAGCGAACAACACTTATGAAATTTGCATTTTATTAATATAGATATATATATATATGTGGTACAATAGATGGTATGTGGTGAAATATATGCACATCACAAGTTGGAAGAGGTCCCTAAGCAACCAGAGGGAGAGACAGGACTGGCACGCTCGGGCAGCCATTCGAGTCCCACACAATCCCCAACTGTCCTGAGTCTGAGGTGTTAACTAACAGGCCCCAGTGGTCACCCCTTGGAATGTCGCTGGTGTCTCAAGTGTTCGGACTTTACCAGCCTGTCTCTGTCTAGGTTGTCTGTAGGTTGGCTTTATTGATGAAATATAATTTACATATAAAAGGGGAGGTTTTTATACTACATATATATATATTAGATAATAAAAAGGCATATATTGGATTGAATAAAATATTTATTTGCCAATATTTCAGCTGGCTGAACTCCAACCTTTATTGAGGCATTACATTTTTGTATTGTATATAATATATTGTGTTATCAAAAGTTTAACTCAACTTGATAGATGCTAGCAACAACAACAATATAATATTAGTTAGGCCAACATTGACTCAGGTCACACACACTCCAGGTCATCCTTCTAGTTTTCTTACAAATGAAAAAATTCATGAACTGAGGATTAAAGGTGAAAACATAAGGCTTCCAGGGATCATTTTCTTTTTTATATAATATTCAATTCAAATCTCATCTTACGTACTTGAGAAAGTTATAAAAAAAAAGGAGGAAGACTGACCTTTCAACAAAAGGCTGCATGACAAAGCAGAGCTGGAGTACAGAGTTCATGTAGCACGAATTGCCCAAGTTGGCCATTCCTGTGTAGCCCGGTCCAAACAGTGGCTGCAGCTGGCTCCCGGACTCCTGCAGGACTGCCCACTCCCCGTACCGCTGGTTCAGGTCAATCTCCAGCTCCGCCATGGACTTATCACTCTGTGACAGGTCATAATGCAGGCTGAGAATACAACGGGACCTTCTCTCCCATAAGAGATTGTTACAAAAACTACTAGATACTCTTTGAGGTAGTTTATTTCATTAGAGGCTGGGTTGAAAACTTCAAAAATTCAACTTGTCAGAGAAAGACCCCCCCTTCCTCTACAAAAAGTCAAGAAAAATATTTACAAGGATCGGAGACTCCACAAACTGAAGAATACCGACCCTAAAATAAAAACTCGACCCTATAATTTTTTTTAAATACATTAGAACCACCCTGTAATGGACACCTAATTGCAGAACCAAAGTGTCCTTTAGGGAGAGGTGTCCTATTACCGGAGAGTTGCTCAATTGTAAAAAATTTTGCAAATGAAAACTGTCTTTTGTGGAGAGGTGTCCACTAGCGGGGGGTCCGCTAAAGGGAGGTTCTACTGTATGACAAAAATCCTTACAAATAAATCATCATAGCAAAATAGGATGACCTTGATAACTTTTAACCCTTTGAAATATAGAGAGCAGTGACTATAGTAAATACAGATCTTACATTAATCTTGCTTATTTAGACTCAATGCTTTTGAAATACAAAGACTTTTTGAGTTGAAATTGTTCAATTAAACACTTTTTAACAATTATTACTCAAAAACAAAAGCAATATGGATGTTTTTTTTTATGTTTGTATGCCTGCAAAGTATGATATTTTTTTAAACAGTTCCCAAGGTGTAGGGCTGGTCTTATAGCAGAGGTTCTACAAAGGCAAAATGTTTTTTCCTACCACTGTGTTTGTAAACAATTCCTTCAATCATGTTTAAGGTCAATATCTGGTGTACATGAAACTTGTTATTTAGATTTTCTTCATCATCGAGTCAACTCACGTAAATTCTTTTGAGTGTCTTCACATTATAGGTAAAAACAAAAGATTTCTAACTAATTCCTTTCTAATTAACTCTTTCCATCATTGTAAGGCCATTTCCTACTGTGGATTTTGTAAATAAGGCAGGAATTTCTCACTCCTAAAGTATTACAGAATGTTAAAGGACATTATTGTCTGAAAACTCTCCAAGCTAACGTAATTTTAATGAAGAAACTATTCACAATTAGCGTTTATCTCTATTTAGTTTTAATGTTCTTTTCATGAATACAAGACAAAGTAGGTACCTTGGTCATGTTGGCGATGTTGATGCCAAAGTGGGAAAGATGTTTGGCCAGGTGGGGATCCAACACCATGTTGTCTTCTTGGTAAGAGTATACATCTATCACACACACACACCACATATATATATATACTAGCCAAATGACCTGGGCAACGCCCGTGTTTTACCCGATTGAATGTTTTTATTCAAATACTATTTGTTACAATTATAAATTGGCGCCTTAAATAAATGCATATATTAGTTAATAACTATAGCCTATGTGCTTTATCTGTCTATGTACTGTTGGATTCCGTAGGCGTCTCATACTGGGAAAAAGAAAGAGAGGATTCCATTTAGTTATTAACTAATAAATGCATATAATATAAAAAAAATGCTTGTCGACTTCACTGTGATAAAGTGCTTTGTCCTGAGAATCCTCGGGAGTGGATGGGGTTTTGTATGTTTGGGCAGTCGTTATCGATGGCG
The DNA here is from genome assembly GCA_030710605.1 of Cordylochernes scorpioides. Classification (NCBI taxonomy): domain Eukaryota; kingdom Metazoa; phylum Arthropoda; class Arachnida; order Pseudoscorpiones; family Chernetidae; genus Cordylochernes; species Cordylochernes scorpioides. The sequence goes on from CP092868.1 coordinate 13,795,171, forward strand.
GTGGATGAAAAATCGGCACACTATATCGATTAATGAATCACAAAACACCTCGGAATATTAATCATTGGCGGCTCGGGAGAGGAGATGGAAGGATTTTCGCGATTAAATTGGATTGAGATGACTCACATCTTGGACCTCGAGGCACTACTTTTAGAAGATGCACACACACGTCTTGACACACACGTTACACCGACCGAACTCTGGTTGCCCCACCCCCCGGCTTGGGTCATGTGGGACCCTGCTTGACCTTTGATTGGTCCCTGTCTCTGTCGGCCATGATGGTGAATTTGGTCGGGAAGGAGCTTTGCCTAACATCCCAATCTCTCAGGACATTCAACTCTGGAATATGAGGGCCTCTTTGTTCTAAGTGACCTAGATACACGACTTGGATCTGTCGTTCTTTTCTCTTCTACTTCTTCCATCTCCACGTCCTTTGACTGCCATCTTTATTTGAATCCATACAGAATACATTATATCCAACATGGTACATAATTATTTATTAGACAATATTCTTTATAATATTACATGCATTTATTTAAGGAGCGACCCGCTCCAACACAATAGTTACAAAAACCAAAAAGCGAGTGGGGGGGGGCAAAGTAAAAAACAAAGTGTCTCGTGTAGTGGCGGTGCCATCGTAGCCACGTGATCGTAGCCAACCAATAGGAGAGCACCATTCCAAAAAAAAAAGCAAACGGTGACAGAGATGATGACGCTCGTAACTGTATATAGAATATATTGGTACTGACGCGCTTCACCTAGCAAGAGTTCAAAACAATTTATTGTTGTTTCTTATCTCCTTGTGTAAAGGTCAAGACACCAAGAGATCAGAATTTTTCATTTGAATTGAAGTTGGTGTTGAATTAAAGTTGGTTAAATTATAGCAAATAGCCTTATTGGGATATTGAAAAAGTGTGGTTTAATTTTAAAGTAAGTGTTTAATATTAATATTAATTGGATTAAAGATGTCACACTATGTATTTCACACACATATATAATGATTAATATTGAAAAATGAAAAAATATTTAAAACTATTTATCTTTTATCCATATGTAGGATGAGGAGCTTTCAGAATATTTTCCTTTTTCAGGATTGTACTTTTGAGCAGAAAAAAGGGAGAATATTCTTTAAAAAAGCTTCTCTCATCATATAAATAAAAAAATATATAGAATATAGGGAAAGTTAGGCTGACCTGCGGTTCCATCCGCTGTGATGGTCCCCAACTTGACTACGAGGGGGAACCCAGTCTGCTGGTAGTGCTGCATGGCGTGGTTGTTGCCACCACGCCCGTCGAAGTACCGCCGGCCACATAGAATGGCACCATCAGTCAGGTTGAGCCATAGGTTGTCTGTCAGCTCGCAGTCCTGGCATTTCCAGCCAGTTGGAGGGATTTTGACACCGTTATCTAGCTGGACTAGGTTTTCCGCTAGCCTGCACAGAAAGAAGGGGAGGCGCAGGTTTACAGCGTTCAGTACGAGGTGTGGCTTGATGGTACTTACGCGGTAGACTGGAGTTTCTCTCCTTCCCAGGTTCCAGCAAGGGCTTGGGCTTCCTCTACCTTTCCTGCAGGCTCACTGGCGATGATACAGGCCACACTGACTTGAACCTACGCAGGGAGTTGAGAGGTCTCCACAAAGTACAAATAGTGTGTGGTTTATATGATATTTTAGTTGAATATATTGCCACGTGGAAAATTAAGGAAAACAAACTTCTGGGTAGATGACACAGCAATTTATTTAAGGCAAGAACAAACTATGAATGATAAACAAAATATAAAGCAATGAGGGAAGTTTACAGAATAACAAAATATAAACATAAAAATGATACTCTGTTAATAAAATAATAAATACTTTGTTACAATATACAGTTAAACCTGTCTATAGCGCCCCCTCTTGGGACTCACCAAAATAGGGTGCTATAGACAGGTCACTTTTAATGTAAAATACAGTAGAACTTGGATAATTCGAACTTCTTTAATTCGAAAATCTCTTTAATTCGAATATTTATCTTGGTCCCCAGAATTTCCTATAATTATAATTTCCGTTTTTAATTCGAATTTTTGGATAATTCGAATTTTTTTATGGTCCCTTGGGGTTCGAATTATCCAAGTTCGACTGTATTTACATTTTAATGTTTAAAATCGGGCGCTATAGAGAGGAAGGCGCTATTTAGAGGGGGCGCTATATACAGGTTTAACTGTATATATATATACTATGGTAATTTTGTTCACATTTTTATCTAGTTATCTCGTGTGTCTTCAATAAAGGTCACTGTGTTTCAAATGTGATTCAGAGTTATTGTATGAATTCGATATACATACTAAAAGGTACAACTTCCTTAAGTTTGTCCATGAGTGTAAATCTGTGTTGATGGAAATAAAATATTAATTATTGCTTTCAACCTTCATGACCTTGTGTAATCTTACCCATGGGATAATAAAAATTTATATACACCTATCCCCCGATTTACATGGTAGATATGTTCCTTAGAAAAACGTGTAAATCGGGGGAGATAGGTGTACACAGAAATAAAAATAAAATGCATTGACAGGTTAAAATATGTAGTCAGCACATAAGCTCGGGATTCCTCGTGAGATGTGTACACAGCGCAAGTGTTCAATCACAGTAGCATTTAGTATAGTGCGATAAAAACAAAAAAAAAAAACTTATTTGGAAAACTGTGTAAAAGCGAAAACGTGTAAAAAAAGTACCATGTAAATCGGGGGATAGGTGTATATATATATTAAAAATAAAGATGGCATTTCCTGACCACAAGCACATGTGCTTTTTAGATGGCAGAGTGCCATCTAGTGGAGCAAAAATAAACTAAACGTTTATTTAACTTGCTCCGTGATATTTGGCCAACCCCATTTCTTGATAAATCAAGAAAAGTCATCCATGAACGCGTTTCGCGCTGTTGGCGCTCGTCAGCGTGAAGTAGGCTGTAACCACTGCGACCAAAAAGATTTCTGGTCCCAGAGGCTTCTTGAGAAACCAAGAAATGGGTATTTAAGGCCAAATTTGTGTAAATACGCTCATAACACATGAATATTCCTATATAAATATATATTGAAGGGAAAAAAATTTTGATCATGCAGCTGAAAGTTACTGATAGTATATATCAGTATAAATTTTCTGACAGTAAGCCACTGGACAATCAAGAGAGATCCACCAGTACCAACTTACATTCTCTGGCAAGTCTACGTTGGGCAGGGGGACAGTCATCAGCTCAGGCAGGATCACAATGGTGTGGACCTCATCGTAGTCATACTTCTTCTCCAGGTCTGAGAACCCTCCAGCCACACCTGGGGCACACCGTATTGTTGTCATCTATAACCCCTTCTTTTTATCGTAAAGATAGAGGCTGCCTTCATATTTCTTGAAAATAAAGATACTTCGGCCAGTAAATCTTTTTATTACCACTATGTTTCGACAAAAAGCTTTTGTCTTCGTCAAGGAGCAAACAAAAATTAAAACATTTAGCAAGGCGTTAAAAATTATTCTAAGGCTCCAAGGGTGTTCTCACACGATATTTCAAATTTTGTACAACCATCTTTTTAGTTACATGTTTTATTATTTAGGGGGGCTGGTGGAGGACCAGAATAAATTGTCCATTTTCAACATCCACAACAGAGGAGATCTGATGCTGCACATGACTGGTACAGAGCAGGAGGGACAAGCACCGGTTCTGTCCTCCCAAGAGAACAACAGTCTTTGATTTCCAGACTTAAGTCTGGTCATCTACGGACAATGACTTTCCAGAATGGTTGCAAGGTTTTCCCACTATGTACTAAGTGCAATTCTCAGCCTGCAACCCCAAGACATATTATTGACTGTATTGACTCATCCATTGATGAGCTCTACTCTTCCCCGGCAGACACCATCAAAAATATCAAGCTTTACAAGCTTGATACCTTAGTGTGATTGAGTGGAGATAAGAAAGAAGAAGAAGAAGACAACTCAGGATCAAATCCCGCAATGGGCACACATCTCTTTTTTTCTCAGGAAAAATAAAATTTCAATGCCCCCCTTCCACCCCCAGAAGTCCAACCCCACTGGTGGTGAGTGCAAGTAACCAAACAGGGCTCTGACATACAAGTAAGTGCCAAAGTCAAAATGCTTTCTACATGTAAAAACACATGTTGTACTTACAGAAAAAGCAGTCGCTAATTATCCATTGTGATTATCATGGTCTGTACAGCGTTTACTTGGGATAATAATGTTATTACTACTTTGTGTGGATACTTTTTTTACCTTTGATACACATGCCGACATCTCATGAATCAGAAAAATTCCTGGTTCGAATTCAATCAGTTTTTTTTTTTTTTCAAATAGCTATATGGCTCTTCCATAGTGTATTTTAGTGTTATAAAAGTGTAAACTTTTTAATTCTACCGACTATAATTCAACATAGGCTTTAATTCAAATGAAAAATGGGGGTTGTTGGTTTAAGGTAGTTAGACTGTATTATAATGACACATTTCCATGACAAAAAGAGTTTTTGCTGGTTATTAGATGCAACAACATACTAAGAACACTTGATTTTGTGTAATTTATCTTTTTGCCATTTGTCCACCAAGAGCTATGGGAGAGTAATGCCCTCCTGAATAAGGTAGAATGAACCAAACAAAATGTAACAAGACCAAATCCCAAATTATTGTGAAATGTCTAGACTACACAAGCCATGATAATCATGGTGGGTAAAGTTGACAAAATGCTTTTACTATAAGTGCACCACATATCTACACATGTGAAAAGCAGTTAAACTTTTACATTTACAAGCATGCCAAGCCCCATTTGGTTACTTGCATTCGCTGGTGGGGTTGGACTTTTGCAAGAAATAGGGTCCATTGGAGCAATTTTTTTTTTTTAAGGAGAAAAAAAAAAGGAACCCAATGTGGGATTCGATCCCAGGTGGTAGTAGTCAAAAACCAACAGTTTAGATAACTCGTCCATCGACACCCAACGTTATGATAAAATGAACCAAGTTGAGGAGAATAAAACCACCTGCAGACAAGATAACAGATCTAAGCTGATGGATTATGTGATTACAAGGACTCTCAAAATGTCAGCCAACTACCTCCAGCATGTCTACCATAGGAGACATTAGCAGCCTACAAACAGAAGGGAGAGGACAGATGTTTAACTCTCTCTGTTTCCTCTTTTATCATGTCTTTTTTAGAATCACCTAAAGCATCTCCCTTTACGGAGAGATATATCCTCAAGTGGAGTTTCATGGAAACTTCTATTCTATAGAGAAAAAAAAATTGTGTAAACACCAACAACATTATAAACACAAGGTAATAAGACCAAATCCAATAAATTACTATTTATTTATTTAGATTTGGTCTTATTACCTTGTGTTTATAATGTATAATCCAAATTGTGCCTTATCACCAACAACATTAGTGACACAGTGTCTCTATTCTTATCTCTTCTATGTAGAGGTAGCCCCACGACCTTCCAGAGTCTTTCTTCTTTTGAATTCTACCAAAATAGCAGTGATGGAAATCTGAGCTCATTCTGGTGCCATTGCCATACTACCTTTATAATGCTTTTATAGAAAGGTGTTCCCTTACCGGAGAGTTACTGAATTGTAAAAATTGCTTGGTAATTTTAGTGATGAAAACTATCCTTTGTAAAGATGTGTCCTCTCATGGAGGTTCGAATGAATATCATATACATTAGAACCTCCATGAGAGGACACTCACGCTAGAGGACACCTCTCTACAAAAGACAGTTTTCATTACCAAAATTACTAGTTTCAATAATTAGCAACTCTCTGGTAAGAGGACATCTCTCCCTAAAGCACATTTTGGCTCTGCAATTTGGTGTTGTCCTTTTAAGGGAGGTAGTTCTACTGTATCTAGAAAAGAGCAAGTAAAGAGAACAACTGTCAACAAGAGGTGGGAAGCAACAAGTCCAACTTACCAATGGCCATCTTGACAGGCTTTGGATTCTGGGCTCCATTCCCACCCTGGTTGGGAGGTGGGGCCTGCAAAACATCTCTTTAATTAAACATCATATCGAGGGGCTATATAAAATACACCATTATATTTTGTCTTCCACTTTCCTTGGAGGCAAGGTTCATTCTGTAGATTATAAATAGGTAAATAAAGGAATATACTCACCTCCTTTCTGGTCCGTTTGATGTGGAGGTAGACAGCATTGCCAGTCTTGCGGTAGAAGTTTTCCAGATACTTCCGCCCCACCCCGAGGAAAGTGTTCATACAGACATAGAGGCCTGTCTCAGTCTCCTGCAACCACATACATAGGATACAAGGAAAATATTTAGATATCTAAAAAAAAACAAAAAAGGTGTATCCTGACCATTCACAATTAACAAAATGGACATCTTGTTCATACAGTAGAAACCTTCCTGTAAAGGACATCTAATTGCAGAGCCAAAGTGTCCTTTAGGGAGAGATGTCCTCTTACCGGAGAGTAACTAAATAGTAAAAAAATGGTAATTTTGGCAATAAAAACTGTCCTTTGTAGAGAAGGTGTCTTCTAGCATGAATGTCCTCTCATGGAGGTTTTGCTGTGCATGCAAAAGTGCACATTCTGCACTCTTGTTTATAAAAAAAAATTAAATACAATCAAACCTGCCTATAGCGCTTCCTCTTGGGACTCACCAAAATAGGGTGCTATAGAGAGGGGTTGCTATAGACAGGTCACTTTTAATATAAAATGTTTACATTTTAATGTTTAAAATTGGGCGCTATAGAGAGGAAGGCGCTATATAGAGGGGGCGCTATAGACAGGTTTAACTGTATACACAACCAGGTACAATGAATATGTACTGGCACCTCTGCAGAGTGAGAATTTTAGATGGCAGAACATCATCTAGTGGAACACAATCAATTAAACATTCATTAACACTTGTCCCATAAAATTTGACCAACCCATTTACTTGATAAACCAAGAAAAGCCAATCAGGAAGACATTTCAGGCTGTTGTGATCCTCCTCATCAAGATTGGTGCAGGCTGTACCTCAATGACCAAAAATTTGTTTCAAGAGGTTTCCTGAGAAATCAAGAACAGAATGTCATCTAGTGGAACTACAAGACTTATATGAAAAGATCTTCTCCCTGACTTGTGTTTCTGTTGTTGTTGTTTCTTATCCCCTTGTACTACAACAACAACAAAACAACTTTATTAGGGCATCTAGCCCTGTACGGATTCCCCGTGGAGTATTTCAAGTTGACTTAAAAACTATTTTCCTTATCTGTTATCTTGTTTAAACACTTGATAACAGGACTATATAAGAACTTGCTGTAACATGTTTTCTCATTTATTCTTTTGTCTGATGATGGTGACAATGTTGTTGCCGAAACGTCACACATAAATAAATTATTTGGATTAGGTCTTGTTTTCTTTTATTATAATCTATAATCCAAATTGTGCTTTATCAATATTAAACTTAAGAGAACAGGTGAAGATAGAGTATTTACAATTAAGGTATGGCAAACAGGGTGACTTTTTATTGTGCCCCTGTTCTTCTCTCTTCCACGAGTGCAATTTTATTTCCAACCGCTTTTTGATAGTTGAACAGTTCAATTGCCCAACTTTTCTTATCTGAAACAATTTTTATTAGCTTTATTGAGTTCAAATGCGGTCTAGGAAGACTTTTCAGGATCTTTTTTCTCTCTCCTTCCAGATCCCCGCATTCAGCAATAAAATGGTATATTTCATCAGTTATCTGACTTCCACATAACCCACAGTACAAATCTTCTTTCTTAATTGCGTAAATATGATTTTCTTTGATCATTGTTGACATTAATCTGATCTGTGCAATAAAACTCACTAAAGCTGAAGACAAATTGCATGAAAAGTAATGTTCTGGAATAAATTATCCCCTTGTGTAAAGATTACACAAATTCCATGAGTTCATGCTCCTCGAGCTGTTTTATGTGTTTCTTCTTCTATAGGGAGATTACCGTTGTCTTAATTCTAACTCCTATTTTTATATAAAGAAGCTCTTCTTCCTGTGTTACCTGTGATTCTTCTTTTAAAAATAATATTTATGCCAATATGATAAAGCAAAATTTGGATTATAGATTATAATAAAAGAAAATAAGACACACACAAATAAATTATTTGGATTAGGTCTTATTTTCTTTTATTTATGCCAATAATAATAATTCACATTTTTCATAGCACCGATGACATTTTAACAACCAAGGTACTAGGCAGGCATGGATTGGATAGGACATACGACTAAATGGATTGGTGAACAAAGTGCCAGAGGGTAAAGTGAAAGGTAGAAAGAAGAAGAATTTTACTGATGGACTGGATAGGAAGCTATGAAGAAATAAAGAGAAGAGCTTGAGATGGAGAAGAATTTTTTTGAAAGGAAAATAGAATTCAGGTAAAAAGTTTCTTTTTATTTTAGATTTTTGCAAGCTTTCAAGAGAATTTCTGCTCTTAGCCGTTGAAGAGCAGAAAGTCATTTGAAAGCTTGCAAAAAATCTAAAATAAAAGAAGCTTTTTTTTTTACCCGAATTCTATTTTCTTTTTTTTCAAAAAATTCCTGGGTAAACTATTGCTCAAATAGAGAAGAATGGTGTTGCTAGAGACCTGTGACTTTCTCAAGAACAGAGAATATTAAAAAATAAGAATTGGATTTATGGACTGGATAGGAATATATAAAGAAATAATGAGAATATTTCAAGGTTATAAGCATTGGTACCACTAGAGATCAGGATAGAGAAGAGAGAAATTGAAGAATAAATAGAAAATCTGCTTAAAAGTTCTTTAACTAAAAAAAAAAAAAAATAGTGAATCAAATATTCTGCAATAAGTTTATTTTATAATTTATTTATTAATTAAAGTATACAAATTATATTTAATTTTATGATTTATTTAAAGAAGTCAGGAGACAAGGGGGTCGGTGGAAGGCTGGTAAAACCGTTTGGTTTTCGACCACTATGACCCAGGTTTGATTCCCGCATTGGACACTTTTTTCTGTTTAAAAAAAAAAATGCTCCAATGGCCCCCGTTTTTTGCAAAAGTCCAACCCCACCAGCGAGTGCAAGTAACCAAACGGGGCTCTGGCATATTTGTAAGTGCAAAGTCGAACTGCTTTACACATGTGTAGACATGTGGTGCGCTTACAGTAAAAAGCAGTCGCTAACTACCCACCATGATTATCATGGCCTGTACCACGTGTACTAGGGATAAGCAAAAAAAAAAAAGGAGACAAGGGATATAAACCGTCGATTTCTGAAACCACGACCCGAGGTAGAATCCTGCATTGGGCACTTTTTTCTGAAAAATAAATAAAAAAAATTGCTCCCCCTAATGGCTTCCAATTCTTGCAAACAATCTAACCCCACCTGTTAATGCAAGTATTCAAACAGGACTCTGGTACATTTGTAAGTGAAAAAGTCAAACTGCTCTCAACGTGTGTAAACCTGTGATGCACTTAAAGAGTAAAAGCAGTTACCAACTACTAACCACCATTATTATCATGTAGCCTATACCACATTGTGTACACTATGGATAATAAAATAATAATAATAAAAAGTAATTTTTATATAAATTCTGCGAGCTTTCAGTTAAATTCCTCTTCTACAGGTGTTGATTCTTAACTATTATCAAATTTTTTTCCTTGATATATGTGCAGATACGCGACACAAACTTGTTTTTTAGAGGGTACTATCTTCTTCTTTCTTATCTCGGGTACGTATGTAAAGTAGAAATTGGATTCAAAATAAACATTCCCCTAAGGACAGCGAGTCACTGAAACGTCGGGAGTTAAATAAATAATTAGTTGATGTGTAGCTATATTTTTTCCAAACAAACTTTCAACCAACAAATGATCTTCAAAACTAAAGCAGTACATACATGGTAATAAGACATAGACAACGCTGTTACCGAAATGTCACACACTATTTATTATTTGGATTTGGTCTTATTAGCTTGTGTTTATAATCTACTAGCCGAATGACCCGGGCAACGCCCGTGTTTTACCCGATTGAATGTTTTGATTCAAATACTATTTGTTACAATTATAAATTGGCGCCTTAATTAATTGCATATGTTAGTTAATAACTATAGCCTATGTGCTTTATCTGTCTATGTACTGTTGGCTTCCGTAGGCGTCTCTTACTGGGAAAAAGAAAGAGAGGATTCCATTTGGTTATTATCTAATATATGCATTTATTTAGGGAGCGACCCGCTCCAACACAATAGTTAAATGGCGAGTGGGGGGGGGCATGATGGGGGTGGGGGCAAAGGTGGCGTGACCGTAGCCAACCAATAGGAGGGCGCCATTCCAAAAAAAAAAGCAAACGGTGACAGAGTTGATTGATTAGGAGATGAGGAATGACGCTCGTAACTGTATATACAGGGTGTACCAGGTAAATTGGGACTAACTTTGACAGTCCATAAAACAAAAACTACTTGAGATTAAAAACTTGTTTTTTTTTTTCATTACGTAGCCATATTAATGTAAAATGCAACAGTACATGTGTGCGCAGTGTAGTGATGAAGAGTAACCGAGAATTTGAAAATCAAGCTGCCATCATCGTTGCTCTGCGCGCCGGAAGGAGCCCCAAAGAGATAGTGGATTTTCTTAAGTTGCCCAAAACCACTATTTATCGTGTCAAGAAGCAGTTTGATGAGGCCGACAGTAACAAAGAGGGGATAGCTACAAGGAAAAAGCACTCGCGTCGATCGGACAGGGTAAGAGGCGAAGAATTTGTCAAAAATGTCAAGGAGAAGATTGATGGAAACCCTGGGAAGAGCATGAGGGCCATAGCCAAGGAAATGGACGTTGGCTCTATGACAATTGTCAGAACTATCCATGAGGACCTTGGTCTCAAGTCTTATGCCCTTCGGAAAGGTCAGTTGCTGACTGAGAATATGAAGAATAACAGAAAAGGAAAGGCTGCTGCCCTCCTCAACAACCTGAAACACGACTCTTTTGGCATGCTAAGGTTCTTCTCTGACGAAAAGAACTTTGACGTGGACCAAAAGGTAAATCCCAGGAATGATCGCTGGATCTGTAAAGACCCCTCAGAGATACCTGTCGTGATGCACACGAAATTTCCTGCCTCCGTAATGGTCCTTGGCGTTATCAGCAGTGAAGGTGATGTCATGCCTCCCCATTTCTTTGAGAAGGGCCTTAGGATGAACGCTGACACCTACATCAATGTTCTGGAGACCGTTGTGAAGCCTTGGATGGACATGGTGGCCGCAGGAAGGAAGCATGTCTTCCAACAGGACTCAGCTCCAGCCCATAAGGCAAAAAAGACACAATCGTGGCTGACACTTAACGTCCCTAGTCACTGGGGTCCTGATATTTGGCCCCCTAATTCTCCAGATTGCAATCCCCTCGACTACTATGTATGGGGCGTTGTTGAGAGAGATGTCAACAAAGCTCCTCATACCACCATCCAGTCTGTCAAGAAAGCAGTTCACACGGTGATGACCCAAATGGACAAGGTCATCGTCGCCAAGCCCTGTGCTTCATTCCGCACTCGCCTCGAGACTGTTGTAGCTAATAATGGAAACTACATTGAATAAATAAAAACTATATCCTTTTATCTACTACTGTGTCAAATTTCATTCGGATATTTTAATTTTTACTTGCAAAAAATTTCAGTTAAAATACCATTGTTGAAATTCCCAATTTACCTGGTACACCCTGTAGAATAATCCAAATTGTGCTTTATCATACAAGGTACATTTTTTCTAAAGCCCTCTAGCCAAGTAACTGGACTAACTAGAAAATTGACCGTCCACCACAGTTTATACCTATTAGAAAGCATGGTGAGAAAGGGAGGATTAGTGAGTAGCCTAAATGACAAGAATGTATTATGCATGAGGGTGAACTAGGTGTTGACCCATTCATTACAAAGAGCCAAATTTCCCTTTAGGGAGAGTTATCCTCTTACCAGAGAGCAGCTAAATTGTGAAAATGGTAATTTTGGTGATGAAACTATCCTTTGTTGAGAAGTGTTCTCTCATGGGAGTTATGCTGTACTTAAAAGAATTTTTAAGGGCATGCGAGAATCAAAGCAAAAAAAAAAAAATAAATAAAACATAAGATTCCACCAACCCTAAAACCCCTAGCAGAAATTTGTTACGCCCAAAAGGAAATATACTCTATGCTATGCCAATTTAATTATTATATTGCTACAGCAATGCCTAAAAGAAAGATTTGGCAAGGTGGCAGAGATCTTTGGAGGTCACATGTGTGTCAGGAAAAGCTGACTAATTAGGAGGGGTAATACCAGTATGCATCCTGTCCCCAGGCGAGTTCAACGGCAGCTGTGTACTTAGTTGAACTGCTTTTCCTACATGTAAACATGTAGTGCACTTACACAGTAAAAACAGTCGCTAACCTCTACCCACCATGATTATCATGGCCTGTAGCGCATGTACTACGAATAAGTAAAAAAAAAAAAAAATTGGGGTCAGAGAATTGTTCCGTCAGAAAGGTCAATTAATTCCTAGGCCACGAGAATGTGAATGGTCAAATAGGACGATATGGAAACTTGAGAATTGCAGCAGGATTTAGGGATAGAAACATTACTCTATAGGGGCACCTCATTGCTCACATCACATGCTAGTAGCCATTACTTGATTTGATTATATTTTCAATTGCCATCTAGCGATCAAATTTGTAATTATTATTTTGGCCCAATATACAGTATAACCTCGTTAATTCGACACACTCCAATTCGACACTCGGCGATAATTCGACCATGTTGCGATGTCCCGACCTCCGGCCTATCAAATAACAAACCGTAATTCGACAGTATCGATAATACGACAGTTCCGATAGTTCGACCATTTTAAAATTCGAATTTTGACAGTTGAATGTTATTTTACAAGCAACTTTACCGCTAAACGGTATTACGGCGGCGACGATCGGCATCAGCGGCGCCGATACGATCGCGCCTGCGCACCTTTGGTTTCTGGTTAGTTTAAGTTTCACTTTGCAGTGCCGTTGCGCAATTTCGCGGATGTTATTGTTGTTTTTTTTTACGCGGGAATTTCGGCATCATGCGCTAACTAATAATAATTTTTATTTTATTTTTAACATTGAAATATTTTAGCTATTTTTAAATTTATAAATAATTTCTTTTTAAATAAATAAATCTTTATAAAATGATCCAACAATGATTATGATAACATTTTAATTCAATATTCCATTTCTGTGCTATTATAAAAGATTTAAACACAAAATCAATAACACCTGCAGCAGCAGTGGATGCCTTTAATACATTAAAATTTATTTATTAAAAGACATTTCAGAGGAAGAAAGGCAAGCATGTTTTTTCAAAATGCCATCTGGAATACATCTTGAATAGGATTTCAGTGCAAAAACAGATATCTATAAAGGAATTTTTTAAAAGATCTTCATGATTATTTTAAAATAATATTTTAAAATTTTATTTTTATATTTACCATATTTATTTCCTTTCAACTGCTATATTTTTCAATTAGAATAAAATATTATTCAATATATTTAATGTCTGTAGAGTTAATATTTGATTATATTACTGAAAAGAAACACATTGCCAATAAATTTATTTGTTACAATTATTTATGTTTCTAAAATATGTATTAATGCCATTTGTCACTGATACTAAAAGTTAATCATGAAAATAAAATAAAAACACACAATGGTTTCAATTAATATCATTAATTTATATTACAAGGCTATTTTAAAAAAATATTATTTTAGCGAGTTAGTTGATTACCTAATCATCTAACCTTAATTCAACACTTCCTTTAATTCAACCGAAAGCTCTGATCCCTTGGGGTGTTGAATTAAAGAGGTTCGACTGTATGTTTCTTTTATATATTATCAAAAAATATTATCCGCATAATATATTTGGCGAAACCGCTGAGGATTTCACAGCTGATGAGCCAAGCCCTCACATCTAATATCATTGCAGTAAGGCCTGTAGAGATATTATTCGATACTACAGTAGAACCTCCATGAGAGAACACTCTCGCTATAGGACACCACTCTACAAAGGACAGTTTTCATTTGCTAAATTACCAGTTTTACTATTGTGTAACTCTCCGGTAAGAGGACACATCTCTCTAAAAGACACTTTGACTCTGTAATTAGGTGTTGTCATGAAGGTAGTTGTACTGTATATAATGAATAAACCTAATGGCAAAAATAATTTATTACAAACTGGAAGTAATAGGTTTTTCTTTCTTGATATAAACATGGTTTTTAAAATGATAAGGCACAATCTGGATTATAGATTAGAAACACAAGGTCATAAGACCAAATAAATAAATAGTGTGTGACGTTTCAGTAACAGCGTTGTTACCATCTTCTGACAAAAGTTATGAAATTGTTTTCGAATTCATTTCAGTACTTTTGTCTAAAGATGGTAACAACGCTGTTACCGAAACGTCACACACTATTTATTTATTTGGATTTGGTCTTATTACCTTGTGTTTATGGTTTTTAAAATTATTTTATATTTTATATGTAAGTTAGGTATAATCTCTGCTATGATTGGTTTGAAGTCCACCTCATTGTATACTGCTTGCGGAGCCAATTAGAAACAAGCATTTATACATGGAGGAGAAGAAGGAATAAAAGTTGGGTGTGGGGAGGGATAAACACAAGTTTAAAGAAATTTAAACTATTTTTAATGACGATAAACACAAGGTAATAAGACCAAATACAAATAAATAAATAGTGTGTGACATTTCGCTAACAGTATTGTTACCATCTTCAGACAAAAGTACTGAACTAAGACTTTCATACAAGAAAATAAGACCTAATCCAAATAATTTAATGGTGTATGACATTTCGGCAACAACATTGTCACCATCATCAGACAATTTTATTCTTTTGTTTGATGATGGTGACTATGTTGTTGCCGAAACGTCACACACTAATAAATTATTTGGATTAGGTCTTATTTTCTTGTATTATAATCTATAATCCAAATTGTGCTTTATCATTCAGTACTTTCAGTATTTCAGTACTTTTGTCTAAAGATGGTAACAACGCTGTTACCGAAACGTCATACACTATTTATTTATTTGGTCTTATTACCTTGTGTTTATAATCTATAATCCAAATTGTGCCTTATCATTTTTAATGTTTCTTTTTTTTAAATAAAATAATTTGCTACTGCCTTTTACTGCAATGATTAAATTAATGGGAGGGCCTGGCTCATTAGCGGTAAACCTTCCCAGCGGTTGATTAAAAAGTCAAAACTTCTGGGAGAGTTCACCACTGATTTACTACCATTATTATTACCTTATAACTCTCTTTGAGTGTAAACATTGACGAGATGTCAATAAAGTTGTTTTAATTGTCAATTGGGGGGGGGTCGGTGGAAGGCTGGTTAAACCGTTTGGTTTTCGACCACTATGACCCGGGTTAGATTCCCGCATTGGACACTTTTTTCTGATTAAAAAAAAAAAAAAAATGCTCCAATGGTCCCCGATTCTTGCAAAAATCCAACCCCACCAGCGAGTGCAAGTTACCAAACGGGGCTCTGGCATATTTGTAAGTGCAAAGTCGAACTGCTTTTCACATGTGTAGACATGTGGTGCGCTTACAGTAAAAGCAGTCGCTAACTACCCACCATCATTATCATGGCCTGTACCACGTGTACTAGGGATAAGCAAAAAAAAGTCAATTGTCACTAATTTGCCAGGCTATCCCATTATTTTTATCATTGCAG
>CP092868.1:13810953-13821249 GCA_030710605.1 Cordylochernes scorpioides
TAGAAATGAAACAACAAGGCTCTGGCACATTTGTAAGTAAGTGCAAAGTCAAACTGTTTTTCACATATGTAGACACGTGGTGCATTTACAGTAAAAGCAATCGCCTACTTCTACCCACCATGATTATCATGGCCTGTACCACGTGTACTAGGGATAAGCGAAAAAAAAAAATGAAACAAATCTCTAACTAATTCCTTTCTAATTAACTCTTTCCATCATTGTAAGGCCATTTCCTACTATGGATTTTGTAAATAAGGCAGGAATTTCTCACTCCTAAAGTATTACAGCCTGTTAAAGGACATTATTGAAGAAACTATTCACAATTAGCGTTTATCTCTATTTAGTTTTAATGTTCTTCTCATGAGTACATGACAAAGTAGGAGGTACCTTGGTCATGTTGGCGATGTTGATGCCAAAGTGGGAAAGATGTTTGGCCAGGTGGGGATCCAACACCATGTTGTCTTCTTGGTAAGAGTATACATCTATCACACACACACACCACATATATATATACACTAGCCAAATGACCTGGGCAACGCCCGTGTTTTACCCGATTGAATGTTTTTATTCAAATACTATTTGTTACAATTATAAATTGGCGCCTTAAATAAATGCATATATTAGTTAATAACTATAGCCTATGTGCTTTATCTGTCTATGTACTGTTGGCTTCCGTAGGCATCTCTTACTGGGAAAAAGAAAGAGAGGATTCCATTTAGTTATTAACTAATATATGCATTTATTTAAGGAGCGACCCGTTCCAACACAATAGTTACAAAAACCAAAAAGCGAGTGGGGGGGGGCAAAGTAAAAAACAAAGTGTCTCGTGTAGTGGCGGCGCCATCGTAGCCACGTGATCGTAGCCAACCAATAGGAGAGCACCATTCCAAAAAAAAAAGCAAACGGTGACAGAGATGATGACGCTCATAACTGTATATAGAATATATTGGTACTGACGCGCTTCACCTAGCAAGAGTTCAAAACAATTTATTGTTGTTTCTTATCTCCTTGTGTAAAGGTCAAAACACCAAGAGACCAGAATTTTTCATTTGAATTGAAGTCTGTGTTGAATTAAAGTTGGTTAAATTATAACAAATAGCCGTATTGGGATATTGAAAAAGTGTGGTTTAATTTTAAAGTAAATGTTTAATATTATAGTGTTATAAATTGGATTAAAGATGTTACACTGTGTATTTCACATACATATATAATGATTAATATTTAAAAATGAAAAAATATTTAAAACTATTTATCTTTTATCCATATGTAGGATGAGGAGCTTTCAGAATATTTTCCTTTTTCAGGATTGTACTTTTGAGCAGAAAAAACGAGAATATTCTTTAAAAAAAGCTTCTCTCATCATATAAATAAAAAATATATAGAATATAGAGAAAGTTAGGCTGACCTGCGGTTCCATCCGCTGTGATGGTCCCCAACTTGACTACGAGGGGGAAGCCAGTTTGCTGGTAGTGCTGCATGGCGTGGTTGTTGCCACCACGGCCGTCGAAGTACCGTCGGCCACATAGGATGGCACCATCAGTCAGATTGAGCCATAGGTTGTCTGTCAGCTCGCAGTCCTGGCATTTCCAGCCAGTTGGAGGGATTTTGACACCATTATCTAGCTGGACTAGGTTCTCCGCTAGCCTGCACAGAAAGAAGGGGAGGCGCAGGTTTACAGCGTTCAGTATGGAGTGTGGCTTGGTGAAACTTACGCAGTAGACTGGAGTTTCTCTCCTTCCCAGGTTCCAGCAAGGGCTTGGGCCTCCTCTACCTTTCCTGCAGGCTCGCTGGCGATGATACAGGCCACACTGACTTGAACCTGTGCAGGTGGGGAGTTGAGAGGTCTCCACAAAGTAATGTACAAATAGTGTGTGTGGTTTATATGATATTTTAGTTGAATATATAGCCACGTGGAAAATTAGGGAAAACAAACTTCTGGGATGATGACACAACAATTTATTCAAGGCAAGAACAAACTATGAATGATAAAACAAAAGATAAGCAATGAGGGAAGTTTACAGAATAACAAAATATAAACATAAAAATGATACTCTGTTAATAAAATAATAAATACTTTGTTACAATATACAGTAAAACCTGTCTATAGCGCCCCCTCTTGGGACTCACCAAAATAGGGTGCTATAGAGAGGTCACTTTTAATGTAAAATGTTCACATTTTAATGTTTAAAATCAGGCGCTATAGAGAGAAAGGCGCTATTTAGAGGGGGCGCTATAGAAAGGTTTAACTGTATATATATATATATACTAAGGTAATTTTGTTCACATTTTTTTCTAGTTATCTCTTCAATAAAGGTCACTGTGTTTCAAATAAGATTCAGAGTTATTGTATGAATCCGATATACATGGTAAAAGGTACAACTTCCTTAAGTTTTGTCCATGAGTGTAAATCTGTGTTGATGGAAATAAAATATTAATTGTTGCTTCCAACCTTCATGACCTTGTGTAATCTTACCCATGGGATAATAAAAATTTATATACACCTATCGCCCGATTTACACGGTAGATATGTTCCTTAGAAAAACGTGTAAATCGGGGGATAGGTGTACACAGAAATAAAAATAAAATGCATTGACAGGTTAAAATATGTAGTCAGCACATAAGCTCGGGATTCCTCGTGAGATGTGTACACAGCGCAAGTGTTCAATCACAGTAGCATTTAGTATAGTGCGATAAAAACAAAAAAAAAAAAATACTTATTTGGAAAACTGTGTAAAAGCGAAAACGTGTAAAAAAAGTACCATGTAAATCGGGGGATAGGTGTATATATATATTAAAAATAAAGATGGCATTTCCTGACCACAAACATATGTGCTTTTTAGATGGCAGAGTGCTATCTAGTGGAGCAAAAATAAACTAAATGTTTATTTAACTTGCTCCGTGATATTTGGTCAACCCAATTTCTTGATAAATCAAGAAAAGTCATTCACGAACGCGTTCCGCGCTGTTGGCGCTTGTCAGCGTGGAGTAGGCTGTACCACTGCGACCAAAAAGATTTTTGGTCCCAGAGGCTTCTTGAGAAACCAAGAAATGGGTATTTAAGGCCAAATTTGTGTAAATACGCTCATAACACATGAATATTCCTATATAAATATATTGAAGGGAAAAAATTTTGATCATGCAGCTGAAAGTTACTATATATCAGTATACATTTTGTGACAGTAAGCCACTGGACAATCAGGAGAGATCCACCAGTACCAACTTACATTCTCTGGCAAGTCTACATTGGGCAGGGGGACAGTCATCAGCTCAGGCAGGATAACAATGGTGTGGACCTCATCGTAGTCATACTTCTTCTCCAGGTCTGAGAACCCTCCAGCCACACCTGGGTCACACCATATTGTTGTCATCTATAACACTTTCTTTTTATCGTAAAGATAAAGGCTGTCTTCATATTTCTTGAAAATAAAGATACTTCGGCCAGTAAATATTTTTATTACCTAGATGTTTCGACAAAAAGCTTTTGTCTTCGTCAGGAGCAAACAAAAATTAAAACATTTGGCAAGGCGTTAAAAATTATTGACGCGATATTTCAAATTTTGTACAACTATCTTTTTAGTTACATATTTTATTATTTAGGGGGAGGGGGAACTGGTGGAGGACCAGAATAAATCATCCATTTTCAACATCCATAACTCAGGATCGAATCCCGCAATGGGCACATCTCTTTTTTTCTCAGGAAAAATAAAATTTCTTCAATGCCCCCCCTTCGTCCCAGAGAAGTCCAATCCCACTGATGGTGAGTGCAAGTAATCAAACAGCGCTCTGTCATACAGGTAAGTGCCAAAGTCAAAATGCTTTCTGCATGTGAAAATATGCTACACTTACAGAAAAAGCAGTTGCTAATTATCCATTGTGATTATCATGGTCTGTACAGCGTTTACTTGGAATAATAATGTTATTTCTCACTGCTTTTCACATGTGTAGACATATGGTGCACTTACAGTAAAAGCAGTCGCCTACCTCTACCCACCATGATTATCATGGCCTGTACTATGTGTACTAGGGATAAGCAAAATAAAAATTGGGTACTCTACTTTGTGGATATAGCTTTGATACACATGCCTACATCTCATGAATCAGAAAAATTCCTGGTTCGAAATCAATCAGGTTTTTTTTCAAATAGGCATATGGGGCTACTCTTCCATAGTGTATTTTAGTGTTATAAAAGTGTAAACTTTTTAATTCTACCGACTATAATTTAACACAAGCTTTAATTCAAATTTAAAATGGGGGGTGTTGAATTAAAGTAGTTAGACTGTATTATAATGACACACGGCGTTTTATGGTTTCTATGGTTTCCACAAGTCCATATCTCAGAAGAAGGCCAAGTGACACTCACTCCTCACTTTCTTACTGCTACTCTTTTTGTGTTGTTTTTCTTGCTTCCCTCTTTCTCTTTCTTGTTTTTTTTTTCTTTTTTTTTTTCTCTTTCTTCTGTATATATTGTTATTTCCTTTGTCTCACTGCTTTGTTCTTATGCATACCTCTGGTGAATCCTGTATAGGGTCAGTGACCCTAAATAAAGGCTTTTTGTTGTTGTTGTTGTTGTATTATAATGACACATTTCCATGACAAAAAAAAGAGTTTTTGCTGGTTATTAGATGCAACAACATGCTAAGAACACTTGATTTAGTGTAATTTATCTTTTAGCCATTTGTCCACCAAGAGCTACAGGAGAGTAATGCCCTCCTCAGAATAATGTAGAATGAACCAAACAAAATGTAACAAGACCAAATCCCAAATTATTGTGAAATGTCTAGACTTTTTTCTTTTTTTTTTTGCTTATCCCTAGTATACGTGGTACAGGCCATGATAATCATGGTGGGTAGTTAGCGACTGCTTTTTACTGTAAGCGCACCACATGTCTACACATGTGAAAGCAGTTCGACTTTGCACTTACAAATGTGCCAGAGCCCCATTTGGTTACTTGCACTCGCTGGTGGGGTTGGACTTTTGCAAGAATCGGGGGCCATTGGAGCATTTTTTTAAAAAGAAAAAAGTGTCCAATGCGAGGATAGAACCCGGGTCGTAGTGGTCGTAAACCAAACGGTTTAACCAGCCTTCCACCGACCCCCACAATGTCTAGACTACACAGGCCATGATAATCATGGTGGGTTAAAGTTGACAAAATGCTTTTACTCTTAAGTGCACCACATATCTACACATGTGAAAAGCAGTTAAACTTTTACATTTACAAGCATACCAAGCCCCATTTGGTTACTTGCATTCGCTGTTGGGGTTGGACTTTTGCAAGAAAAAGGGTCTATTGGAGCAATTTTTTTTTTTTAAGGAGAAAAAAAAAAAAGGAACCCAATGTGGGATCCCAGGCGATAGTAGTCAAAAACCAACAGTTTAGATAACTCGTCCACCGACCCCCAACGTTATGATAAAATGAACCAAGTTGAGGAGAATAAAACCACCTGCAGGACAAGATAACAGATCTAAGCTGATGGATAATGTGATTACAAGGACTCTCAAAATGTCAGCCGACTACCTTCAACATGTCTACCATAGGAGACATATTAGCAGCCTACCATCTTCAGGATGTCTACCATAGGAGACATATTAGCAGCCTACCATCTTCAGGATGTCTACCATAGGAGACATATTAGCAGCCTACCATCTTCAGGATGTCTACCATAGGAGACATATTAGCAGCCTACCATCTTCAGGATGTCTACCATAGGAGATATAAGCAGCCTACCATCTTCAGGATGTCTACCATAGGAGACATATTAGCAGCCCACAGAAGGGAGAGGACAGATGTTTAACTCTCTCTCTGTTTCCTCTTTTATCATGTCTTTTTTTAGAAGCACCTAAAGCATCTCTCTTTACGGAGAGGTGTGTCCTCAAGTAAGAGTTTCATGAAGACTTCTATTCTATAGAAAAAAAAAATTGTGTAAACACCAACATTATAAACACAAGGTAATAAGACCAAATTCAATAAATTACTAATTATTTATTTATTTATTTGGATTTGGTCTTATTACCTTGTGTTTATAATGTATAATTCAAATTGTGCCTTATCACCAACAACATTAGTGTCACAGTGTCTCTATTCTTATATCTTCTATATAGAGGTAGCCCCACGACCTTCCAGAGTCTTTCTTCTTTTGAATTCTACCAAAATAGCAGTGATGGAAATCTGAGCTCATTCTGGTGCCATTGCCATACTACCTTTATAATGCTTTTATAGATAGGTGTTCCCTTACCGGAGTGTTACTGAATTGTAAAAATTGCTTGGTAATTTTAGTGATGAAAACTATCCTTTGTAAAGATGTGTCCTCTCATGGAGGTTCGAATGAATATCATATACATTAGAACCTCCATGAGAGGACACTCAAGCTAGAGGACACCTCTCTACAAGGACAGATTTCATTACCAAAATTACTAGTTTGACTAATTAGCAACTCTCCGGTAAGAGGACACCTCTCCCTAAAGGACACTTTGGCTCTGCAAGGGCCACTTACATTGGATACAAGGAGAAGACAATATTTGGATAGCTAAAAACAAAAAAAAAAAAAGGGTGTATACTAACCATTCACAATTAACATAATTTTATTGACATACAGTAGAACCTCCCTGTAAAGGACACCAATTACAGAGCCAAAGTGTCCTTTAGGGAGAGAGGTGTCCTCTTGCCGGAGAGTTACCAAATAGTAAAAATAGTATTTTTGCAAATGAAATCTGTCCTTTGTAGAGAGGTGTCCTCTAGCGTGAGTGTCCTCTCATAGAGGTTCTACTGTATCTAGAAAAGAGCAAGTAAAGAGAACAACTGTCAACAAGAGGTGGGAAGCAACAAGTCTAACTCACCGATGGCCATCTTGACAGGCTTTGGATTCTGGGCTCCATTCCCACCTTGGTTGGGTGGTGGGGCCTGCAAAACATCTCTTTAATTAAACATCATATTGAGGGGCTATAAAATACACTATTAAATTTTACATTTTTCTTGGAGGCAAGGTGCATTCTGTAGATTGGAAGTAGGTAGATAAAGGAATATACTCACCTCCTTTCTGGTCCGTTTAATGTGGAGGTAGACAGCATTGCCAGTCTTGCGGTAGAAGTTTTCCAGATACTTCCGCCCAACCCCGAGGAAAGTGTTCATACAGACATAGAGGCCTGTCTCAGTCTCCTGCAACCACTTACATAGAATACAAGGAGAGGAAAATATTTAGAAAATATCTAAAAAACCAAAAAAGGTGTATCCTGACCATTCACAATTAACAAAATGGACATCTTGTTCATACAGTAGAAACCTCCCTGTAAAGGACATCTAATTGCAGAACCAAAGTGTTCCTTTAGGGAGAGATGTCCTCTTACCGGAGAGTTACTAAATAGTAAAAATGGTAATTTTGGCAATAAAAACTGTCCTTTGTAGAGAAGGTGTCTTCTAGCATGAATGTCCTCTCATGGAGGTTCTACTGTACATGCAAAAGTGCACATTCTGCACTCTTGTTTATAAAAAAAAAAATTAAATACAATTAAACCTGTCTATAGCACCCCCTCTTGGGACTCACCAAAATAGGGTGCTATAGAGAGGGGTTGCTATAGACAGGTCACTTTTAATGTAAAATGTTTACATTTTAATGTTTAAAATTGGGCGCTATAGAGAGGAAGGCGCTATATAGAGGGGGCGCTATAGATAGGTTTAACTGTATACACAACCAGGTACAATGAATATGTACTGGCACCTCTGCAGATTGAGAATTTTAGATGGCAGAACACCATCTAGTGGAACAACAATCAATTAAACATTCATTAACACTTGTCCCATAAAATTTGACCAACCCATTTACTTGATAAACCAAGAAAAGCCAATCAGGAAGGCATTTCAGGCTGTTGATCCTCCTCATCAAACATTGGTGCAGGTTGTACCTCAATGACCAAAAATTTGTTTCAAGAGGCTTCCTGAGAAATCAAGAACAGATTGTCATCTAGTGGAACTACAAGACTTATAGCTTTTCTCCCTGACTTGTGTTTCTGTTGTTGTTGTTGTTTCTTATCCCCTTGTGTAAAGATTACACAAATTCCATGAGTTCATGCTCCTCGAGCTATTTTATGTGTTTCTTCTTCTATAGGGAGATTATCGTTGTCTTAATTCCAACTCCTATCCCTATATATAGTCACGGCCGTCATCGGCCGCCTCTGTCACGGATGCGCGCGCACAGGGAGGTCACGTGCTCGCCGGCAGCCAATAAAAATAAAAATCCCTCGAGCCGGATTTGAACCAGCGACCTAAGGATCACCATTGTAACATCTACAGTCGGGTAAAACACGGGCGTTGCCCGGGTCATTCGGCTAGTTTTTATATAAAGAAGCTTTTCTTCACGTGTTACCTGTGTTTCTTCTCCTAAAAATAATATTTATGCCAATATGATAAAGCACAATTTGGATTATAGATTATAATAAAAGAAAATAAGACACACACTAATAAATTATTTGGATTAGGTCTTATTTTCTTTTATTTATGCCAATAATAATAATTCACATTTTTCATAGCACCGATGACATTTTAACAACCCAGGTACTACTAGGCAGACATGGATTGGACATACAACTAAAGAGATTGGTGAACAAAGTGCCGGAGGGTAAAGTGAATGGTAGAAAGAAGAAGAATTTGACAGATGAAATGGATGGGAAGCTATGAAGAAATAATGAGAAGACCTCAAAAGATAGAGAAGAATTTTTTTGAAAGGAAAAATATAATTTGGGTAAAAAGTTTCTTTTTATTTTAGATTTTTGCATGCTTTCGAAAGAATTTCTGCTCTTAGCCGTTGAAGAGCAGAAAGTCGTTTGAAAGCTTGCAAAAAATCTAAAATGAAAGAAACTTTTTTTTACCCAAATTCTTTTTTTTCCCAAAAAATTCCTGGGTAACTATTGCTCAAATAGAGAAGAATGGTGTTGCTAGAGACCAAGGACCTTCTCAAGAACATAGAAAATTAAAAAGAATAATTATATTTATGGACTGGATAGGAAGATATAAAGAAATAAAGAGAAGATTTCAAGGTTATAAGCATTGGTACCACTAGAGATCAGGATAAAGAAGAGAGAAATTGAAGAATAAATAGAAAATCTGCTTAAAGTTATTTTTACTAAAAAAAAAAGTGAATCAAATATTCTTCAATAAGATTATTTTATAATGTATTTATTGATTAAAGTATACAAATTATATTCAATTTTATGATTTATTTAAAGAAGTCAGGAGACAAGGGGGTCGGTGGAAGGCTGGTAAAACCGTTTGGTTTTCGACCACTATGACCCAGGTTTGATTCCCGCATTGGACACTTTTTTCTGTTAAAAAAAAAAAATGCTCCAATGGCCCCCGTTTTTTGCAAAAGTCCAACCCCACCAGCGAGTGCAAGTAACCAAACGGGGCTCTGGCATATTTGTAAGTGCAAAGTCGAACTGCTTTACACATGTGTAGACATGTGGTGCGCTTACAGTAAAAAGCAGTCGCTAACTACCCACCATGATTATCATGGCCTGTACCACGTGTACTAGGGATAAGCAAAAAAAAAAAAAAAGGAGACAAGGGATATAAACCGTCGATTTCTGAAACCACGATCTGAGGTAGAATCCTGCATTGGGCACTTTTTTCTGAAATTAAAAAAAAAATTGCTCCCCCTAATGGCTCCCAATTCTTGCAAACAATCTAACCCCACCTGTAAATGCAAGTAATCAAACAGGACTCTTACACATTTGTAAGTGAAAAAGTTAAACTGCTCTCAACATGTGTAAACCTGTGGTGCACTTAAAGAGTTTTTTTTTTTTTTTACTTATCCTTTTAGTCTAAATTAGACAAGATCTTGGAGGTTGTGCTCGTAAAGAAGCTCAAGAACTCTTCTTGGTTCTCTGTACAGGGATCTTTTGTCCTTTCTAATGCAATTTAGTAAATGTTGGGGAGTGGCCTCTTCGGTTTTGCACCTAGTGCACATGGGGAAGCACTTAAAGAGTAAAAGCAGTTACCACCTACTAACAACCATGATTACCATTGTGTACACTATCAATAATAAAATAATAATAATAAAAGGTAATTTTTATATAAATTCCTCAAGTTTTCAATTAAATTCCTCTTCTACAGGTGTTGATTCTTAGTTAACTATTATCAAAACGTCTCTTTTATTTTTAAGCTCCTATTTTTTTTTTCTTGATATATATGCAAATACGTGACGCTTTACTTGTATATTTTAGAGAGTACGTATCTTCTTTCTTATCTCGGGTACATATGTAAAGTTGATGTTGTTTTTGCTTAATCCTCAAGTCATTCAAACGATC
>CP092868.1:13821349-13843696 GCA_030710605.1 Cordylochernes scorpioides
TCTATTAGGTCCCATTGTCTCAGCTTTTTTATTATAGTCCTGGGGGTTTTCCTAGAGGTATTTTTTAGAGGATAGGTATGTAAAGTAGAAATTGGATTCAAAATAATCATTCTCCTGAAGACAGTGACAGGGATTCACTGAAACTACGGCAATTAAATAAATAAATGGTTAGTTATATATTTTTTTCCAAACAAATCAAGTCTTGATCCTACAAACTGTCGTGTTCTCTACCTAACAAAATAGCAGTTGACGAACACTATACGGTATAAGATATTTATTTCTATAAAATGGGATCCTTTCACTCTTCTCTTACACTCTATATATATCCAATCGTTTTTACATAATTAATTTTCTATCAGAAAATTAATACATATTTACATATATGCTGCACTTTTTTCTCCAAGAATAAAATCTGCATATAGAATCATTACACAAACTAAACATTCAAAATACATTTTTCTAAAGTCCTCTAGCCAAGTAACTGGACTAACTAGAAAATTGACCGTCCACCACAGTTTATACCTATTACAAGGCATGGTGAGAGAGGGAGAATTAGCGAGTATCCCAAATGACAAGAATGTATTATGCATGAAGGTATTTGTAATGAATGGGAAAACACCTAGTTGAAGAGCCAAATTTCCCTTTAGGGAGAGGTATCCTCTTACCAGAGAGCAGCTAAAGTGTAAAAATGGTAATTTTGGTGATGAAACTATCCTTTGTTGAGAGGTGTCCTCTCATGGGAGTTATGCTGTACTTAAAAGAATTTTTAAGAGCATGCGAGAATCAAAGCAAAAAAAAAAAAAAGTTTAAAATAGAACATAAGATTCCACCAACCCTATTATTCCTAGCAGATATTTGTTACGTCCAAAAGGAAAGATGCTCTCTGTTATGCCAATTCAATTATTATATTGCTATGGCGAGATGCCTAAAAGAAAGATTTGGCATAGGTCTTTGGAGGTCATATGTGTGTCAGGAAAAGTTGACCAATTAGGAGGGGTGATACCAGTAGGCATCCTGTCCCCAGGCGAGTTCAACGGCGGCTATGTACTTAGTTGAACTGTTTTTCCTACATGTAAACATGTAGTGCACTTACAGTAAAAACAGTCGCTAACCTCTACCCACCATGATTAACATGGCCTGTAGCGCGTGTACTACGAAAGTGTTTAAAAAAAAAAAAAATTGGGGTCAGAGAATGGTTCCGTTAGAAAGGTAAATTAATTGCTAGGCCATGAGAATGTGAATGGTCAAATAGGACGATATGGAAACTTGAGAATTGCAGCAAGGTTTAGGAGTAGAAACATTACTTTATAGGGGCACCTCATTGCTCACATCACCTGCAAGTAGCCATTACTTGATTTGATTATATTTTCAATTGCCATCTAGCGATCTAATTTGTAATTATTATTTTGGCACAATATATGTTTCTTTTATATATTATCAAAAAATATTATCAGCAAAATGTACTTGGCGAAACCACTGAGAGATTTCACCCCTGATGAGCCAAGCTCTCTCATCTAATATCATTGCAGTTAAGGCCTGTAGAGATATTATTCGATACTACAGTAGAACCTCTATGTGAGGACACTCGCGCTAGAAGACACCACTCTACAAAGGACAGTTTTCATTTGCTAAATTACCATTTTTACTATTGCGTAGCTCTCTGGTAATAGAACACCTCTCTCTAAAGGACACTTTGACTCTGTAATTAGGTGTTGTCCTTTACAGGGAGGTATTTCTACTGTATATAATAAATAAACATATAATATAATATAATAAATGACAAAAATAATTTACTACAAACTGGATGTTATAGATTTTTCTTTCTTGATATGGTTTTTAAAACGATAAGGTACAATTTCGATTATAGATTAGAAACACAAGGTCATAAGACCAAATAAATAGTGTGTGACGTTTCAGTAACAGCGCTGTTACCATCTTCTGACAAAAGTTATGAAATCGTTTTCGAATTCATTTCAGTACTTTTGTCTGAAGATGGTAACAACGCTGTTACCGAAACGTCACACACTATTTATTTTAGATTTGGTCTTATTACTTGTGTTTATGGTTTTTAAAATTATTTTATATCTATATATATAAAATTGAATGTCTGTCTGTTTGTCTGTACTCTATAGATTCAAAAACCATACATCCAATTGCCGTGAAATTTTGGGATATTATTAGGTATATCACCGGGAAGGTTTTTGAAAAATAATTTCATGAATATCTTGAATATCCTTAGAGTTATTTGCAGATTTGTAGATTTAACTCGCAAGCAGCGCCCCCATTGTGACGATGATAACAAGTTTTCTTATCACTAAGTTTGTTATCTTAAATATTATTTATCAAAAGTAAGATTATCTCAGGATGACACGGCAATTTATTTGAGACAAGAATAATGATACAATTCCAAGGCGAAGATACTATTCCTTCAACTTCCAATTACCGAGGGAACCAATTAATATTGATTTTATTCAACTTATCGAGTATTTTTCAAGGGACCGGGAAAAAATGTTCACTAGATAAAACTATGATTTTCTAATGTAGAAAATTAGGAAAGACAAAATTCAGGATGACACGGCACACAGGGACCGGGAAAAAATGTTCACTTTATCGAGAGATTCAAATTTACGAGTTTCAAATTAGAAAGAAGGAATCATATATTGCCGCAACTCTTTTTATTATTATAGCGGTTAAGGAAGCTTTCGGGCAAGCCCTTCTTCAGCTAATTATATTGTACAAACAAAGAGAGATTATATATCGTTTTTAATATAAATCAAAATAAACGAAAAGAAATTTACCACGCCCCTATCGCCCTCGTTTCAATAGCACCGCGTGGCCACGTTATGTCTGATCCTAACTTCAAATGTAATATGGTACAAAAATATCTTAAAAGAAAGTTACGCAATTGAATAAATATAAAGAATCAACTATAAACAGTTCAAAGGATTTAGTGGAGATTTTTAGGATAGAAGGGGAACGTACTGTGATGGCAACTGTATACTTTTGTTTAATGGTTTAGGGTGCTTCATGGTTTCTATTGCTTCAAGAATGAGTCTTTGGGTTTTAGTTTTGGCAAACTAGTTTTGTCACCATCATCAGACAAAAGAATAATTATTTAATTATAATATTATTTTATTATTATAAAATTATAATAGATTTATTCTTTTGTGAGAATGATGGTGAGAATGTTGTTACCAAAACGTCACACACTAATAAATTATTTGGATTAGGTCTTATTTTCTTTTATTATAATCTATAATCCAAATTGTTCTTTATCAGTAAGGACAGTAGAAAATTTATTTTAAAAAAGAAACAGATGTCGAAAATAGTTTTAAATTCTTAAAACAGATGGGGTGCCAATACAAAATATATTTGCACATCACATGTTAGTAATAATCAAACTTTTTTTCCAATCAGCAACATATCAGATAGATCCTAAAAAGTATCTTTTACCAAGATGTGACTTTATTTTTCTATGACATTTATATGTCAACTAGCCGAATGACCCGGGCAACGCCCGTGTTTTACCCGATTGTGAATGTTTTGATTCAAATACTATTTGTTACAATTATAAATTGGCGCCTTAAATAAATGCATATATTAGTTAATAACTATAGCCTATGTGCTTTATCTGCCTATGTACTGTTGGCTTCCGTAGGTAAGACGCTCGTAACTGTATATAGAATACCGCCATGCGTGCGCACAGGGAGGTCACGTGCTCGCCGGCAGGGGGGGGGGGGGGCATTACGTCACTCAAGGTCACCATCGCGCCAACGATGACACGTGATCGTAGCCGTCCAATAGGAGGGCGCCGGCCATCCGTGACAGAGGCGACCGATGAGGAAAGACGCTCGTGACTATATATAGGATTAATAGTATTTAAAACAGACGGATGGACATGCGAGATTTGCGTGACAAGAATGGAGCCTGGGCTACATCACCATTTGCTCTCATGTATGGGGCTGAAAGACGAACGAGAAGTGCTCCTCAGTGAAATAGGCCTTGAGGGAATCTCTTTGGAGCTCTTGTTGAATGAGGTGGTGAGAAGCAGAGTTGGGAGCTTTTGCGTTGTTCAAATTTTGGAAGACGGCTGAAGAGAAGGGGAGGCTATATACATAATCTGATTGATGTAAATAATTATATGTAAATAATCTATGTCAGGATTAGAATGACGAATCCTGTATGGGACTTTGATTCCAGTAAAAGGCTTGTTGCTGCTGTTGTATATAGTCACTGTGTAGAAAATACTATACTATACCTACTACATATAGGTTTCTCTCTGTATTCTTAGTTCTCTTCTCTTCAATTACTCTGTAAACTGGCGAATCCTATATAGGACGAGAGGTCCTCAATAAAGGCTTTTTGTTTTTGTATATATCAATTAATAGGCTTAGAATTATTTTGCACAGTCATGATGTGGTAATATTGAAAAATATTGCTCTAATCTGAGATATATATAAATCTTTTGCTACTTTAATCAAATCAAAATATTATCAAAAATTGTTCAGAACTATGTACTACAATTTTTAACTCTGAAAAAGAAAATAATATTTTTTACAAATTTATTTTTATGAATCTATTAACTCTATTTTAATCAAATAACTCATTATTGAATAGAATACTTCCTTATTTAAAACAAACTAATATTGCTATATAATTATTTTTTAAAAATAATTTAATAAGTTGGGCAAATTTGAGATTTGTAGTAAATAATAATGCATTGGGTAGTAAGCTTATATTAATATATATTTATAAATGAATAAAATAAAGCATCAAGGGCTGCGTATCTTTATTATAATAATTATATACGAGCTTTCGGGCACATACGCCCTTCTACAGGAATTAATGAAACAATAATCCAACTAGTTTGAAATAAGATTTATATATAAATTTAAATTTAACGTGTATATCCACGATACACGTGCATATCAACTTGCAAGGTATCCCATCAGACATGTGATATCTTATACTGTGAATGAATTTGTTTTATCTTATTTTATTTAAGTCTATTGAATTATATGCTTCTGGTAAATCAATTCTGCGATTTATACTGCTATATTGTTTGGACACTATTGCTTCAATTATTAATCTTTGATATTTGTTATTGATATTGTTGTAATGTACTTTAGGTTCATTTAAGTTAAATGTATGTCCTGTTGAATTGGAGTGCTGTACTATTAATGATAATGGGTCATTTCTGTTTATGTTTCTTCTGTGTTCAATGATTCTATTATGTAATTTTCTTCCCGTTTCTCCCACATATTTGGCATTACAATTATTACATTCTATAGAATAAATTACCTCTTTTCTGCTTGATATATATTCGGTTTGCCTGTTTTTTGTAATCGGATTTCTTAAGATATCTGATAAGTTGGGAGAGTTGCTATAGAAGGTTTTTATTCCATATTTATCTAGTGTTCTAGAAATGTGGATGGATTTCGGGGAATATGGGATGTAACAATTCTGCCTGTATATTTTAGTTTTTTGTGCTGACATGTTAGATGTGACCTGCGCCGCCTGATAGAAATGTTTTAAAATAAATGTTTTGGGATAACCAGCTGATGTCAAATTATGGATAACGGTTTGCGTTTCTTGCGTTTTGTATTGATTTACAGAACAATGAGTACAAATTCTTTTAGTTAATGTTTTCACTGTGTTAATTTTATGACTAATGGGGCAGAATGAATTAAATTTTATATAATTGGGGGTGAATGAAGGTTTGTAGTAAACTGTTGTTTGCAATCTATTGTCTATTTTAATATTTAAATTACATAATAGAATCATTGAACACAGAAGAAACATAAACAGAAATGACCCATTATCATTAATAGTACAGCACTCCAATTCAACAGGACATACATTTAACTTAAATGAACCTAAAGTACATTACAACAATATCAATAACAAATATCAAAGATTAATAATTGAAGCAATAGTGTCCAAACAATATAGCAGTATAAATCGCAGAATTGATTTACCAGAAGCATATAATTCAATAGACTTAAATAAAATAAGATAAAACAAATTCATTCACAGTATAAGATATCACATGTCTGATGGGATACCTTGCAAGTTGATATGCACGTGTATCGTGGATATACACGTTAAATTTAAATTTATATATAAATCTTATTTCAAACTAGTTGGATTATTGTTTCATTAATTCCTGTAGAAGGGCGTATGTGCCCGAAAGCTCGTATATAATTATTATAATAAAGATACGCAGCCCTTGATGCTTTATTTTATTCATTTATAAATCGTACAGGGCTTTTTAATTAATATATATTTAAATTAAAGTAAAAAAAAAAACCATATCAAACTCAAAAGTTATCATATGCTTTAATAATTAAACATATGTATCTTCTGCAAAAATTTTAATTCAATTTGTTCTAAATATATATTATACTAGAACTTAATTAGCTTTAAAATATCATATTGATTTTTTAAAAATGATTATTCAATCTCAATACCTCTTGTATTTTTGTTTAAATGTAGCTAGTTTTGATTTTAAAATATGTTAGTGTACACAATCACATTTCTAAGCCTTAGATACATTTAAAATTTTAGAGAGGGGAAATATAAAGCACAAAAATATAAAGTAAAATTGTAATCGCAAGATGCTAATTTTATATTTTTTGTAAAATTTCACTCTGGACCTCCTAACAAAGGAATGATTCTGTTTAATATATTTTTAACGCCGGTTTTTATGGGCACACTCCCTATATGTATAGGAAAAGAATACATACCGGGGTATCAAATGAAAATACACATTCATCTTTATATACTTTTTCACCGGGTTGAGGAGTTCTAATCTTATCTACATGATTTTTTAACAAGTCGTAAGAAGCCATGATTTATTTTTGAAAGATTATCAAGCAAATTAAACAATACGAAACTTTCAATGTTGCTAAAGCGTTTCGCCAGTTATGCGTAAAAGCAATAAAAATCTACAATGTCTATATTTTAAATAGATATAATTAAATTATAGAAATTGGCGAAGCATTAATCTTTCAAAAATAATTTTGGAAGTAAAATAATGTATAATTTATTCTCTATATAAATTACATTATTTAATATTGATTTTTAATGATTACATTTTAAAAAATCTTAATATAAATATATTTTATAATATAAAATAATTTTGCTATATGATAATATATAGCAAATATATAAACTTTAGATAAGAAGAAACAATCCAGATGTGCTGGTTATAGAGTCTCATGATGATTAACTTTGAACAAAATTATATCAACCAATAGTGTTGCCAAAACAAATCTTTCATACATTTTTATAAGGAGGTTGTGAAAAGTACTGGACCTGTACATGTTAAGATCATTTGAGGCTGGCCTAGAATATGGGTATTATAATAAGAGAGAGAGAGAGAGAGACTGTATTAATTACAATAACTTGAAAAATAATTGCTATTATTTGTGTTAAATTGTTCAATTCTTACCAGGAAGATAGAGGTTACCTGGCCGGAATTCATAGTTCTTAAAATTAAAGATACTTCGGCTAGTGAATCTTTTAATTACATCAAAATTTCAACAAAAATATAAATAAAATAATTTAACGCCTTACCAGACGCTTTAATTTTTATTTGCTCCTGACGAAAAAAATAGTTTTTTCGAAACGTCGATATAACAAAAAGATTCACTGGCCGAAGTATCTTTAATTTTGAGAACAATTCTTACCATATTTCTGTCCATCTTGATTTTTCTTATTAATCATCGTCGCCACTTTTAAGTATTCACTCTATATATGCTAAGTATTCAATAATATAATGCATATAAATATATGCATTTATTACTATAACATCACAATGACATCACTTATGTCTTTTAAGATCCAATTTTCTCAGGGAATAAGAGAAAGTTTGTTTGTTTATTTAATAAAGAAATAAACTTTGCTAAATAGATCTCTCTTGTATATTGCATTCTAAAGGCTTTTATTAATTCAAAATCAATTGATAAATCGAGAAAATAAATATTAGAAAGGCTTGAATAATCGATCCTGTATTTTATAAAATTTCATTCTAATTAACCTACTAACTTATTTTAAAATAACTGTTTTAATACTTTTGACCATTATTTCAATGTTTTGATTTACAATAATGGCTCCATCATCCAAACCAACCAGGTTACCTGGAGCGAAATCGCACTCTAATTTATCCAACTCCAGGATAAATAAAACAATGAAGACATTAACAAATTATATACATGCCTTTAAACATGACTTTTCTATTAAAAAAATGTTTACGAGTCCACAACATATGTGGATTTTAGCAACCGTTTTATATTTAGCAGAAGTTATTTTAAATATAGTCATTATCGAAAGAGTATCATGTAAGGTTATTTTAATATATATATATATATATGCACATTTTAAATTTAAATAACCACAATTTTAATATTAAAATATTTGTATGAACTCTCTTCCTCCCACACTTTAAAAATTAAATGCCCCATATGCAACACACATGGAAATAACCCGATTTAAAAATATTCCTAAAATCACTTTATAGGTTCAAGTTTTGCATATTTTATACACAAATTTTCTTCTGAGTTTTAATACTTGTAATCTAATCTCTTCACAGATACAATTCCAGTATTGCTAACACTAAAACTTACTGGAAATTACACTAAATCCTATAGAATGTATTTTAACCAGTTTAAAAATTCTTTATAAAACCATTTAATCGTTTGATAACTTGCTTTTAATATTTATATATCACCAATAAAATGCCCATTTTGTAGTGCGGTATGTGTTGAAAGCATTAATTTAAAAAAAAGGGAATAATAATCTACCAAATAATATCAATAGTTCTAATGTAACTGCTGTTTAATAAAATGGAAAGTTGTCTTTAGATGGGCACCTAGATTTTTCATAATAACACAATGCTAAAATGGCCTTCTTTATTTCTTTCTTATCTCCATACTGGGTGAAGTGGCCTTGATTCTTGCAAAAGTCCAAACCCCACCAGTGAGTGCAAGTAATCTGCTTTTCACATGTGTAGACATGTGGTGCACTTACTGTAAAAGCAGTCGCCAACTTCTACCCACCATGATTACTATTATCTGTACCACGTGTATTAAGAATAATTTTTTTAAAAAATCAAACGGGGCTCAGACACACTTGTAAGTGAAAAAAATTGAACTGCTTTACATGTGTAGACATTGTAATGCACGTACAGTATAAGCAGTCGCCAACTTCTACCCACCATGATTACTATTATCTGTACCACGTGTATTAAGGATAATTTTTTTAAAAATCAAACAGGGCTCAGACACCCTTGTAAGTTAAAAAATTGAACTGCTTTACACATGTAGACATTGATAAGGCAAAATTTGGATTATAGATTATAAACACAAGGTAATAAGACCAAATCCAAATAAATAGTGTGCGACGTTTCGGTAACAGCTTTGTTACCATCTTCAGATAAAAGTACTGAATGAGAGAATTTTATCACAGCATGCTTTTAAATAGTTCCTGTTAATATGTTAGTTTTGTTGGAAAAAGATTTAATAAAAAGAGAAAGATGCATATTTACATATTAAGGAAAAGAAGAAACAAGATGATAATCTTTTATTTGCATAACCATTTGTTTTTTGTATAAATATTTGCATATTTTATTTGTTTTTAGACATATATATAGAACCTGTGAGAGTTAATAAAGGTGTGGTTTTGATGTGTGAATAGGCTCTAAATCTTCAATTATTGAAAGTTTAACAACAAGTTTCCTATAACAGGAACTATTTAAAAGCATGCTGTGGTAAAATTCTCTCATTCAGTACTTTTGTCTGAAGATGGTAACAACGCTGTTACCGAAACGTCACACACTATTTATTTATTTGGATTTGGTCTTATTACCTTACGTGTAGACATTGTAATGCACTTACAGTATAAGCAATTGATTACTTCCCACCACCATGATTATCCTGGCCTGTACAACATGTACTAAGGATGATTAAACCATATTTATTTTTAAATCCTGATTAAATATGGAAGCATCAGTCAAGAAAAAAAAAATCATTAAGCATAAATTTTCTATTTTTCAAATAAATTCAACTTTCTAATGTTCACAAGGTAATAAGACTAAATCTAAAAAAGATAGTACATTAATTATACGGTGTAAAAATTCTGAAAAGTAAAAAAAAATATCCCAACTGTGGCTATAGTGAACCAAAGGTAGGTTCCCATTGAGGTTCACTATAGAGGGGTTTTACTGTATATATATATATCTAAAGAGACATGGGTTGCCTCTCCCGTCAAAATAGACGTCTAAAACCAGACACCATCTATTGACCGTCACTGCAACTAGCGGCCTCGGGTCGGTGACAAAGCCACAACACCAGGAGAGGCGACCCTTATCTCTTTAGATCAATTTCCTCCCAGCAAAATTTTCATCTATATATATATACTAGCCGAATGACCCGGGCAACGCCCGGGTTTTACCCGATTAAATGTTTTATTAAAATACTATTCTTTACAATTATAAATTGGCGTCGTGGATGGCACTCTTTTGAAACGTCCCGCTTCAATCTTTGTGTATTTTTAAAATACAAAAATAAAAATGTAAATTTTCACAACGATATTTGAAAATTGTATTATTTAGATTTTTTGTATGAATATATTTTAAATCTGATATATACATAAAATGATATGATAATGATAGCAAGTGATTTCTTGTTCCTGACATTACGTCACTCAAGGTCACCGTCGCGCCAGCAAACGGTGACAGAGATGATGACGCTGATAACTCTATATAGAATATTTAGACCTAATGGCATATATTGGATTGAATAACAAAATATATTTACCAATATTTCAGTTGGTTGAACTCCAACCTTTGTCAAGACATAGGACATGTATAGTTAGCTAGAACTCCTAGTTGCCCCTGTTGATTGAAGGACAGCCTGAAAGCTAGAGAATGAAATTTTGCAAGAAACTTTGCCCTGGATGTTTTATTTATTTGATTAAATAAGTTAGAGGAAGAATAAACACAAGGTAATAAGACCAAATAAATAAATAGTGTGTCACGTTTCGGTAACAGTGTTGTTACCATCTTCAGACAAAAGTACTGAATAGTCGCACACTATTTATTTATTTGGATTTGGTCTTATTACCTTGTGTTTATAATCTACTAGCCGAATGACCCGGGCAACGCCCGTGTTTTACTCGATTGAATGTTTTGATTCAAATACTATTTGTTACAATTATAAATTGCCGCCTTAAATAAATGCATATTTTAGTTAATAACTATAGCCTATGTGCTTTATCTGTCTATGTACTGTTGGCTTCCGTAGGCGTCTCTTACTGGGAAAAAGAAAGAGAGGATTCCATTTGGTTATTAACTAACTAATATATGCATTTATTTAAGGAGCGACCCGCTCAAACACAATAGTTGCAGAAATGGGGGGCGGGGGGGGGGCAAAGGTGGCGTGATCGTAGCCGACCAATAGGAGGACGCCATTCCAAAAAAAAAGCAAACCGTGACAGAGGCCACGCATGACGCTCGTAACTGTATATAGAATAATCTAAATTGTGACTTATCATTAGAGGGAGAATGTTTATTACTGCTGTTGATAAAGCACAATTTGGATTATAGATACAAGAAAAATAAATAAATATTGTGTGATGTTTCAGTAACAGCGTTGTTACTGAAACACATCACACACTATTAGTTTATTTGGATCAGACAAAAGAATAAATGAATTTTTTATAAAATATTTATTCTTTTGTCTGATGATGATAACACTGCTGTTACCGAAATGTCACGCACTATTAATTTATTTGGATTATTTTCTTGTATTACTGCCGTTGTTGTCTAGGGTGTTGTGTGTGGCAGATACAGAGATAGACTGGAAGGCGTACATGCAGCAGGCGGAGGGAGTCATGAATGGAACATGGGATTACACCCAGCTGAAGGGAGATACCGGACCTCTGGTGTAAGTGGCTTACTGTATGTTGCTGTATACAGACCTACTTTTTTTTTTTGTAAAACGACATTGGAAAATATCCTGCTTAAGTTTCTTTTGAATGAAAAATCAAATTTTTTTTAGGAGAAATAACGACTATTTCTAACCTTAGAGATGAGGTATGAAAGGATGAATTGTGAAGAGTAATGATTAACGGACACTTTTATTTTTCCGTTTATCATTACTCTTCACAATTCATCCTTTCATACCTCATCTCTAAGGTTAGAAATAGTCATTATTTCTCCTAAAAAAAAAATTTGATTTTTCATTCAAAAGAAACTTATGCGGGATATTTTCCAATGTCGTTTTACAATCATAGGCCGCATTATATTGTATTATACTTTTTTTTGCTTATCCCTAGTACACATGGTACAGGCCATGATACTCATTGTGGGTAAAAGTAGGCGACAGCTTTTACTGTAAGTGCTATAGCATATTTGTAAGTACAAAGTCGAACTGCTTTTCACATGTGTAGACATGTGGTGTGCTTGCAGGACAAATAGTCGGCAACTACTATCCAACCTGATTATCATGGCCTGTACCATTTGTAGAAGGGATATTTATATAATAAAATTTGCAAAAAAAAAAAAAAACTGCGGTGGCTTGTTTGGCTTCGTTAGAAGCTAAGAGATTTGTGTAGAATGCCTTATCTGTGGTATTCCAACCTGTAATGTGACAGTGGGGTGCAGGTATCCCGGGGGTTTTGTGTGGGTCTACTCGCTCCTTTACTGGCTGACATCCAAGGGAACCAATGTCCACCTGGCTCAGTGCATCTTCATGGGACTCTATCTCTACAACCTCCTCCTGGTGTTCCGGATCTACCGCAGAACCACCCACGTGAGTAGTTTCACTTGTCCTGTTCCTATCTGTAATGGTGGAGTCAACCTAAGATATCTTTTATATCACCAGGCATCATGCCTTGTGTTTCCTATGTTAATCATACTACGGTAAAGTGGCATGAACATATCTATGGCCAAAATATAGAGGGAAATTTCTCTGTGGAAGGATAATGATCTATAAAAATGAAGGTCACCTCTCTCCTGTTAAAATAGATGACAAAAACGAGACGCCACTTAACCAACTAAACACTTCTTTGGCAAATTGTGAAGATTCCATTTGATTCCTTGTGGGTCTCTCTCTCTCTCTCTCTCATGAAATAAAGTCCATTCTGAACTGATAAGGGCCATCAGTCCAAAACCATGGTCTTTAGGTGAAAGCTTCTCAGTTT
Organism: Cordylochernes scorpioides; assembly: GCA_030710605.1. NCBI lineage: Eukaryota > Metazoa > Arthropoda > Arachnida > Pseudoscorpiones > Chernetidae > Cordylochernes > Cordylochernes scorpioides. The sequence continues at coordinate 13,834,553 of CP092868.1, forward strand.
GCCAAAGCTGGTGTTGTGGTTTTGTTACCAACCTGAGTTCGCTAGTTTGCGGAGATGGTCAATAGTTGGCTTCTAATTTGATGGGGGAGGTGACCTTTATTTCCATAGTCCATTGTTTCAGGTCATCCACCTTTTCTTCTCATCTTGCCATCTTTGTCCACGCAGTCTTTTCCTGAGAACCTTTCCCTCCAGAGCTATCAGCAGTCTCTCCCGCTAATCCACACATCACATGTCCAACAATGACATCATGCTACTGGAAACTTCCTAGATGCTGTCAGATATCCAGTGTGTTGTACAGATCCCACCATATGTCCTCATCTTCATGTGCCTTCTCTCCTACCGGGTCCACTCCATTTATGTCCTGAGGCTCTTCAATGATCCCGTGGCCATCCTCTTCCTCTACCTGGCTGTGAATCTCTTCCTGGACGGTCACTGGACCATCGGCTGTATCCTCTACAGGTGACTTCCAAGTCAAATTGGATAAAGAAGCTTGATTTAGAAGCTAATGTCATCATTAACACTCTAAAGTTACCAAAGATCATTTGTTTTGGTTGGAAGTTGATTCAGACAAAAATATAACCACATCAACCAATGATTTATTTAACTCCCAACTTTTCAGTGTCCTGATATCACTCTCCACAGTGGAATGATCATCATGAATCATCCTCTGAGGAGAGTGATAGCAGGTCATTGAAATGCCGAGAGTTAAATGATTCATTGGTTGATATGTCTAAAGTTACCAATTTTATTTTTTCATCTTCACTTTTTTTTTGTTTCTTTTGCTAATCACTTATTTTTTTTTTTTCTAAACTACAGTCTAACACTGATAAGGCACAATTTGGATTATAGATTATAAACACAAGGTAATAAGACCAAATCCAAATAAATAGTGTGTGATGTTTCGGTAACAGCATTGTTACCATCTTCAGACAAAAGTAATGCATTCAGTACTTTCTGCATACAGTCTGAAGATGGTAACAACGCTGTGACCGAAACGTCACACACTATTTATTTGGATTTGGTCTTATTACCTTGTTTTACAGTCTAACACTTTTAATTAAATCGACCATAAACTCAGCACCAAATTTAATTCAAAGACATCTGGGAAAACACCAGGACTATAATAGAAAAACTGAGACAATGGGACCTAATAGAGATTGTTTAAATAGACTTGAGGAATAAACAACAACAACAAGAAATTTAATTCAACTGAAAATTCTGATCTTTTAGGATGTTGAATTAAAGACTATTCTCATTGCTAGTAGTGGAGTAGTTATCACCAAGTCCAAGGTTTGGGGAGTACCATAGGAGTTAGATACGTAGGTAGGTCCCTCAGATATTTTCCAAGGAGATCAGTATTGTCCAAGTAGATTCTCATAGGCAACTATGACAAACCACGAGACGTGCCAATCACATGAAGGAATGGATGCCCAGTGCTGCTGTTTCCATCAAGATGAATATCCTGCTCTTCGCCCCGGGGCTGCTAGTTCTCCTATTGGCCACCAAGGGATTGTGGGGAGCCATACTCCATATCTCCTACTGTGCCTTGGTGCAAGTAAGTCTTTTCTTGTTATTGGTGGAAACATTTTTTCAAAAATTCTTATTCTATGTGCATTTGGTTCAGTCCATGATAATCATGGTAGGTAGTTAGCGATTGCTTTTACTGTAAGTGCACCACATGTTTACACATGTTGAAAGCAGATTCCCTTTTTTTGCACTTGCATGTGTGCCAGAGCCCTGTTTGGTTACTTGCACTCACTGGGGATGTTTTTTTTTGTTTGCAAGAATCAGAGGCCTTTTTGTCTGAAGATGGTAACAACATTGTTACAGAAAGGTCACACACTATTTATTTATTTGGGTTTGGTCTTATTACCTTGTGTTTAGATTATATAAAATCCTGCAAGTGTTTCTTTTAAAGAAAAAATTTTAAGGAGAAATAACGATTATTTCTAACCTTACAGATGAAGTATGAAAGAAATTTTTCCGTTTATCATTACTCTTCACAATTCATTCTTTCATACTTCATACCTAAGGTTATAAATAATCGTTATTTCTCCTTAAAATATTTTTCGAATTTTTCCTTTAAAAGAAACCCATGCGGGATAATTTTCAAATGTCGTTCTACAATAATAAGCCGCATTATATTGTATTATAAATTATGTAAAATAAATAAATAAATAATACAATATTAAGGTGTTTAGTCTGTGGTACTTGAACTTTTTGACATTGACTGCTGTAGAGATCATTGATAGATCAGCCACGGTTGATCTTCTCTTCTTCTTCTTTCTTATCTCCACTCAAACATATTAGGGTATCAAGTTGTGACCCTTGATGGTGTCTGTTTGACAACCATCATGACTGGGTAAAGTAGAATGTGTCTGCCTTTGTCATTAAGACTGGGAGCACTACTCAGTGGCAGGCCGACTTAGCTCCAAAAGAAATGGCCGCCTCTGATATGAGGAACAGACACCATGTACAGCTGCTCCTAACATGGAGTACAAATGCTACTCATCCTGTATCCCTGGATTAGGAGCCCTTACAGGGTACTATCAGCCGGGCCAGCTGAACCCAGGTTTTTTAGCGAACTTGTTACTGCTCCCCCTCCTCCTTTTTCATCCTGGCTTGGGACCGGCAAAGGCGGAGTTGATGATGTGGTTAGGGCCGTTGAATGCTGCACTTGGTACATAGCGGGTCATTGTCTGTAGATGACCTACTTAAGTCTGTTGCAATTCTCTTGCAGCAGATCATTAACTTAGCCCCAGGGGACTAGTTAATGACTATCTCTTTTTTGGTTTGATCCTACATTCATTCACTAAACTTAAGGAAGTTGTACCTTTTAGCATGTATATTGGGATTCTGACAGTGACTTTTATTGAAGATACATAAAAAAAAACATGTGTGAACAAAATTATATTTCTCTTTTTACTTTATTTAATTACAAATACACTCATGGACAAAACTTAAGGAAGTTGTACCTTTAGCATGGATTCAAACAAATAACTCTGAAAGATATTTGATACACAGTGAACTTTATTGAAGATACACAAGATAACCAAGTGTGAACAAAATTGTCTCTGTCTCTTTACAAAAAAAAATAGATGACAGGTAACAGCAGACTTTCCATTTCCTTAAGTTTTGCCCCCATGAGTGTGTTTTATATAAATGATAATAATAGAAAATATCATAGCTCATGACCCAATTTTTATGAAGGGGAGGATATTTTCTAATGTAATATTTTGTTAAAGAGGAAAAGATTGGAAGACAGAGAATGTTATGCTTCTTCCAGAAAGAAATATCTCGCTTTATTGGATCTAAAAAGGAAAGGCTTTGATAATGAAAAACAGGAAATACTCAGAAATGCTAAAGACTCAAAGACCTTCTGGAAAACTATTGCGCTCTACAAAAGCACATCTATAATCCAAGGAGAAATATCTATACAGGACTGGCTGAACTTTTACCGCGAACTAATGACTACAGAGAAAAATTTGAGAATTTGTAATTTACATAATGTGATTTCTCAGAACGATCCTATATTGGACTCAGAGATAACCAATGCAGACATATACAAGGAGATAGCTGGTTTGAGGAGTAACAAGGCATGCGGGCCCGATGGCATCCCCAATGAAGTATTAAAAACACTCCCTGATTCGTACATACTGCTGTTGAAACAACTCTACAATAGGGTTATGACGACTGGAAAATACCCAGCAATTTGGACTAATTCCACTATACACCCAATCTTTAAAATGGTTATAAGAACAGCCCCTCCAACTACCGAGGTATTGCACTGATTAGCAATGTATCAAAGCTTTTCACTTCAATCCTAAGATCAAGACTGGAGGAATGGGTCGAAGGAAGAAGGGTTATACCCGAAAACCAAGCGGGATTTAGAAAAGGAAGATCATGTATTGACCACATATTTACACTAACTACTTTAATCCAACTATCATTAAGAAAAAAGAGGGGAAAACTATATGTCTTTTTTGTCAATCTAAGGAAGGCATTTGATACTGTACCTCACTCAATACTTTGGAAAAAACTTTACAACCTAGGCATAAGTTACCAATTCATAAGTACGATCAGAAGTTACTACGAACAAGCAACTATAGCTATCAGATGGAAGGGATCATTTACGGAAAGTATTAAGATAAACTCGGGAGTCCTCCAGGGAGAACCACTTTCCCCACTGCTATTTATATTATTTATCATGGACTTAATCGAAATTTATAATAACTCAGACCTGCCGAGTGTAAATTTGCCAGAATTTGGAGATATCCATTTATTGCTGTACGCCGACGACATAGCAATTATAGGTGAGTCCAGGATGAACCCCCAAAAGAAGATCAAAATACTGAAAGAATATCTCGATGAGAACTTAATGACACTAAATGAGTCCAAGTCAAAGATTATGGTGTTCCGTAATGGAGGTAAACCCTCAAATAAGGATAGATGGTTCTGGAATGATAAACCCATAACAATAACTTCAAGATATACATACTTGGGATTCCCTCTGACACCAACAATAACAACTACTCACCCGGCAAATTACTTTAAAGGAAAAGCACTTACAGCAATTAACGCCACACACCCAATATTAATAAAATCAAAAGCAAAGTCAATAAATTTATCAACCAAACTCTTTGATACAATAGTGAGAGCTGTCCTGATGTATGCCGCTCCATTGTGGGCAACAGAGCATAAAGACTTATTGGATAGTATACAAGACATATTTATCCGTAGGTTCCTGAATCTGCCCAGATACACTCCAGGCTACCTAATCAGATTAGAAACCGGTCGTATCTCATTGAGTGTAACAGCCTTAAAATTAACCCTGAAGTATTGGCTGCGGGTGTTGAATATGAGCAGTGACAGATTGCCACGTATATGTTTTAATAGAACACGGGAACTGTCTAATGCTTCGGGCACACCCATCGGTTTCATTAGAAAGCTCACCAATCTGCTTAACAATAATGGATCCCCTGCACTTGTTTCCTGTGATGATCCTGAAACACTGAGGAGCGCGATTACAGGGCTCTTAAAAACAGCGGCAGACCAATCTATACAAAACGACCTTACAAGAATGGATAAATCTAAGCTATACTCTCACTACAAAGACATTCACATATCTTTCATGACGGAGGGATACCTTTTAGGAGATTTTCCTTTCCCGGTTGTAAGACTACTCGCACAAGTTAGAATACTTTCAAGTTTTTTTAGAGTAAACCACACGAAGATGCTCTGCAGTGAGGACCCGACTTGTACCTTCTGTAATTCAAAACTAAAAAATGAAATCACTCACTATATTTTTGATTGCCCTGCTCTGAAAGAAGAAAGAAGAACCCTTATGCTCAAAACTGGGCAACTCTGTGCTTCACTTCCATCAATAATTGACAATATGACCCAGAATAAGTATATTGCTACGGCGTTTTATGGTTTCCACAAGTCCATATCTCAGAAGAAGGCCAAGTGATACTCACTCCTCACTTTCTTACTGCTACTCTTTTTGTGTTGATTTCTTGCTTCCCTCTTTCTTATTTTTTTTTTTTCTTACTCTGTATATATCGTTATTTCCTCTGTCTCACTGCTTTGTTCTTATGCATACCTCTGGTGAATCCTGTATAGGGTCAGTGACCCTAAATAAAGGCTTTTGTTGTTGTTGTTGTTAAAGAGGAAACTACCCTCAGGTAAACCTAATTTTTGGGTGAATATCTTCATCTCGTTTGGAACCGCCATCATTAGATCGTACTGGGAATTGTGACATATTTCAAGGTATATCATCTCTAGATATATCATTATTATATCATATCAGACTTTTCATGATAAGGCACAATTTAGTTTATAGATTATAAACACAAGGTAATAACACCAAATCCAAATCCAAATAGTGTATTAAACACAAGGTATAAGACCAAATCCAAATAAATAAATAGATGTGGTAAAATTTCTCATTCGGTACTTTTGTCTGAAGATGGTAACAATGCTGTTACCGAAATGTCACACACTATTTATTTATTTGTATTTGGTTTTATTACCTTGTGATCAGACTTTCTACTTCCTTAAGTTTTGTCCATGAGTATATATATCTGTAAGAATTCAATATGCTGGTAGACTTAATATGTTTGTTCCCTCTTCCATGTTAAATTAAGAACAATGGTGTGTCAGCTGGTGATGGGCCTTCCGTTCCTGCTAGCCAATCCTCTGGGCTACCTGATGAGGTCGTTTGACCTGGGCCGAGTCTTCTTCTACCAGTGGACTGTCAACTGGAGATTTCTGCCGGAGCCCATCTTCCTCAGTCCTTGGTTCCATCTAGTTCTCCTGGCGGCCCATCTGATAACCTTATTGGTCTGCTATCGCTACTGGGTTCGGTAAGTCCTGATACCCAACAGTTTTACACCATTGACACCTTTTGTAGACAGTTTTACCATTTTGTCTCGTATATATCTGTAATATTGTAAAAATAGAGGCTGGCATTCATAGTTCTTAAAATTGAAGATCTGCTTTTCACATGTGTAGTCATGTGGTGCACTTACAGTAAAAGCAGTCGCCAACTTCTACCCACCATGATTATCATGGCCTGTACCACGTGTACTAGGGATAAGCAAAAAAAAAAAATTGAAGATACTTCGGCCTGTATAAATAGTTTTATAAAAAGATTTATACTGGCCAAAGTATTCTCAATTTTAAGAATGTCTGCTATAGTTTAAATCATTACAGTAGAACTGACTTTCTCTGTAAAGGACAAAACCTAATTGTCGAGCTGAAGTGAGTGTCCTCTTACAGGAGAGTTGCTATTAAAAATGGAAATTTTGACAAAACTCTTTTTTTGTAGAAAGGTGTCTTCTAGCAAGATTGTCCTTTCTCATTTAGGGTTTTTTTTTTTCTATTGTATTACAATAAGGCACAATTTGGATTATAGATTTATAAACACAAAGTAATAAGACCAAATCCAAATAAATAAATAGTGTGTGACGTTTTGGTAACAAGGCTGATACTGAAACATCACACATTATTTATTTATTTGGCCTTATTACCACACACACAGAGCTTTATTAAGACCACCAGTCTTATACACCTGTCATATGGTTTTATTACCTTGTGTCTACTGTAATTACCTTTTAATATATATGGTAGAATCTCCCTGAAAAGGACAACATCTATTTGCAGAGCTAAAGTGTCCTTTAGGGAGAGGTGTCCTCTAACTGGAGAGTTGCTAAATAGTAAAAATGGTAATTTTGGCGATGAAAACTGTCCTTTGTAGAGAGGTTTCCTGTAGCATGAGTGTCCTCTCATGGAGGTTCTACTGTATTACTCTTTTTTAATATCAATAATTAAAAAGATTCAAGATATGAGATTCGATTCTTCTTTGTTAAAAATGTACAGGTTATCCCATCCACATGCCATTAATTCATCTCCCCCTAAATACAGTAGAACCTCCATTAGAGGACACTCACGCTAGAGGACACCTCTCTACAAAGGATAGTTTTCATTTGCAAAATTACCATTTTTACTATTTGGTAACTCTCCAGTAAGAGGACACTTCTCTCCCTAAAGGACACTTTAGCTCTGCAATTAGGTGTTGTTCTTTACAAGGAGGTTCTACTGTATATATATATATTTGCATTTTATAACCATGGAACCAATTGCATACGAAGTTCTATGAGTTTAATGTTTACTAAAAGTAATGTCATCTATCAACCAGGAATCTTCTTCTTTCTTATCTCCACTCAATCACACTAAGGTATCAAGCTTGTAAAGCTTGAGACTTTTGATGGTGTCTGCCAAGGAAGAGTAGAGCTCATCAATAGATGAGTCAACCATAAATGAAATTACAGAGCTGAGATTGCAGTATATACAGTAAAACCTCCATAAGAGAACACTCACGTTAGAAGACACCTCTCTATAAAGGACAGTTTTCATTTGTAAAATTACCATTTTTACTATTTAGTAACTTTCCAGTAAGAATAGGGTAATAAAGGTCATACGCTTCTAATGTATACACCTAGGCTATGCAAATAGAACATCTCTGAAAAAAAAAAATTCCTTGTATAATATCATCTGAGAGAAAAATGTCATCCCCAGGGAAGAGTTTCTTGTAAAAATATATAATTTAATTAGTTCGAGCTTTCAAGACCTTGGAGCTTTATATACAGGAATAAGTTTAAATATAATGCCTGTATAAGGACTGGCTCAAAGACCCTAAAGCTTGAGTCACAATCAAATTATATTTTTGCATTTTAAGTGCAAAGTCGAACTGCTTTTCAAATGTGTAGACATGTGGTGCGCTTACAGTAAAAGCAGTCGCTAACTACCCACCATGATTATCATGGCCTGTACCACGTGTACTAGGGATAAGCAAAAAAAATAAAATTTTTTTGCAAGACACTCTTTCCTGGATGATTTTTTTTTCTTAAGAAATAGAACATCTAGTGCCATTTGTATCCATAAAAAAATTGCCAGCAGAACTTCCCTGTTACAGTAAGTTGTTACACTGAAGGATGTCAACAAGGAAGTAAGCAGGCTCTGTGTTTACAGGATGAAGAAGAAAAATACAACCTAGGGTGGCTGTCTTTATGTTGCCTCTCTCATTAAGACTTTTTTTTTTACTATAGTATACTTAGGGGGGTCGGTGGAAGGCTGGTATAAAACCGTTGGTTTTCGACCGCTACGACCCGGGTTCGATTCCTGCATTGGGCACTTTTTTTCTAATTAAAAAAAAAAAATGCTCCAATGTTCGCCCTATTCTTGCAAAAGTCTAACCCCACCAGCGAGTTCAAGTAACCAAATGGGGCTCTGGCACATTTATTTGTAAGTGCAAAAGTCGAACTGTTTTTCACGTGTGTAGACATGTGGTGCACTTACAGTAAAAGCAGTCGCCTTCTTCTACCCACCATGATTATCATGGCCTGTACCACGTGTACTAGGGATAAGCAAAAAAAAAATAGTATACTTATCTTTAGGGGGTTGGTAGATAAGTGGTCCTTTGGTTTTTGGCCGCTATGACCTTGGGATCTAATCCAGCATTGGCTACTTTTTTCTAATTGGAAAAATTCTCCTATGGTCCCCGATTTTAATAAAAGTCCAACCCCACCAGTGAGTGCAAGTAACAAAACTCTGCCACATTTGTTAGTGTAAAAGTCGAACTGC
>CP092868.1:13843796-13871973 GCA_030710605.1 Cordylochernes scorpioides
CAAGGACATTAATACAAGATAATAAGACCTAATCCAAATAATGTAATAGTGTGTTACGTTTCGGTAACAGCATTGTCACGAATTGATCACAAATTGTGCCTTATCAGTAAGGACAGTAATAAAAGAAAATAAGACCTAATCCAAATAATTTATTAGTGTGTGACGTTTCGGTAACAACATTGTCACCATCATCAGACAAAAGAATAATTATTTAATTATAATATTATTTTATTATTATAAAATTATAATAGATTTATTCTTTTGTCTGATGATGGTAACAATGTTGTTACCAAAACATCACACACTATTAAATTATTTGGATTAGGTCTTATTTTCTTGTATTATAATCTATAATCCAAATTGTGCTTTATCAGTAAGGACAGTAGAAAATTTATTTAAAAAAAGAAACAGATGTTAAAAATAGTTTCAATTTCTTATAACAAATGGGGTGCAAATACAAAATATATTTGCACATCACATATTAGTAAAAATCAAACTTTTTTTTTCCAATCAGCAACATATCAGCTAGATGCTAAAAAAGTATCTTTTACCAGTGATTTCAACAACAACAACAAAAAAGCCTTTATTTAGGGTCACTGACCCTATACAGGATTCACCAGAGGTATGCATAAGAACAAAGCAGTGAGACAAAGGAAATAACGATATATACAGAGTAAAAAGAGAAAGAAAAGAAAAAAAAAACAAGAAAAGGAAAAAAAAAAAATAAGAAAGAGGGAAGCAAGAAATCAACACAAAAAGAGTAGCAGTAAGAAAGTGAGGAGTGAGTATCACTTGGCCTTCTTCTGAGATATGGACTTGTGGAAACCATAAAACGCCGTAGCAATATACTTATTCTGGGTCATATTGTCAATTATTGATGGAAGTGAAGCACAGAGTTGCCCAGTTTTGAGCATAAGGGTTCTTCTTTCTTCTTTCAGAGCAGAGCAAACCAGTGATTTCATTGATTTAATTAATTGATTTATATATAGTGATTTATTTGATTTAGTGATTTATTTGATATAGTGATTTATTTAATTTATGATTTAGAGCACAATAGTCATGATTAGATTTTTAATTTGGCTCTAGCTGACCCTGATCTCTACCATGTATGCCCCCACAGTCCTCCACGCAGCGAACAAGCCTCTCCCCACCGCCTATCCGGACCATCCAGTACCTTTTACCAAGATGTGACTTTATTTTTCTATGACATTTATATGTCAATTAATAATATTTAAAACAGACGGATGGACATGCGAGATTTGCGGGACAAGAATGGAGCCTGGGCTACATCACCATTTGCTCTCATGTATGGGGCTGAAAGACGAACGAGAAGTTCTCCTCAGTGAAATAGGCCTTGAGGGAATCTCTTTGGAGTTCCTGTTGAATGAGGTGGTGAGAAGCAGAGTTGGGAGCTTTTGCGTTGTTCAAATTTTGGAAGACGGCTGAGAGAAAGGGAGGCTATATACATAATCTGATTGATGTAAATAATTATATGTAAATAATCTATGTCAGGATTAGAATGACAAATCCTGTATGGGACTTTCGATTCCAGTAAAAGGCTTGTTGTTGCTGTTGTATATAGTCACAGTGTAGAAAATACTATACTATACCTACTAATTATAGGTTTCTCTCTGTATTCTTAGTTCTCTTCTCTTCAATTACTCTGTAAACTGGCGAATCCTATATAGGACGAGAGGTCCTCAATAAAGGCTTTTTGTTTTTGTATATATCAATTAATAGGCTTAGAATTATTTTGCACAGTCATGATGTGGTAATATTGAAAAATATTGCTCTAATCTGAGATATATATAAATCTTTTGCTACTTTAATCAAATCAAAATATTATCAAGAATTGTTCAGAACTATGTACTACAATTTTTAACTCTGAAAAAGAAAATAATATTTTTTACAAATTTATTTTTATAAATCTATTCACTTTATTTTATTCAAATAACTCATTAATGAATAGAATACTTCCTTATTTAAAACAAACTAATATTGCTATATAATTATTTTTTAAAAATAATTTAATAAGTTGGGCAAATTTGAGATTTGTAGTAAATAATAATGCATTGGGTAGTAAGCTTATATTAATATATATTTAAATTAAAGTAAAAAAAAAACATATCAAACTCAAAAGTTATCATATGCTTTAATAATTAAACATATGTATCTTCTGCAAAAATTTTAATTCAATTTGTTCTAAATATATATTATACTAGAACTTATTTAGCTTTAAAATATCATATTGATTTTTTAAAAATGATTATTCAATCTCAATAACTCTTGTATTTTTGTTTAAATGTAGCTAGTTTTGATTTTAAAATATGTTAGTGTACACAATCACATTTCTAAGCCTTAGATACATTTAAAATTTTAGAGAGGGGAAATATAAAGCACAAAAATATAAAGTAAAATTGTAATAGCAAGATGCTAATTTTATATTTTTTGTAAAATTTCACTCTGGACCTCCTAACAAAGGAATGATTCTGTTTAATATATTTTTAACGCCGGTTTTTAAGGGCACACTCCCTATATGTATAGGAAAAGAATACATACCGGGGTATCAAATGAAAATACACATTCATCTTTATATACTTTTTCACCGGGTTGAGGAGTCCTAATCTTATCTACATGATTTTTTTAACAAGTCGTAAGAAGCCATGATTTATTTTTGAAAGATTATCAAGCAAATTAAACAATACGAAACTTTCAATGTTGCTAAAGCGTTTCGCTAGTTATGCGTAAAAGCAATAAAAATCTACAATGTCTATATTTTAAATAGATATAATTAAATTATAGAAATTGGCGAAGCATTAATCTTTCATAAATAATTTTGGAAGTAAAATAATGTATAATTTATTCTCTATATAATTTAATATTGATTTTTAATGATTACATTTTAAAAAATCTTAATATAAATATATTTTATAATATAAAATAATTTTGCGATATGATAATGTATAGCAAATATATAAACTTTTGATAAGAAGAAACAATCCAGATGTGCTGGCTATAGAGTCTCATGATGATTAACTTTGAACAAAATTATATCAACCAATAGTGTTGCCAAAATAAATCTTTCATACATTTTTATAAGGAGGTTGTAAAAAGTACTGGACCTGTACATGTTAAGATCATTTGAGGCTGGCCTAGAATATGGGTATTATAATAAAAGAGAGAGAGAGACTGTATTAATTACAATAACTTGAAAAATAATTGCTATTATTCGTGTTAAATTGTTCAGTTCTTACCAGGAAGATAGAGGTTACCTGGCCGGAATTCATCTATATATATATAAAAATGAATGTATGTGTGTCTGTTTGTTTGTTTGTCCTTTATGCCTGACCAAACCACTCATTGGATCGCCATGAAACTTTGGGAAGTTATTTAGTATAGTACTGGGAAGGTTTCTAGCAAATAAAATTTTTGAAATAACTTTTCGCCTAGAAATAATCAAGATAAATATTCTAATTTATCTGTTATAATTCAACAATCTGCTCTAAATATTATCATGATGATACGATGATTTTGTAATGTAGAAAATTAGGAAAGACAAAATTCAGGATGACACGGCAATTTTATTTGAGACAAGAATAATGATACAATTCAAAGGCAAGATACTATTCCTTTAACTTCCAATTACCGAGGGAACCAATTAATATTGATTTTATTCAACTTATCGAGTATTTTTCAAGGGACCGGGAAAAAATGTTCACTTTATTGAGAGATTCGTTAAACAAACCTTTACTCGGGTAAAACCCGGGCGAAGCCGGGTACATCCATACAAGAATAATGATACAATTCCAAGGCAAGATACTATTCCTTTAACTTCCAATTACCGAGGGAACCAATTAATATTGATTTTATTCAGCTTATCGAGTATTTTTCAAGGGACCGGGAAAAAAATGTTCACTTTATTGAAAGATTCGTTAGACAAACTTTTACTCGGGTAAAACCCGGGCGAAGCCGGGTACGTCCGCTAGTAGTTCTTAAAATTAAAGATACTTCGGCTAGTAAATCTTTTAATTACCTCAAAATTTCAACAAAAATATAACTAAAATAATTTAACGCCTTACCAAATGCTTTAATTTTTATTTGCTCCTGACGGGAAAAAATATTTTTGTCGAAACGTTGAAATAACAAAAAGATTCACTGGCCGAAGTATCTTTAATTTTAAGAACAATTCTTACCCTTTTTCTGTCCATCTTGATTTTTCTTATTAATCATCGTCGCCACTTTTATGTATTCACTTTATATATCCTCACTTCTTTTTTCTAGATTTGGTTCATTTTGTCTCCTCTCTAATTGTAAAGATGTTGCTGTATCACCTCATAAGCATAAATAAAAATAAACTTTATATATGCTAAGTATTCAATAATATAATGCATATAAATATATGCATTTATTACTATAACATCACAATGACATCACTTATGTCTTTTAAGATCCAATTTTCTCAGGGAATAAGAGAAAGTTTGTAGTTTATTTAATAAAGAAATAAACTTTGCTAAATAGATCTCTCTTGTATATTGCATTCTAAAGGCTTTTATTAATTCAAAATCAATTGATAAATCGAGAAAATAAATATTAGAAAGGCTTGAATAATCGATCCTGTATTTTATAAAATTTCATTCTAATTAACCTACTAACTTATTTTAAAATAACTGTTTTAATACATTTGACCATTATTTCAATGTTTTGATTTACAATAATGGCTCCATCATCCAAACCAACCAGGTTACATGGAGTGAAATCGCACTCTAATTTATCCAACTCCAGGATAAATAAAACAATGAAGACATTAACAAATTATATACATGCCTTTAAACATGACTTTTCTATTAAAAAAATGTTTACGAGTCCACAACATATGTGGATTTTAGCAACCGTTTTATATTTAGCAGAAGTTATTTTAAATATAGTCATTATCGAAAGAGTATCATGTAAGGTTATTTTAATATATATATATATGCACATTTTAAATTTAAATAACCACAATTTTAATATTAAAATATTTGTATGAACTCTCTTCCTCCCACACTTTAAAAATTAAATACCCCATATGCAACACACATGGAAATACCCCATTTTAAAAATATTCCTAAAATCACTTTATAGATTCAAGTTTTGCATATTTTTGCACACAAATATTCTTCTGAGTTTTAATACTTGTAATCTAATCTCTTTACAGATACAATTCCAGTATTGCTAACACTAAAACTTACTGGAAATTACACTAAATCCTATAGAATGTATTTTAACCAGTTTAAAAATTCTATATAAAACCATTTAATCATTTGATAACTTGCTTTTAATATTTATTTATCACCAATAATGCCCATTTTGTAGTGCGGTATGTGTTGAAAGCATCAATTTAAAAAAAGGGAAATAATAATCTACCAATTAATATCAATAGTTCTAATGTAACTGCTGTTTAATAAAATGGAAAGTTGTCTTTAGATGGGCACCTAGATTTTTCATAATAACACAATGCTACAATGGCCTTCTTTTTTTCTTTCTTATCTCCACACTGGGTGAAGTGGCCTTGATTCTTGCAAAAGTCCAACCCCACCAGTGAGTGAGTGCAAGTAATCTGCTTTTCACATGTGTAGACATGTGGTGAACTTACTGTAAAAGCAGTCATCAACTTCTACCCACCATGATTACCTGTACCACGTGTATTAAGGATAATTTTTTTAAAAATCAAATGGGGCTCAGACACACTTGTGAGTGAAAAAATTGAACTGCTTTACACGTGTAGACATTGATAAGGCATAATTTGGATTATAGATTATAAACACAAGGTAATAAGACCAAATCCAAATAAATAAATAGTGTGCGACGTTTCGGTAACAGTGTTGTTACCATCTTCAGACAAAAGAGTACTGAATGAGAGAATTTTACCACAGCATGCTTTTAAATAGTTCCTGTTAATATGTTAAAGATGTATATTTACATATTAAGGAAAAGAAGAAACAAGATGATAATCTTTTATTTGCATAACCATTTGTTTTTTGTATAAATATTTGCATATTTTATTTGTTTTTAGACATATATATAGAACCTGTGAGAGTTAATAAAGGTGTGGTTTTGATGTGTGAATAGGCTCTAAATCTTCAATTATTGAAAGTTTAACAACAAGTTTCCTATAACAGGAACTATTTAAAAGCATGCTGTGGTAAAATTCTCTCATTCAGTACTTTTGTCTGAAGATGGTAACAACACTGTTACCGAAACGTCACACACTATTTATTTATTTGGATTTGGTCTTATTACCTTACGTGTAGACATGTGGTGTACTTACAGTATAAGAAATTGATTACTACCCACCACCATGATTATCCTGGCCTGTACAACGTGTACTAAGGATAATTAAACTATATTTATTTTTAAATCCTGATTAAATATAGAAGCATCAGTCAAGAAAAAAAAAATCATTATGCATAAATTTTCTATTTTTCAAATAAATTTAACTTTCTAATGTCCATAAAGTAATAAGACCAAATCTAAAAAAGATAGTACATTAATTATATGGTGTAAAAACTCTGAAAAGTAAAAAAAATATCCCAACTATGGCTATAGTGAACCAAAGGTAGGTTCCCATTGAGGTTCACTATAGAGGGGTTTTACTGTATATATATATATATATACAGACGAGCGCCAAAAGCGCAAAACGCGTTCGTGGATGGGTTTTCTTGATTTATCAAGAAATTGGGTTGGCCAAATATCAGGGAACAGGCTAAATCAATGTTTAGTTGATTTCTGTTCCACCAGATGGCGCTCTGCCTTCTGTAAAGCACATGTGCTCGTGGTCAGGAGATGCCTTCTTTTTTTTTAATATCAACACCTGACCCACTTATCTTTTATTTTTTGTTTTTTCATATATATATCTATATCTAAAGAGACATGGTTCGCCTCTCCCATCAAAATAGACGTCTAAAACCAGATGCCATCTATTGACCGTCGCCGCAACTAGTGGCCTCGGGTCGGTGACAAAGCCACAACACCAGCTTTGGCAAACTGAAAAGCGTCCACCTAGAGACCAGGGTTTTGGGCAAATGGCCCTCGTCAGTCTAGGGCGGATTTTAGACGTCTATTTTAACGGGAGAGGCGACCCTTGTCTCTTTAGATCAATTTCCTCCCGGCAAAATTCCCATCTATAAATATATTTAGACATAATGGCACATCAAAATACGAAACTATTTTAGACGCGTAATATTCTTTTTAAAATAAAATAATTTCTACTGCCCTTACTGCAATGGAAAAATTAACCACCAGACATTCCATTGCAGTAAGGGCAGTAGAAATTGTTTTATTATAAAAAGAATATTACGCGTCTAAAATAGTTTCGTAATTTGATAACAGATGGCGCTCTAGTGCATCGTAATATAATGGCATATATTGGATTGAATAACAAAATTTATTTACCAATATTTCAGTTGGTTGAACACCAACCTTTGTCAAGACATAGGACATGTATAGTTAGCTAGAACTCCTAGTTGCCCCTGTTGATTGAAGGACAGCCTGAAAGCTAGAGAATAAAATTTTGCAAGAAACTTTGTCCTGGATGTTTTATTGATTTGGTTTAAAAAGTTAGAGGAAGAATAAACACAAGGTAATAAGACCAAATAAATAAATAGTGTGTGACGTTTCGGTAATAGCATTGTTACTAAAGCATCACATACTGTTAATTTGTTTGGATTGGGTCTTGTTTTCTTGTAACTCTGTTCAGAAAGACAGTCCAACTTCTATAATTCAACAACACTCCACAGGATCAGAATTTAGTCAGTTGAAGTCTGTGTTAAAATATGGTTGTGGTTTAAAATAAATAGCCTGATTGTGTGGGATTTATTTATTTTTTTAAATATTGAATTAAAGTACTGAGTTTTAGTCAGTTGAAGAATTAAAAAGGTTATACTGTATGTATGTAGTGTGTTTGTTGTTATTTAAAAATAAATATACAAGGTAATAAGACCAAATCCAAATAAATAAATAGTGTGTGACGTTTCGGTAACAGCATTGTTACCATCTTCAGACAAAAGTACTGAATAGTCGCACACTATTTATTTATTTGGATTTGGTCTTATTACCTTGTGTTTATAATCTATAATCTAAATTGTGACTTATCATTAGAGGGAGAATGTTTTTTACTGCTGTTGATAAAGCACAATTTGGATTATAGATACAAGAAAAAATAAATAAATATTGTGTGATGTTTCAGTAACAGCGTTGTTACAGAAACACATCACACACTATTACTTTATTTGGATCAGATAAAAGAATAAATGCATTTTTTATAAAATATTTATTCTTTTGTCTCTGATGTTGTTGTTGTCATGTCCAAAGAAGAGTCTCAGATGTCTCCATGCATCTCCAACACAGCAGCAGCAATATCCACTATCTTTGCTCTTCATTGGAAAATGGGTGCCGTTGCCACGTTAGTCACCTTGGAAACGAACCAGAATTTGGTCGAATATTCCAGGGGTCCAGGGGGGACCGCAGGGAGGTGTGGTTGGACTTCTCCCCCCCTTTTGTCTGATGATGGTAACAATGCTGTTACCGAAACGTCACGCACTATTAATTTATTTTGATTATTTTCTTGTATTACTGCCGTTGTTGTCTAGGGTGTTGTGTGTGGCAGATACAGAGATAGACTGGAAGGCGTACATGCAGCAGGCGGAGGGAGTCATGAATGGAACATGGGATTACACCCAGCTTAAAGGAGATACCGGACCTCTGGTGTAAGTGGCTTACTGTATGTTGCTGTATACAAACTTACTTTTTTTTTTGTAAAACGACATTGGAAAATATCCCGCATAAGTTTCTTTTGAATGAAAAATCGAATTTTTTTTAGGAGAAATAACGACTATTTCTAACCTTAGAGATGAGGTATGAAAGGATGAATTGTGAAGAGTAATGATTAACGGACACTTTTATTTTTCCGTTTATCATTACTCTTCACAATTCATCCTTTCATACCTCATCTCTAAGGTTAGAAATAGTCGTTATTTCTCCTAAAAAAAATTCGATTTTTCATCCAAAAGAAACTTATGCGGGATATTTTCCAATGTCGTTTTACAATCATAGGCCGCATTATATTGTATTATACTTTTTTTTTGCTTATCCCTAGTATACATGGTACAGGCCATGATACTCATGGTGGGTAAAAGTAGGCAACAGCTTTTACTGTAAGTGCTATGGCACATTTGTAAGTACAAAGTTGAACTGCTTTTCACATGTGTAGACATGTGGTGTACTTGCAGGACAAATGCAACTACTATCCAAAATGATTATCATGGCCTGTACCATTTGTAAAAGGGATATTTATATAATAAAATTTGCAAAAAAAAAACTGCGGTGGCTTGTTTGGCTTCGTTAGAAGCTAAGATATTTGTGTAGAATGCCTTATCTGTGGTATTCCAACCTGTAATGTCACAGTGGGGTGCAGGTATCCCGGGGGTTTTGTGTGGGTCTACTCGCTCCTGTACTGGCTGACCTCCAAGGGAACCAATGTCCACCTGGCCCAGTGCATCTTCATGGGACTCTATCTCCTCACCCTTCTCCTGGTGTTCCGGATCTACCGCAGGACCACCCACGTGAGTAGTTCCACTTGTCTTGTCCCTATCTGTAATGGTGGAGTCAACCTAAGATATCTTTTATATCCCCAGGCATCATGCCTTGTGTTTCCTATGTTACTCATACTACGGTAAAGTGGCAAGAACATATCTATGGCCAAAATATAGAGGGAAATTTTGCCTGGAAGGATAATGATCTAGAAAAATAAAGGTCACCTCTCTCCCGTTAAAATAGATGACAAAAACTAAACACCACTTAACCAACTAAACACTTCTTTGGAAAATTGAAAATTTCATTTGATTCTTTGTTGGTCTCATGAAATCAAAGTCCATTCTGAACTAATGAGGGCCATCAGTCTGAAACCATAGTCTTTAGGTGAAAGCTTCTCAGTTTGCCAAAGTTGGTGTTGTGGCTTTGTCAACGACCTGAATCTACTAGTTTGCGGAGATGGTCAATAGATGGCTCTTAATTTTTGGCCTCTAATTTGATTGGGGAGGTGACCTTTATTTCCATAGTTCTATGTTTCAGTTCATCCACCTTTTCTTCTCATCTCGCCATCTTTGTCCACGCAGTCTCTTCCTGAGAATCTTTCCCTCCAGAACCATCAGCAGTTGTCTCCTCCGCTAATCCACACATCACATGTCCAGCAATGACATCATGCTAGTGGAAACTTCCTAGATGCTGTCAGATATCCAGTGTGTTGTACAGATCCCACCATATGTCCTCATCTTCATGTGCCTTCTCTCCTACCGGGTCCACTCCATTTATGTCCTGAGGCTCTTCAATGATCCCGTTGCCATCCTCTTCCTCTACCTGGCTGTGAATCTCTTCCTGGACGGTCACTGGACCATCGGCTGTATCCTCTACAGGTGCTTGCTTTACCTATTCCCAAGTCAAATTGGATAAAGAATTTGCTTTAGAAGCTAATGTCATCATTAACACTCTAAAGTTACCAAAGTTCATTTGTTTTGGTTGGAAGTTAATTCAGAAAAAAATGTCCAGCAATGACATCATGCTAGTGGAAACTTCCTAGATGCTGTCAGATCTCCGGTGTGTTGTCCAGAACCCACCATATGTCCTCATCTTCATGTGCCTTCTCTCCTACCGGGTCCATCAACCAATGATTTATTTAACTCCTGACATTTCAGTGTCCTGATATCACTCTCCACAGTGAAATGATCATCATGAATCATTCCCCTGAGGAGATTGACATCAGGTCATTGAAATGCCGAGAGTTAAATAAATCATTGGTTGATGCGTCTAAAATTACCAAATTTATTTTTTTATCTTCACTTTTTTTTTTGTTTCTCTTGCTAATCACTTTTTTTTTTTTTTCTAAACTACAGTCTAACACTGATAAGGCACAATTTGGATTATAGATTATAAAACAAGGTAATAATAAGACCAAATCCAAATAAATAGTGTGTGACGTTTCGGTAACAGCGTTGTTACCATCTTCAGACTGTATGCAGAAAGTACTGAATGCAATACTTTTGTCTGAAGATGGTAACAACGCTGTTACAGAAACGTCACACACTATTTATTTGGATTTGGTCTTATTACCTTGTTTTACAGTCTAACACTTTTAATTAAATCGACCATAACTCAGCACCAAATTTAATTCAAAGACATCTGGGAAAACACCAGGACTATAATAGAAAAACTGAGACAATGGGACCTAATAGAGATTGTTTAAATAGACTTGAGGAATAAGCAACAACAACAACAAAATTAATTCAACTGAAAATTATGATCCCTTGAGGTGTTGAATTAAAGACTGCATTCTCATAGATAACTATAACAAATAACGAGACGTGCCAACCACATGAAGGAATGGATGCCCAGTGCTGCTGTTTCCATCAAGATGAATATCCTGCTCTTCGCCCCGGGGCTGCTAGTTCTCCTATTGGCCACCAAGGGGTTGTGGGGAGCCATACTCCATATCTCTTACTGTGCCTTGGTGCAAGTAAGTCTTCTCTTGTTATTGGTACAAACATTTTTAAAAAAATTCTTATCCTACGTGCATTTGGTTCAGGCCATGATAATCATGGTAGGTAGTTAGCGATTGCTTTTACTGTAAGTGCACCACATGTTTACACATGTCGAAAGCAGATTCCCTTTTTTTTTTGCACTTGCATGTGTGCCAGAGCCCTGTTTGGTTACTTGCACTCACTGGGGATGTATTTTTTGCAAGAATCAGAGGCCTTTTGTCTGAAGATGGTAACAATACTGTTACAGAAAGGTCACATGCTATTTATTTATTTGGGTTTGGTCTTATTACCTTGTTAAAATAAGAACATTAAGCCCCCAGGGAAAAGTTTCTTTTAAAAATAAACTTTTCCCTAGAGGCTTAATGTTCTTATTTTAACATTGATTCAAGGGATTGTTTTATCGAATTGTGAATTCAAGTTATGAACTTATTACCTTGTGTGTTTAGATTATATAAAATAAATAAATAATTTAATGTGTGTGTGTGTGTGATAAATAAATATTACAATATTAAGGTGTTTAGTCTGTGGTACTTGAACTTTTTGTCATTGACTGCTGTAGAGATCATTAATAGATCAGCCAATGTTGATCTTCTTTCTTATCTCCACTCAAACATATTAGGGTATCAAGTTGTGACCCTTGATGGTGTCTGTTTAACAACCATCATGACTGGGTAAAGTAGAATGTGTCTGCCTTTGTCATTAAGACTGGGACCACTACTTAGTGGCAGGCCAACTTAGATCCAAAAGAAATGGCCGCCTCTGACATGAGGAACAGACGTCATGTGTAGCTACTCCTAACATGGAGTACAAATACTACTCATCCTGTATCCCTAGATTAGGAGCCCTTACAGGGTACTATCAGCTGAACCCAGGTTTTTTAGAGAGCTTGTTACTGCTTCCCCTCCTCCGTTTTCATCCGGGCTTGAGACCGGCAAAGGTGGAGTTGCCAATGTTGATGATGTGGTTAGGGCCGCTGAATGCTGCATTTGGTACATAGCGAGTCACAGGTCATTGTCTGTAGATGACCACACTTAAGTCTGTTGCAATTCTCTTGCAGCAGGTCATTAACTTAGCCCCAGGGGATTAGTTAATGACTAGTCTCTTTTTTGGCTTGATCCTACACTCATTCACTAAACTTAAGGAAGTTGTACCTTTTAGCATGTATATTGGGATTCTGACAATAACTCTGAAAGATATTACAGTAATCTTTTATTGAAGATACATAAAAAAAATATGTGTGAACAAATTATATTTCTCTTTTTACTTTATTTAATTACAAATACACTCATGGACAAAATTTAAGGAAGTTGTACCTTTTAGCATGGATTCAAACAAATAACTCTGAAAGATATTTGATACACACAGTGAACTTTATTGAAGATACACGAGATAACCAAGTGTGAACATAATTGTCTCTGTCTCCTTCAAAAAAAAAAAAAAATGACAGGTAATATCAGACTTTCCATTTCCTTATGTTTTGTCAATGAGTGTGTTTTATATAAATAATATTAATAGAAAATATCATAGCTGATGACCCAATTTTTATGAAGGGGAAGGGATATGTTCTAATATAATATTTTGTTAAATAGGAAACTACCCTTAGGTAAACATAATTTTTGGGAGAATATCTTCATCTCATTTGGAACCGAGATCATTAGATCGTACTGTGAATTGTGACATATTTCAAGGTATATCATCTCTAGATATATCATTATTTTATCATATCAGACTTTTCATGATAAGGAACAATTTAGTTTATAGATTATAAACACAAGGTAATAAGACCAAATCCAAATAAATAAATAGCTGTGGTAAAATTTCTCATTCGGTACTTTTGTCTGAAGATGGTAACAACACTGTTACTGAAACGTCACACGCTATTTATTTATTTGGATTTGGTCTTATTACCTTGTGATCAGACTTTCCACTTCCTTAAGTTTTGTCCATGAGTATATATATAACTGTAAGAATTCAATATGCTGGGGAAGACAGACTTGATATGTTTGTTCCCTCTTCCATGTTAAATTAAGAACAATGGTGTATCAGCTGGTGATGGGTCTTCCGTTCCTGCTAGCCAATCCTCTGGGCTACCTGATGAGGTCGTTTGACCTGGGCCGAGTCTTCTTCTACCAGTGGACTGTCAACTGGAGATTTCTGCCGGAGCCAATCTTCCTCAGTCCTTGGTTCCATCTGGTTCTCCTGGCGGCCCATCTGATAACCTTATTGGTCTGCTATCGCTACTGGGTGCGGTAAGTTCAGTGACCCAACAGTTTGACACCATTGAAACATTTTGTAGACAGTTTTACCATTTTGTTTCGTATATGTCTGTAATATCGTAAAAATAGAGAGGCTGGCATTCATAGTTCTTAAATTTGAAGATCTGCTTTTCACATGTGTATTCATGTGGTGCACTTACAGTAAACGCAGTCTACAACTTCTACCCACCATGATTATCATGGTCTGTACCACGTGTACTAGGGATAAGCAAAAAAAAATTGAAGATACTTTGGTCTGTATAAATATTTGTATAAAAAGATTTATACTGGCCGAAAGTATCCTCAATTTTAAGAATGTCTGCAATAGTTTAAATCATTACAGTAGAACTGCCTTTCTCTGTAAAGGACAAAACCTAATTTTGTAGAGCTGAAGTGATTGTCCTCTTACAGGAGAGTTGCTATTAAAAATGGAAATTTTGACAAAACTCTTTTTTTGTAGAAAGGTGTCTTCTAACAAGATTGTCCTTTCTCATTAAGGGTTTTTTTCTATTGTATTACAATAAGGCACAATTTGGATTATAGATTTATAAACACAATGTAATAAGGCCAAATCCAAATAAATAAATAGTGTGTGACATTTTGGTAACAAGGCTGATACTGAAACATCACACATTATTTATTTATTTGGCCTTATTACCACACATACACAGAGCTTTATTAAGACCACCGGTCTTATACACCAGTCATATGATCTTATTACCTTGTGTCTACTGTAATTACCTTTTAATATATACAGTAGAACTACCTCCCTGTAAAGGACAACATCTATTTGCAGAGCTAAAGTGTCCTTTAGGGAGAGGTGTCCTCTTACCAGAGAGTTTCTAAATAGTAAAAATGGTAATTTTGGCGATGAAAACTGTCCTTTGTAGAGAGGTTTCCTTTAGTGTAAGTGTCCTCTCATGGAGGTTTTATTGTATTACTCTTTTTTTTTAATATTAATAAAAAAAGACATATTCAAAATATGGGATTCGAATCTTCATTGTTAAAAATGTACAGGTTATCCCATCCACATGCCATTAATTCATCTCCCCCTAAATACAGTAGAATCTCCATTAGAGGACACTCACGCTAAAGGACACCTCTCTACAAAGGATAGTTTTCATTTGCAAAATTACCATTTTTACTATTTGGTAACTCTCCAGTAAGAGGACACTTCTCCCTAAAGGACACTTTAGCTCTGCAATTAGATGTTGTTCTTTACAAGGAGGTTCTACTGTATATATATATATTTGCATTTTATAACCATGGAACCAATTGCACACAAAGTTCTACGAGTTTAATGTTTACTTCCACTTTACTTCCACAGGGGGTCGGTGGAAGGCTGGTTAAACCGTTTGGTTTACGACCACTACGACCCGGGTTCGATCCCCGCATTGGACACTTTTTTCTGTTTAAAAAAAAAAAAAAATGCTCCAATGGGCCCCCGATTCTTGCAAAAGTCCAACCCCACCAGCGAGTGCAAGTAACCAAACGGGGCTCTGGCACATTTGTAAGTGCAAAGTCGAACTGCTTTCACATGTGTAGACATGTGGTGCGCTTACAGTAAAAAGCAGTCGCTAACTACTCACCATGATTATCATGGCCTGTACCACGTGTACTAGGGATAAGCAAAAAAAAAAAAAATGTTTACTAAAAGTAATGTCATCTATCAACCAGGAATCTTCTTCTTTCTTATCTCCACTCAATCACACTAACGTATCAAGCTTGTAAAGCTTGAGACTTTTGATGGTGTCTGCCGGGGAAGAGTAGAGCTCATCAATGGATGAGTCAACCATAAATGAAATTACAGAGCTGAGATTGCAGTATATACAGTAAAACCTCCATAAGAGAACACTCGCGTTAGAAGACACCTCTCTATAAAGGACAGTTTTCATTTGTAAAATTACCATTTTTACTATTTAGTAACTTTCCAGTAAGAATAGGGTAATAAAGGTCATACGCTTCTAATGTATACACCTAGGCTATGCAAATAGAACATCTCTGAAAAAAAAAAATTCCTTGTATAATATCATCTGAGAGAAAAATGTCATCCCCAGGGAAGAGTTTCTTGTAAAAAAATAAAATTTAATTAACTCAAGCTTTCAAGGCCTTGGAGATTTATAAAAGAGTAAGGTTAAATATCTTCTTCTTCTTCTTTCTTATCTCCATACTGGGTAAAGT
Source organism: Cordylochernes scorpioides (assembly GCA_030710605.1). Lineage (NCBI taxonomy): Eukaryota > Metazoa > Arthropoda > Arachnida > Pseudoscorpiones > Chernetidae > Cordylochernes > Cordylochernes scorpioides. The sequence goes on from CP092868.1 coordinate 13,859,803, forward strand.
AGAATGCGTCTGCCTTTGTCATTAAGACTGGGAGCACTACTCAGTAGCAGGCCGACTTAGCTCCAAAAGAAATGGCTGCCTCTGACATGAGGAACAAACGCTATGTGCAGCCACTCCTATCATGGAGTACAAACACTGCTCATTCTGTATCCCTGGATTAGGAGCCCTAACAGGGTACTATCAGCCGGGCCAGTTAAGCCTAGGTTTTTTAGTGAGCTTGTTACTGCTTCCCCTCCTCCTTTTTCATCCAGGGCTTAGGACCAGCAAAGGCGGAGTTAAGGTTAAATATAATGCCTGTAGATGGACTGGCTCAAAGCCCCTAAAGCTTGAGTCAATCAAATTATATTTTTGCAAGACACTCTTCCCTGGATGAAATTTTTTTTCTCTTAAGAAATAGAACATCTATAGTGCCATTTGTATCCATAAAAAAATTTCCAGCAGAACTTCCCTGTTACAGTAAGTTGTTACACTGAAGGATGTCAACAAGGAAGTAAGCAGGCTCTGTGTTTACAGGAAGAAGAAGAAAAATACAACCTAGGGTGGCTTCCTTTATGTTACCTCATTAAGACTTTTTTTTTTTTTTACTATAGTATACTTAGGGGGGTCGGTGGAAGGCTGGTATAAAACCGTTGGTTTTCGACCGCTACAACCCGGGTTCGATTCCCGCATTGGGCACTTTTTTCTAATTAAAAAAAAAAAATTCTCCAATGTCCCCCTATTCTTTCAAAAGTCCAACCCCACCAGCGGGTTCAAATAACCAAATGGGGCTCTAGCACATTTATGTGTAAGTGCAAAAGTCGAACTGTTTTTCACGTGTGTAGACATGTGGTGCACTTACAGTAAAAGCAGTCGCCTTCTTCTACCCACCATGATTATCATGGCCTGTACCACGTGTACTAGGGATAAGCAAAAAAAAAATAGTATACTTATCTTTAGGGGGTTGGTAGATAAGTGGTCCTTTGGTTTTTGACCGCTATGACTTGGGATCTAATCCAGCATTGGCTACTTTTATCTAATTGGAAAAATTCTCCTATGGTCTCCGGATTTTAATAAAAGTCCAACCCCACCAGTGAATGCAAATAAAAAAACTCTGCCACATTTGTAAGTGTAAAAGTCGAACTGCTTTTCACATGTGTAGACATGTGGTGCACTTACAGTAAAAGCAGTCGCCTACTTCTACCCACCATGATTATCATGGCCTGTACCACGTGTATTAGGGATAATAATACTGTAATTGGAGGTTTTAATCAATTTGAGCATATCTGCTTTTAATAGTTTCAAATTTTTCCATTACCTGTAGGATAGGCCAATGTTCCAGTGGCTATGTGTTTCTCACTTGTGTTTATTGTGTGGTTTCAGAGAATTTCACATGCCCAGCTGGCTCCCTCTGCAGCCGGTTATTTCACAGGATTCCCTCACTGCAGATCGTATCCTTCTTTCCATTCTTTCTTTAAACATTTTTTTGCAATGAGAAATGACCCACTATAACTTTTTATTTTGTTATATAATGGGGGAACCTCATTATAACAGTCTTCTTTATAACAGCAACTTTGTTATAACATCATATTTCTAAGGTCCAAAGATTTAAGTCCCAATTGTTGTAACCGTGGTTATAACATCATAATTCTATGGTCCAAAGATTTAAGTTCCAATTATTTTACTATGGTTATAACATCATAATTCCAAGTTTCAAGTCCCAATTGTTTTTACCATGGTTATAACAATGTACATTCTGAGTCCCAAGTGATGTTGTTACAGCCACGTTCAACTATACCATGTAAACAAAGTGAAGAATATTCAAGGTCATGTGTTTATATGAATGTTTAAAATCTCTCAATCATGAAACTGAATGATCAGATACTGTCCTGGTGTGGAACTAACACCTACTCACATATTCTCATGCCAAGCAATGGCCGCAGCCTTGCAGAAAATTGACATGGACACACCCAAGATTGAGGACATTGCGACTGCTGTGATAGAAATGCATGGAGACATCTGAGGCTCTTCATTGGACACAACAACAACAGAAAATTGAAATGGATCCAGAGCAGCAGCTTTACACACCCAAGATAGAGGATATTGTGACTGCTGTGATAGAAATGCATGGAGACATCTGAGGCTCTTCATTGGACACGACAACAATAATCAGATGGTCTTTTTGTTAATCATTTGATATATTGTAATTTCTTATTTATACCCTCTAGCTTATCCATATCGTCAGATAGTGTCATCTTTGATACAAAGGTTGTGGTTTTGTCGCCGACCTAATTCTGATAGTTTTCAGTGATGGTCCAGAGATGGCACATGAGTTCTATTGCTTCTATTTTGATACAAAGATGATAAGGCACAATTTAGATTATAAACACAAGGTAATAAGACCAAATCCAAATAAATGAATAGTGTATTTATGTGGCAATATCGTTGCGGGGTTTCTTGTTATTGGATGCGAATGGTGATATTTGATTGAAGCGCAGCCGTTTGAGTGGAAATTGCAGCATACAGTTAGGAATAATCAGGACACGTGATTGTTTTGAAAATTAAAGGTAACTGGGTTGGAGGGAAGAAAGCTTGAGAAGGCGGAGCGATTTTGATTGTTAATTAACTGATCACATGGTGGTGATTGTACTTAGCTATGAGCTGAGTGGGGAGAGGTCCAGGGCCGATGTCACCTCGTTGGAAGCGAAGGAGCAACTGATCCGAACTCGGTGAGAGCCAAGTCGCTACTGCAGGTGTTGTTCCTATGAGAGCTAAAACACTACTGACAATTCTTGTCTTTTGATTTAACACCACGAGTCAGTTTTTCTCTGATTGGTTGAGAGATCTCACATGATCTTTTTCTATTGGTTGACCTACTTAAGGTGCTATCTTCTGATAGGCCGGCGGCTTCCCTTGATGAAAGCTGTGCCCTGTTTGGTATATCCAATTTCGTCAGGAAGTGTTTGGTGGCTTGACGCTTATAGTTTCGAAGGATATTAGACACGTCCTGTTTTTGCCGGAAGTACTGGATGTCTCTCAAACTTTTATAACTTTTGGTCACTCGACACGTCCTGTTTGTCAGGAAGTATTGAGTGAATCTTGGCTAAAATAACTTCTGCGGTCACTAGAGACGCCCGGTCTCTGCCCCTGCAGTATTGACACAGGGGTGCCCAGAATAGTCGTGCCAATCTTAGATCTACTTCCTATATCTTAATGCTACTTGCTTCCCTCCAGTTACCTTGTTCTTTATTAAGTCTTTGAAAATCATACATGGTACATACATAGTGGGTCGGGGTTGCATTTAATTATACACAAATTATGACAGATGCGCCCCCTACATGTGAAGAATTCAAGAAGGGGTTAGCCTGAGAGAATTCTGTAAAGTGAAAAATAATTTTGTGGGAAAATTAGTTGTGGGTATTGAGTCTATATACAAGCATTGGTGGCGATATAATAAGTAATATAGAATGGTGTTGATGATATAGGTTGAGTATAATTAATAGAAATCAAAAATTTTTTAATTGTAAGAAATCAATGAATGTTATGGTACATAGTGGGCAAAAAAAAAGAAAATGCGCCTAAACGAATTCTACTCGAGTTAAGAAATGAATTCGAGGGAGTTCTATTAAGGCTTTGAAATCAAAATAAAAATAATATAAAAATAGTTGAATGACATCAAAATTGAATGTGTTTGGTTGAAAAAGAAATATATTTTGTTGCATGGTGACAAAGACAACTGCTTAGTTACTTTTTTGCTCGAATTCTGAGAAAAAGGAATCGAGGAAATTTCATAAGGTGCTTTGAAATCAAAACAAAATGAAATAAGAATAGTTGAATGAAATCAAAATTGAATGTGTTTGGTTGAGTGGTGAGAAAAAAAGAAAAATGCCTAATTACTTTTTGTTTGAATTTTGGAAAGGAATTCGAGGAAATTTCATAAGGTCTTTTGAGAAATCAAAATAAAATAAGATAAAAATAAAAGTTGAATGAAATCAAAGTGAAGGCTTGGTTGCACAAAAAAAAGAAAAGGCCTTGTTGTATGAAAAAAAAGAGAAAATGCTTTGTTGCGTTGGTGAAAAAAAAAGGAATTGCCTAATTACTATCCTACTTGAGATTGGGAATGAAATCGAAGGGGTTTTCATTAGGTCTTTTGAGAAATCAAAATAAAAATAAAAATAAGAGTTGAACGAAATCAAAGTGAATGCTTGGTGCGTGGTGAGAAAAAAAAAGGAAAATTGCCTAATTATATTCTAGCTCGGAATTGGGAATGGAGACCGAGGGAATTTTATTAGGGCTTTTGAGAAATCAAAAATAAAAATAAAATAAAAGTTTTTTGAGCGAAATCAAAGTTGAGTGCTTGAAAAAAGGAAAAATGAAAAATAAAAAGGTTTCAACAATAAAGGGTGATTTAATGTTTTTAGTTTAATCGAAAACCAGTGTTTTCGTTGATAATTGAGTTGTGACAATATAAGTCAAGTGGTAAATAGAATGATAATTGATAAATAAAAATGATAATATAAACTAATTGGAAAAAAAAAAATGATATTTAATGATAAAAAGTGGTAATAAGTTGAATAAATTGATAAATTGATTAAATATTTAAATTTTAATTGAGAGAAAATAATAAAAATGATTGATATGAAAAATAAGATGTATTGGTTGGAACCCTTTGGTATCTACATGCCCTGATCTAGATGTATTGATTGTTCCATTTTGCCCTATAAATGTTTTACTTGCTCAATTATGTCCTATAAATTTTTTGTCTCGTCTGTATCGACACTTAGGTGAAAAACGTGATTCTAGCCCTCAAGTGCGTTTATGCTGTGTGTACAGGAGACATGGAAATCTATATAACCTTTATGTGTAATTTTTTGTCTTTGTGTGTGTGTTGTGAAAAATGTTAGAAGTCGGTTGTGTAAGAAATGTGTGAGCTAGTTCTAGATGTTGTTTCGTGGATGTGTAATTGGTTGGTAAAGAATCGATATGTAGATTTGAACTGGAATCACAAATCGGTGGTATAGCGAAAACTGTGGCTGGGGAGAGCGGTGACCTAATTTGGATGAGCGGGGTTTTGTAATGAGACGCCGGAAGCGGGACTCGGGGACACGAGGTCCGGTCTAAATTTATCCACCCCCTGTTTGCGTAATTGGAGTCGGAAACGAGGCGTGTGGGGCTTGTTTTTGGAGCGTGGTTTCTCCGACATTGTTTGGTCATCTTTTCCGGAGTTTATTTAGATTTTCTGCGAAGATGGTTCCTAAAATTATGAGAAGTTTTATAAATACTTGTCCACAATGAAGAATTGCTTGTCCACAATGAAAAATTGCTTGTCCTAAATTAAAAACTACCTCTTGTAGTTCGAAAATTTTCTGATCGGGCATAGCATAGATAAACAAGTACTTAATGAATAAAATTGGAATACAGTTGTACGGTAGAACTAATAAACAAAGGGTAAAAATCAGATGAAAGATAGGATATTGTCCCATGTTCGTCCACATTTTTGTAACTGGGGACTCTGAACTATTTGCTTGAACCTTATTAATTGTAGAATTTGAATGATTGGTAGGTTCGCAGTTTTCCTGTTTGATATCTTTAGGGAGTGGTGTGATATGATTGGATTGGTTGTCAGGTTTACAGTTCTCCTGTTTGATATCTTTAGGGAGTGGTGTGATATGATTGAGCGGGTTGTCAGGTTTGCAGTTTTTAACGTCGGGGAAGAGTGATGTAAATCGTCTTGTTGCAAAAATGGCAGGGTCTAAATGCCTGAAAGGTTCGCTGCTGGTGGGTTTGAACCTTAATGACTCTGTTGGGAATAATTCGGGTGTTAAATGTTTGAAAGGGAACGTGTAATTGGGGTTGTGCTTTATATGATAGGTGCTAACGGCGGGTGGTGATATATAAGGGGTTTTTTCTGTATACAGTTTAAGTTTGTTGACGTGGATTGTGTCAGTGTCTCTTTGAAGTGGTTGATTTGGTCGATCTATGCGGACCACATTTGGTGATATAATTTCTAATATTGTGTGAGGTCCTGTGAAATATGGCGCAAGTTTCCCTGTATTCGGGTGGTGATATAATTTTACTAACACTAGATCACCTACTTCGAAATGTGGTTGCTTGTGTCGTTTGTCATAAGTGTTTTTGTCTTGTAAATGTTTGTTTTGTGTGCGTGTGTGTGCAATTTTTCTAGCTTTGTCGATATCTGGGTACGGTGTGTTATGATTAGAAATTTCTGGGGGTAGGATACCAAACATTAAGTATATGGGTGGAAAACCTGTGGTAGAGTGGGGTGTCTTGTTATATATAAGTGTAACCTTCTTGACCAACTTGGTCCATGCGACCTTAGGATTTTCTAGGTGTAATAACCTCAGTTTTCCCGTGAGGGTGGCGTTCAGGCGTTCACATAGGCCGTTGGCTTGTGGGTTGTTGCTGGTTGTGATTAACGGGTGAATATTTCTATTAAGGAGAAAACTACGAAATTTGGGTGAAGTGAAGGCAGGGGCTCTATCCGTAAGAAGGCGTTTTGGAGAACCATCCTGGAATACTCGTTTAAGTACCTGTTGGTAGGTGGTGGTACTGGTGGATTTAGATGGAAAAGCCCACGCGTAGCGTGAAAAATGATCGACTACCACATGGAGGTATACCTTGGTGTTGCCATATTTAGCAAATCCTGCTATGGTGTCCAGAGATAAAAGGTCGAAGGGTTCTTTAGATTCCGGAGGTTGACTTAATTCTCCGTAAGTGGGTCCTACTGGACGTTTTGTTAATTGGCAGGTGGGACAGGTCTTAACTCTTTGTTTAATATCTTTTGACATACCTTGCCAGTAATATTGTGTGGAGATGATTCGTGACATTTGTGAAATACCGGGGTGATTGTATTGTGTGTGTACTGTTTGTAAGAGTTGTTGTATGAGTGGTTTTGGAAGTATAATCTTGGTTACACCTTTTCGGGAAACTGTATGTAGTCCATTACGATCAATGGTCAAGCTAGACTCTTTCGATGGAGGAGGTTGATGGGTCTTGATAAGGGTGGCGTCCAAGAATCCACAAAACGGGTTACGGGATAAGAGATCTGCTTCATATTGTAGTTTTCCCTTTATGTAGCGGACCTCATATTCGTAACTCGATAGTCGTAAACTCCATCGAAACAGTCTGCCGGACGGGTTTTTGATGGTTTTCAACCACTGTAATGCGTGATGGTCAGAAAATATAGTAAATTTTCTGCCCATAAGATAGATGCGAAACTTCTCCACACTCTCAATGATTGCTAAGCACTCAAGTTCAGAGATGGAGTAGTTTTTCTCGTGTGGTCGCAATGTTCGGCTGAAATATTGAACTGGATATACGTTTCCGTCAGGGTGAACTTGTTTGAGAATGCCTGCTATACCGAGGGTGGATGCATCGCAATACACTTGGCATGGCAGACCTTCTTTGTAAAGGTGTAAAATGGGGTGTTGTGTGAGGTTTCCTTTCAGGTCAATGAACGCCTTTTGACAAGCTTCATTCCAGTTCCACACGACGTCCTTTTTGAGGAGATTGTTGAGGGGTGCTCGCAAGCGAGCGTATTCCGGAATGAATTTGTTATAGACGTTCACAGCGCCTAAAAAGGATTGTAGTGTTTTTCGGTTGTGTGGTTGTTTTATGGCGTGGATAATGTCGGTGTTACGTGTGAGTGGTGTGATTGTACCAGCTGTGATGGTGTAACCTAGAAAATTTATGGATTGCTTAAAAAATTCGCATTTTGCGAAGTTAAGTTGTAACTTCTCCGCTTCGCAAAAGGCGAAAAATTGTCGCAGGTGGTTTTGATGCTCCTCCAACGTGTTGGAGTAAATGATGAAATCATCAAAGTAATGTGCCACACAGTCAAGTCTGTGTCTCTGTAGGACCTGACTTATGGCTCGTTCGTAAATCTGAGGACTGGTTTTTAACCCGAAAGGTAATCGAGTGGGTTGGTATAATCCTTCAAAGGTGGCAAATGCCAACAGTGGTCGAGAATCGGGGTGTATTGGGACTTGCCAATACGCAGAGGATATGTCGGCCGTGGAAAAATATTTGGCCTGTGCGAGGCGGTCTAGGATATCCTCGATTCTCGGGAGGGGATGGACATCAGAGCTGATTAGCTCATTCACCTTCCTATAATCGATACAAAACCGTTTGGTTTTGTCGCGCTTAGTGACGAGGGTGACAGGGCTCGAGAAAGGTGAAAAAGATTGCTCTATGATGCCGTTCTCCAGCATTTGTTGTATTTGGTTACGGATTTCTTGTTGGTCACATATCGGAACACGATATGGACGTATGGTGATTATTTTTTCGGAATTCGTGGGTATTTTTACTGGTGGAATCCGTAAGCATGGTACGTTGAATTTGTCCTGTGAAAAAATGTGAGTGTACCTTTGTAGAAGTGTTGTGAACTGTGGTGTATAATGAGTGTTAGGTGTTGTGTTGTAGTATGTATGTGGTAAAGGGTTTTGTTGTGTATTAGTGTGAGTGTCGAGTTCGTTGTGTGGGTTGGTCATGTGAGTGTTGTGCAACGGTGTGTGATCACCTATGTTTTTGGTATGCGAGTTGTCCCGCTGTGTGGGTGCGTTTTGGGCAGGTTTATAAGTTGAAGTTGTTGTGGTTTGATTATTTGAGGGCATGTAAAAAGGGCAATTGGCTTTAGTGAAAAGGGGGCATGTAGATAAGTGGGGTTTTCTCAATGAATGCACGCAATGGTTGTCATAGGCGGAAAGTTGGGATGTGGGGAAAATTTTTTGTGACATCGCCTGACACTGCCAGTACGTGCATACATTGGACACATGATTAAAATGGTAGGAAAGGGTAGACAATGGGGCGCCCAGCTGGAGTATAGTGCATTTATTAAAATCTATGGTTAATCTGAATTTATGGAGGCTATTGATACTAAGAATTCCGAATGGCAATGGTGCATTTACTACATGGAAGTACTCCTTTCGTGATATTTGTCCTATTGTCAGTGGGATAGCTAGTTTACCCATGGTTTTTGCAAATCCGTTTAAGGTTTGGAGGTGTAGTGACTGTCCCTCAAGGGTTAAATTAGGCAGGTGGGTTTTTAGCATATGATAAATACTATATGGCACTATACTCAGGCTGGCGCCTGTATCAATTAAAAAGGGGCATGATACATTAGGGGTTAGAAAAAGTTTGACAGTCAGTTGGTTTAGGGATCCTACCTCAGTCTCGAAAGGGCTGCTCGGCTGGGGTGTCCCTGGCTTGACTTGGTTGTTGTGGAATCGGGGCTGGTTGTTTTGGGACTGTTTGCACCGTCCGCACTTTTTCGTGGATCGTCGGGACTGGTCGACGTCGGCATTCGCTATGCCAGTGTCTCGCGCCGCAGAACTTGCAATTGGACGGCGGAAGAGGTGCATTCCATGCACCTGAGCGTCGGGGTGTGCTGTGGTACGGACCCGACATTGTGGGTGGTTGATCTTCTCTGGATCGCGTTGCCGGTACACTGGGCCCGTGGATCCGCTGTACCAGGCGGAACCATTCTCCTAGGTTCTCGGGAGGTACTACGCGGACTAGGCGCTGGTCGTTGAATGGCAGTCCTTCTGTCAGCGTCTCGAGGATCACCTCTTGTGGAAGTCCTAGTTGCAATCCCATGGCGGTTTTCTCCCGGTAGTAGGTCTCTAAGTTGGCTTGTCCAGTGAGTTTCATGGCGAAATATTTCGCAAAGGACGCTTCGCTTGACTCAGGGTAGAGATCTAGGAGGATTTGTCTCACCTGGAAATAACTCCGGTCGGCCAGCCGAAGTTTCCTGAAGAGTTCCAGGGGTTGTCGCACCAGGTAGTTTGGTAGGCGCAGTAATTTTTCTTGTTCTCCCATGGATGCGTCTTCCATCTTTCGGTCGAATGTCTGGAAAAACTGTGTCGCGCTGTATGTGCCGTCGAAAGGCGGGATCGCCGATTCCGCTCCATCAGAAATTTTTGCACGGGTTAGAAGCGTTGACAGCTGATTGACGGCGTCCGCTAGGGGCGCAGTTGTCTCTCGGCCGATCACCTCCTGTCTTTCCCTTGCCGATTCGCTCTCTCTTACTTCTTGCCTTCTTTCCATTGTTTCCGTTGGATCGTCTGACTTTACGCCTGTGGGATCCTGATTTAATTCCATCTCACTATCCTGTCGACTTAACCGGTCTGTGGCAATATCGTTGCGGGGTTTCTTGTTATTGGATGCGAATGGTGATATTTGATTGAAGCGCAGCCGTTTGAGTGGAAATTGCAGCATACAGTTAGGAATAATCAGGACACGTGATTGTTTTGAAAATTAAAGGTAACTGGGTTGGAGGGAAGAAAGCTTGAGAAGGCGGAGCGATTTTGATTGTTAATTAACTGATCACATGGTGGTGATTGTACTTAGCTATGAGCTGAGTGGGGAGAGGTCCAGGGCCGATGTCACCTCGTTGGAAGCGAAGGAGCAACTGATCCGAACTCGGTGAGAGCCAAGTCGCTACTGCAGGTGTTGTTCCTATGAGAGCTAAAACACTACTGACAATTCTTGTCTTTTGATTTAACACCACGAGTCAGTTTTTCTCTGATTGGTTGAGAGATCTCACATGATCTTTTTCTATTGGTTGACCTACTTAAGGTGCTATCTTCTGATAGGCCGGCGGCTTCCCTTGATGAAAGCTGTGCCCTGTTTGGTATATCCAATTTCGTCAGGAAGTGTTTGGTGGCTTGACGCTTATAGTTTCGAAGGATATTAGACACGTCCTGTTTTTGCCGGAAGTACTGGATGTCTCTCAAACTTTTATAACTTTTGGTCACTCGACACGTCCTGTTTGTCAGGAAGTATTGAGTGAATCTTGGCTAAAATAACTTCTGCGGTCACTAGAGACGCCCGGTCTCTGCCCCTGCAGTATTGACACAGGGGTGCCCAGAATAGTCGTGCCAATCTTAGATCTACTTCCTATATCTTAATGCTACTTGCTTCCCTCCAGTTACCTTGTTCTTTATTAAGTCTTTGAAAATCATACATGGTACATACATAGTGGGTCGGGGTTGCATTTAATTATACACAAATTATGACATTTATTTATTTAGATTTGGTCTTATTACCTTGTTTTTATAATCTATAATCCAAATTGTGCCTTATCATTTTTATAGACTTCAATGGACCTAAGAAGTTATTCTTCCTATGAGCTGAAGGAAATGAATTCCAAAGTCACTATTTATTTATTTGGATTTGGTCTTATTACCTTGTGTTTGATACAAAGACTTTTTTGTAGATCAATAACATCCTGTAGGGAATACATCCATGCACTTAGACTATCGGTAAATGATCTAAATGTGTGTGTGTGTATGCCCTTGACATGTTGCCAGATATCTTGATGCCTTTGTTCCTGTCCAACTTTGTCGGAGTGGCTTTCAGCCGTTCCCTGCACTACCAGTTCTACGTGTGGTACTTCCACACCTTGCACTACCTGCTCTGGAGGCTGCCCCTACACTCTGTTAAACTACGGTGAGTTGTATCTTCTATTACTAGTGTTCATTCATTTAACTTTTGGATGAAGTAGTACGATTCTCAACCCCAAAACTACATCATTGACTACAACAGGCCATCTCAATCCATTGAAGATAGAAAATAACAACAAAATCTACCCCCCTTGCCCAAAATGTAGTTTGTCACCTGCAGTTCCAGAATACAATTTTGGCTTGCATTAGATGTACTAAACAGGACCTTTGGGAGAGGCCACTGCTTATCATAAAACATCTCGAGGAGCATGAACTCATGGTATTCGTGTAATCTTTATACAAGGGGATAAAAAAACAACAACATCATTGACTGTGTTGACTTATCTATTATTTATGGGGGTCGGTGGTCGGATGGTCAAAACCGTTGGTTTTCGACCACTACGACCCGGGTTCGATTCCCGCATTGGGCACTTTTTTCTGTTAAAATAAAATGCTCCGATGACCCTGATTCTTGCAAAAGTCCAACCCTACCAGCAAGTGCAAGTAAGCAAATGAGGCTCTGGCACATTTGTAAGTGCAAAGTCGAACTGCTTTTCACATGTGTAGACATGTGGTGCACTTACAGTAAAAGCAGTCGCCTACTTCTACCCACCATGATTATCATGGCCTGTACCACGTGTAATTTGGGATCTACTGTCTCTTTTTAAAAAATAGATGACCGGCGACATCACAAAGACTTTCAACTTCCTTAAGTTTTGTCCATAAGTGTATA
>CP092868.1:13889601-13915434 GCA_030710605.1 Cordylochernes scorpioides
TTTTCACATGTGGTACACTTACAGTAAAAGCAGTCACCAACATCTACCCACCATGATTATCATGGCCTGTACCAGGTGTATTAGGGATAATAATACTGTAATTGGAGGTTTTAATCAATTTGAGCATATCTGCTCTTAATAACCTCAAATTTTTCCATTACCTGTGGGATAGGCTAATGTTCCAGTGGCTATGTGTTTCTCACATGTGTTTATTGTGTGGTTTCAGAGAATTTCACATGCCCAGCTGGCTCCCTCTGCAGCCGGTTATTTCACAGGATTCCCTCACTGCAGACCGTATCCTTCCTTCCATTCTTTCTTTAAACATTTTTGTTGCAATGAGAAATGTCCCACTATAACTTTGTATTTTGTTATATAATGGGGGAACCTCATTATAACACTCTTCTTTATAACAGCAACTTGGTTATAACATCATATTTCTAAGGTCCAAAGATTTAAGTCCCAATTGTTGTAACTGTGGTTATAACATCATATTTCTAAGGTCCCAAGATTTAAGTTCCAATTGTTGTAACCATGGTTATAACATCATAATTCCAAGTTTCAAGTCCCAATTGTTGTAACCATGGTTATAACATCATAATTCCAAGTTTCAAGTCCCAATTGCTGTAACCATGGTTATAACATCATAATTCCAAGTTTCAAGTCCCAATTGTTGTAACCATGGTTATAACATCATAATTCCAAGTTTCAAGTCCCAATTGTTGTAACCATGGTTATAACATCATATTTCTAAGGTCCCAAGTTTAAAGTCCCAATTGTTTTTTCCATGGTTATAACATCATAATTCAAAGGTCCCAAGTTTAAAGTCCCAATTGTTTTTACCATGGTTATAACAAGTACATTCTGAGTCCCAAGTCATGTTGTTACAGCGAGGTTCAACTATACCATGTAAACAAAGTGAAAAATCTTCCAATCATGAAACTGAATAATCAGATACTGTCCTGGTGTGGAACTAACACCTACTCACATATTCTCATGCCCAGCAATAGCAACCGCAGCCTTGCAGAAAATTGACGTGGACCCAGAAAAGCAGCTTTACACACCCAAGATTGAGGACATTGTGACTGCTGTGATAGAAATGCATGGAGACATCTGAGACTCTTCATTGGACACAACAACAACGGAAAATTGAAATGGATCCAGAGCAGCAGCTTTACACACCCAAGATAGAGGATATTGTGACTGCTGTGATAGAAATGCATGGAGACATCTGAGGCTCTTCATTGGACACGGCAACAATAATAAGATGGTCTTTTTGTTAATCATTTGATATATTGTAATTTCTTATTTATACCCTCTAGCTTATCCATATTGTCAGGTAGTGTCATCTCTGATACAAAGGTTGTTGTTTTGTCGCCGACCTGATTCTGATAGTTTGCAGTGATGGTCCAGAGATGGCACATGAGTTCTATTGCTTCTATTTTGATACAAAGATGATAAGGCACAATTTAGATTATAAACACAAGGTAATAAGACCAAATCCAAATAAATGAATAGTGTACACCCATACCTCGCTTTGCGTCGGGGTTACGTTCCAAAAAAACACGATGCAAATTGAAACGACGCAAAGTGAAAATAAAATTTTTATGGCATGCCGCAATCAAAAACAAAGGTGTTGCCATATTTTAGGAAAAAAATTAAAGACTCGAATCCAAAACAACGCAACTTCGAAAATCTAACGACGCACAGTGAAAATCAGTAAAAATTAAGCAGCGACGCAACTTCGAAAAAAACGCAAAACGAAACGACGCAAAATGAGGTATTGGTGTATTTATTTATTTGGATTTGGTCTTATTACCTTGTGTTTATAATCCAAATTGTGCCTTATCATTTTTATAGACTTCAATGGACCTAAGAAGTTATTTTTCCTATGAGCTGAAGGAAATGAATTCCAAAGTCACTATTTATTTATTTGGATTTGGGTCTTATTACCTTGTGTTTGATACAAAGACTTTTTTGTAGATCACTAACATCCTGGAGGGAAAACATCCATGCACTTAGACTATCGGTAACTGATCTAAATGTGTGTGTATGCCCTTGACATGTTGCCAGATATCTTGATGCCTCTTTTCCTGTCCAACTTTGTCGGAGTGGCCTTCAGCCGTTCCCTGCACTACCAGTTCTACGTCTGGTACTTCCACACATTGCACTACCTGCTCTGGAGGCTGCCCCTACACTCTGTTAAACTACGGTGAGTTGTATCTCCTATTACTAGTGTTCATCAAGTTAACTTTTGGATGAAGTAGTACAATTCTCAACCCCAAACTACATCATTGACTACAACAGGCCATCTCAATCCATTGAAGATAGACAATAACAAAAAAATCTACCCTACTTACCCAAAATGTAGCTTGGCACCTGCAGTTCCAGAACACATTTTGGCTTGTATTAGATGCACTAAACAGGACCTTTGGGAGAGGCAGCTGTTTATCATAAAACAGCTTGAGGAGCATGAACTCATGGAATTCGTGTAATCTTTACACAAGGGAATAAGAAACAACAACATTGACTGTGTTGACTTATCCATTGATGAAATCTACAGTCTCCTTTTAAAAAATAGACGACCGACGATATCACAAAGACTTTCAACTTCCTTAAGTTTTGTCCATAAGTGTATATCCCTACATCTCCTAAATTATTGTTGGTTTTTTATCCCCTTGTGCAAAGATAACACAAATTCCATGAGTCCATGCTTCTCAAGCACTCCTATTTTAGGGTTCTTAGAAAACTATATTCTTATTTGCTATCTTGTTTACCTACCTGGTAACAGTTACTATTTAAAACATGCTGTGATATATTTTCTTAAATTAAATTTAATTGCCATCTATCGTTGAAATTTTACACAAATATATTTACTGGCAATACACTTCTTTTAAATATCATCAAATATTATCTCTACAGACCTTACTGCAATGATATGAGTTATTGAATGAGAGGGTTTGGCTCATCAGTAGTGAACCCTCTCAGTGTTTTCGCCAAATTAATTTCTAGACCGTTCTATATATATTTTCTTATTATTTTTGTGGGCTCAAAAACACTTTGGTTAGTAGCCCGTAAAACCACATTCTCTTTGTATTTTCTTATTCAGTACTTTTGTCAGATGATGGTAACAATGCTGTTACCAAAATGTTACACACTATTTATTTATTTGGGAATATGGTCTTATTATCTTTGTACTTAAGAAAGTTATACCTTTTAGCATATATATCAGGATTCAGAAAATAATTCTGAAAGATATTTGTTACACAGTGATCTTTATTGAAGACACATGAGATAACAAAATTGTCCATGTCTCCTTAAAAAAAAATGTTGTTGTTGTTGTTTCTTATCCCTTTGTGTAAAGATTTCACAAATTCCACGAGTTCATGATCTCATGGAATGGGGTATAGGGGTGCAGCTTTCTTTGATCATGGCACCATGATCCAGGCACACTTTGGTGAAAGTCTGACTTTGCCTGTAATTTGTGGCCGTTCCTAACAAAAAAAAGTTGTTATCTAGCTATATCTCCCTGCCATAGGATTCCAATGGAGGAGAGTACAGTACAGTGTGTGTGTAGGATCCTACTGCTAGGAGTACTGGAGCTGTGCTGGAACACCTATCCCTCCACTGTAGCCAGCAGCCTGGCCCTTCACCTCTGTCATCTCACTGTCCTGGCCTCAGCTGCTCTGTGGTTCTGGCGGAGACAACCCTGCAGGACTAAACCTGAATAAACCCTTGTTGTTGTTTTTATCTCCTAGCTCTTTCCTTGGAACAACCACAGATCACCTCCTCTTTAGCTTTCCTGACCCATAGAATACCTACCCATAGGATACCTACTGTGACCCATAGGATACCTACTGTGACCCATAGGATACCTATTGTGACCCATAGGATACCTATTGTGACCCATAGGATACCTATTGTGACCCATAGAATACCTACTGACCCATAGGATACCTATTGTGACCCATAGAATACCTACTGACCCATAGGATACATACTGTGACCCATAGAATACCTACTGACCCATAGGATACCTACTGTGACCCATAGGATACCTACTGTATAGGGTATTGCTGCTACTTCTTTGCCCAGACTTGCTACTGGCTTTTCTGATCAACTGATCCTCCTCTGCATCCTGACACATGATTATAACTGCTAACTATATTTCTGCCTTTTTAACTTTTTATAATGGAACGAACATGTTTAATGATTGAATCACAATCTAAACTTGCTCTTTATACTCTGAATTTGAGGTAAGCAATGCCAAAACCAAGTAGATTATTGTTAGTCTTCACCAAGTCAAGTTCAACCCTTTGTGACACTATATGGACAAATATTCTTCAATTTGATCTATTAGTGACCATCATTCACAGATCATCTAGTTACTTAGTAGCTTCCTTGACCTCTTCCATCCAGTTTAATGCTGGTCGTCTTCAGACACACATAACTAACCTAACTCATGAGAAGTTGAGATAAGTGGCAAAGATAACATTGTAGATGGAGAATGAGAGTTCTCTACCCATTTGATTGGAAAAGGATTAAACACATTTTCTATTTTTTAAATAAAACTCCATCTGACATCAAAGGAGGTATGTGTCTGAAGTGTTGTTTTAACAACCAGGGTTAATAAATACCAACATTGAAAGTGTTAACATAAAGCAATAACGCTCCATCTATACATATAAAATAAAAGGATTTAAAAGCGCGAATGTTTCTTTTATACATAATATAAACTTCTACTGTCCTTACTGCGATGAAAAAATATATTGGGAGGTCTTGGCTCATCAGTGGTGAACCCTCCCAGTCGTTTCGCCAATTTAATCTACCAGACTGCTACTCAAAGCTCTAATACTGTATTGGATCATTCTGCTTTTATATGCTACACTGAAGGATGGAATCTTAGATATGGTTTTCAAGTAAACTATGGACATAAGCTTATAGGACATTTTTCATCGCAGTAAGGACAGTAGAAGTTTGTATTATGTATAAAAGAAACATTCGCGCTTTTAAATCCTTTTATTTTATATTGAAAGTGTTAATAAACTTTGAGCGCTCCTCTGAATAATAAATAAACCTCCTGTTACATTCATTTCTTCTCGTCCATTAAAGCCAGGTTGATTCTTCCATCAATGTAGATTGTCTTTTTTTTCTTTATTTTGACTTAGAGCGCTGTTCCCCTAGGGACACTTGCGCTTTAAAGATAAACAAAATTTTGAAAGAAAGATATTTTAAATATGTATAGAATTAGTATGCAAGTTAGTTATATGAAAAGAGAAAAATATCAACACAATTGATATATGTACAAAGGGTTAGTTGTAGACTTTCTTGGCATAAAGTTCTCTGTATGAACCGAGGTTAGTTTTGTTGGTTTGTATCCAGCTGGTTCTTCCTGGTCCTCCACCAACATTCCAGTGTCTTGGTGTAAAGTTCTCTGTATGAACCGAGGTTAGTTTTGTTGGTTTGTATCCAGCTGGTTCTTCCTGGTCCTCCACCAACATTCCAGTGTCTTGGTGTAAAGTTCTCTGTATGAACCGAGGTTAGTTTTGTTGGTTTGTATACAGCTGGTTCTTCTGGTCCTCCACCACTATTCCAGTGCCTTGGTGTAAAGTTCTCTGTATGAACCGAGGTTAGTTTTGTTGGTTTGTATCCAGCTGGTTCTACCTGGTCCTCCACCAACATTCCAGTGTCTTGGTGTAAAGTTCTCTGTATGAACCGAGGTTAGTTTTGTTGGTTTGTATCCAGCTGGTTCTTCCTGGTCCTCCACCAACATTCCAGTGTCTTGGTGTAAAGTTCTCTGTATGAACCGAGGTTAGTTTTGTTGGTTTGTATCCAGCTGGTTCTTCCTGGTCCTCCACCAACATTCCAGTGTCTTGGTGTAAAGTTCTCTGTATGAACCGAGGTTAGTTTTGTTGGTTTGTATCAAGCTGGTTCTTCCTGGTCCTCCACCAACATTCCAGTGTCTTGGTGTAAAAATCTCTGTATGACCCGAGATTAGTGTTGTTGGTTTGTATCCAGCTGGTTCTTCCTGGTCCTCCACCAACATTCCAGTGTCTTGGTGTAAAGTTCTCTGTAGGAACCGAAGTAGTTTTTGTTGGTTTGTATCAAGCTGGTTCTTCCTGGTCCTCCACCAACATTCCAGTGTCTTGGTGTAAAGTTGTCTGTATGAACCGAGGTTAGTTTTGTTGGTTTGTATCAAGCTGGTTCTTCCTGGTCCTCCACCAACATTCCAGTGTCTTGGTGTAAAAATCTCTATGAACCGAGGTTGGTGTTGTTGGTTTGTATCCAGCTGGTTCTTCCTGGTCCTCCACCAACATTCCAGTGTCTTGGTGTAAAGTTCTCTGTATGAACCGAGGTTAGTTTTGTTGGTTTGTATCCAGTTGGTTCTTCCTGGTCCTCCACCAACATTCCAGTGTCTTGGTGTAAAGTTCTCTGTATGAACCGAAGTTAGTTTTGTTGGTTTGTATCCAGCTGGTTCTTCCTGGTCCTCCACCAACATTCCAGTGTCTTGGTGTAAAGTTCTCTGTATGAACCGAGGTTAGTTTTGTTGGTTTGTATCCAGCTGGTTCTTCCTGGTCCTCCACCAACATTCCAGTGTCTTGGTGTAAAGTTCTCTGTATGAACCGAGATTAGTTTTGTTGGTTTGTATCCAGCTGGTTCTTCCTGGTCCTCCATCAACATTCCAGTGTCTTGGTGTAAAGTTCTCTGTATGAACCGAGGTTAGTTTTGTTGGTTTGTATCAAGCTGGTTCTTCCTGGTCCTCCACCAACATTCCAGTGTCTTGGTGTAAAGTTCTCTGTATGAACCGAAGTAGTTTTTGTTGGTTTGTATCAAGCTGGTTCTTCCTGGTCCTCCACCAACATTCCAGTGTCTTGGTGTAAAGTTCACTGTATGAACCAAGGTTAGTGTTGTTGGTTTGTATCCAGCTGGTTCTTCCTGGTCCTCCACCAACATTCCAGTGCCTTGGTGTAAAGTTCTCTGTATGAACCAAGGTTAGTGTTGTTGGTTTGTATCCAGCTGGTTCTTCCTGGTCCTCCACCAACATTCCAGTGTCTTGGTGTAAAGTTCTCTGTATGAACCGAGGTTAGTTTTGTTGGTTTGTATACAGCTTGTTCTTCCTGGTCCTCCACCAACATTCCAGTGTCTTGGTGTAAAGTTCCCTGTATGAACTAAGGTTAGTGTTGTTGGTTTGTATCCAGCTGGTTCTTCCTGGTCCTCCACCAACATTCCAGTGTCTTGGTGTAAAGTTCTCTGTATGAACCGAGGTTAGTTTTGTTGGTTTGTATACAGCTGGTTCTTCCTGGTCCTCCACCAACATTCCAGTGTCTTGGTGTAAAGTTCTCTGTATGAACCGAAGTTAGTTTTGTTGGTTTGTATCCAGCTGGTTCTTCCTGGTCCTCCACCAACATTCCAGTGTCTTGGTGTAAAGTTCTCTGTATGAACCGAGGTTAGTTTTGTTGGTTTGTATCCAGCTGGTTCTTCCTGGTCCTCCACCAACATTCCAGTGTCTTGGTGTAAAGTTCTCTGTATGAACCGAGGTTAGTTTTGTTGGTTTGTATCCAGCTGGTTCTTCCTGGTCCTCCACCAACATTCCAGTGTCTTGGTGTAAAGTTCTCTGTATGAACCGAGATTAGTTTTGTTGGTTTGTATCCAGCTGGTTCTTCCTGGTCTTCCATCAACATTCCAGTGTCTTGGTGTAAAGTTCTCTGTATGAACCGAGGTTAGTGTTGTTGGTTTGTATCCAGCTGGTTCTTCCTGGTCCTCTACCAACATTCCAGTGTCTTGGTGTAAAGTTCTCTGTATGAACCGAGGTTAGTTTTGTTGGTTTGTATCCAGCTGGTTCTTCCTGGTCCTCCATCAGCATTCCAGTGTCTTGGTGTAAAGTTCTCTGTATGAACCGAGGTTAGTGTTGTTGGTT
The DNA here is from genome assembly GCA_030710605.1 of Cordylochernes scorpioides. Taxonomy (NCBI): domain Eukaryota; kingdom Metazoa; phylum Arthropoda; class Arachnida; order Pseudoscorpiones; family Chernetidae; genus Cordylochernes; species Cordylochernes scorpioides. The sequence goes on from CP092868.1 coordinate 13,897,517, forward strand.
TGTATCCAGCTGGTTCTTCCTGGTCCTCTACCAACACTCCAGTGTCTTGGTGTAAAGTTCTCTGTATGAACCGAGGTTAGTTTTGTTGGTTTGTATCAAGCTGGTTCTTCCTGGTCCTCCACCAACATTCCAGTGTCTTGGTGTAAAGTTCTCTGTATGAACCGAAGTAGTTTTTGTTGGTTTGTATCAAGCTGGTTCTTCCTGGTCCTCCACCAACATTCCAGTGTCTTGGTGTAAAGTTCTATGTATGAACCAAGGTTAGTGTTGTTGGTTTGTATCCAGCTGGTTCTTCCTGGTCCTCCACCAACATTCCAGTGCCTTGGTGTAAAGTTCTCTGTATGAACCAAGGTTAGTGTTGTTGGTTTGTATCCAGCTGGTTCTTCCTGGTCCTCCACCAACATTCCAGTGTCTTGGTGTAAAGTTCTCTGTATGAACCAAGGTTAGTGTTGTTGGTTTGTATCCAGCTGGTTATTCCTGGTCCTCCACCAACATTCCAGTGTCTTGGTGTAAAGTTCTCTGTATGAACCAAGGTTAGTTTTGTTGGTTTGTATCAAGCTGGTTCTTCCTGGTCCTCCACCAACATTCCAGTGTCTTGGTGTAAAGTTCTCTGTATGAACCGAGGTTAGTGTTGTTGGTTTGTATCTAGCTGGTTCTTCCTGGTCCTCCACCAACATTCCAGTGTCTTGGTGTAAAGTTCTCTGTATGAACCAAGGTTAGTGTTGTTGGTTTGTATCCAGCTGGTTCTTCCTGGTCCTCCACCAACATTCCAGTGCCTTGGTGTAAAGTTCTCTGTATGAACCAAGGTTAGTGTTGTTGGTTTGTATCCAGCTGGTTCTTCCTGGTCCTCCACCAACATTCCAGTGTCTTGGTGTAAAGTTCTCTGTATGAACCAAGGTTAGTTTTGTTGGTTTGTATCCAGCTGGTTCTTCCTGGTCCTCCACCAACATTCCAGTGTCTTGGTGTAAAGTTCCCTGTATGAACCGAGGTTAGTTTTGTTGGTTTGTATCAAGCTGGTTCTTCCTGGTCCTCCACCAACATTCCAGTGTCTTGGTGTAAAGTTCCCTGTATGAACTAAGGTTAGTTTTGTTGGTTTGTATCCAGCTGGTTCTTCCTGGTCCTCCACCAACATTCCAGTGTCTTGGTGTAAAGTTCTCTGTATGAACCAAGGTTAGTGTTGTTGGTTTGTATCCAGCTGGTTATTCCTGGTCCTCCACCAACATTCCAGTGTCTTGGTGTAAAGTTCTCTGTATGAACCGAGGTTAGTTTTGTTGGTTTGTATCAAGCTGGTTCTTCCTGGTCCTCCACCAACATTCCAGTGTCTTGGTGTAAAGTTCTCTGTATGAACCGAAGTTAGTTTTGTTGGTTTGTATCCAGCTGGTTCTTCCTGGTCCTCCACCAACATTCCAGTGTCTTGGTGTAAAGTTCTCTGTATGAACCGAGGTTAGTTTTGTTGGTTTGTATCCAGCTGGTTCTTCCTGGTCCTCCACCAACATTCCAGTGTCTTGGTGTAAAGTTCTCTGTATGAACCGAGGTTAGTTTTGTTGGTTTGTATCCAGCTGGTTCTTCCTGGTCCTCCACCAACATTCCAGTGTCTTGGTGTAAAGTTCTCTGTATGAACCGAGATTAGTTTTGTTGGTTTGTATCCAGCTGGTTCTTCCTGGTCTTCCATCAACATTCCAGTGTCTTGGTGTAAAGTTCTCTGTATGAACCGAGGTTAGTGTTGTTGGTTTGTATCCAGCTGGTTCTTCCTGGTCCTCTACCAACATTCCAGTGTCTTGGTGTAAAGTTCTCTGTATGAACCGAGGTTAGTTTTGTTGGTTTGTATCCAGCTGGTTCTTCCTGGTCCTCCATCAGCATTCCAGTGTCTTGGTGTAAAGTTCTCTGTATGAACCGAGGTTAGTGTTGTTGGTTTGTATCCAGCTGGTTCTTCCTGGTCCTCTACCAACACTCCAGTGTCTTGGTGTAAAGTTCTCTGTATGAACCGAGGTTAGTTTTGTTGGTTTGTATCAAGCTGGTTCTTCCTGGTCCTCCACCAACATTCCAGTGTCTTGGTGTAAAGTTCTCTGTATGAACCGAAGTAGTTTTTGTTGGTTTGTATCAAGCTGGTTCTTCCTGGTCCTCCACCAACATTCCAGTGTCTTGGTGTAAAGTTCTCTGTATGAACCAAGGTTAGTGTTGTTGGTTTGTATCCAGCTGGTTCTTCCTGGTCCTCCACCAACATTCCAGTGCCTTGGTGTAAAGTTCTCTGTATGAACCAAGGTTAGTGTTGTTGGTTTGTATCCAGCTGGTTCTTCCTGGTCCTCCACCAACATTCCAGTGTCTTGGTGTAAAGTTCTCTGTATGAACCAAGGTTAGTGTTGTTGGTTTGTATCCAGCTGGTTATTCCTGGTCCTCCACCAACATTCCAGTGTCTTGGTGTAAAGTTCTCTGTATGAACCGAGGTTAGTTTTGTTGGTTTGTATCAAGCTGGTTCTTCCTGGTCCTCCACCAACATTCCAGTGTCTTGGTGTAAAGTTCTCTGTATGAACCGAGGTTAGTGTTGTTGGTTTGTATCTAGCTGGTTCTTCCTGGTCCTCCACCAACATTCCAGTGTCTTGATGTAAAGTTCTCTGTATGAACCAAGGTTAGTGTTGTTGGTTTGTATCCAGCTGGTTCTTCCTGGTCCTCCACCAACATTCCAGTGCCTTGGTGTAAAGTTCTCTGTATGAACCAAGGTTAGTGTTGTTGGTTTGTATCCAGCTGGTTCTTCCTGGTCCTCCACCAACATTCCAGTGTCTTGGTGTAAAGTTCTCTGTATGAACCAAGGTTAGTGTTGTTGGTTTTTATCGAGCTGGTTCTTCCTGGTCCTCCACCAACATTCCAGTGTCTTGGTGTAAAGTTCTCTGTATGAACCAAGGTTAGTTTTGTTGGTTTGTATCCAGCTGGTTCTTCCTGGTCCTCCACAAACATTCCAGTGTCTTGGTGTAAAGTTCCCTGTATGAACTAAGGTTAGTTTTGTTGGTTTGTATCCAGCTGGTTCTTCCTGGTCCTCCACCAACATTCCAGTGTCTTGGTGTAAAGTTCTCTGTATGACCCGAGGTTACTGTTGTTGGTTTGTATCAAGCTGGTTCTTCCTGGTCCTCCACCAACATTCCAGTGTCTTGGTGTAAAGTTCTCTGTATGAACTGAGGTCAGTTTTGTTGGTTTGTATCCAGCTGGTTCTTCCTGGTCCTCCACCAACATTCCAGTGTCTTGGTGTAAAGTTCTCTGTATGAACTGAGGTCAGTTTTGTTGGTTTGTATCCAGCTGGTTCTTCCTGGTCCTCCACCAACATTCCAGTGTCTTGGTGTAAAGTTCTCTGTATGAACCGAGGTTAGTTTTGTTGGTTTGTATCCAGCTGGTTCTTCCTGGTCCTCCACCAACATTCCAGTGTCTTGGTGTAAAGTTCTCTGTATTTGGATGTATAAATCTAAAGACACTTGCATACCTTTTATGCCTGCTATTCTTTTTTTTTTTTTTTGCTGATCCCTATTACACGTGGTACAGGCCATGATAATCATGGTGGGTAGAAATAGGCGACTGCTTTTACTGTAAGTGCACCACATGCCTACACATGTGAAAAGCAGTTTGACTTTGCACTTACAAATGTGCCAGAACCCCATTTGGTTACTTGCACTCGCTGGTGGGGTTGGACTTTTGCAAGAATCGGGGACCATTGGAGCATTTTTTTTTTCAATCAGAAAAAAGTGCCCAATGCGGAAATATAACTCGGGTCGTAGCGGTCAAAAACCAACGGTTTAGACCACCCTTTCAACGACCCCTGTCTGCCATTCTTTTAAATAAATGTTATACATCCTATCTTGATGATAGAGGTTGCTTCTCATCAATGCCAACCTACCCCGTGGAGATGCCACATGTCTGTTCCTCATCAAAACACAAGACAGATCAAATTTGAAGGTGGAGTTCTTCCCAACATGTACCTGTTGTGGTACCTGCCTAAGAAACCTGGGACAACCTACCCCGTGGAGATGCCACATGTCTGTCCCGTATCAAAAGACAAGGCAGATCAAATTTGAAGGTGGAGTTCTTCCCAACATGTACCTGTTGTGGTACCTGCCTGAGAAACCTGGGACAACCTACCCCGTGGTGATGCCACATGTCTGTTCCGTATCAAAACACAAGGCAGATCAAATTTGAAGTTAGAATCTTCCCAACATTGATATCTACAAAAAAAAAAAAAAAAGAGAAGACAACCCCAGACCATCTACTCTCATGTATGGGAGTCCACGAATTGTACCACAACTAATACTGAACAAGATATATGTAAATACAGTGGTACCTCGACATACGAGCGCCCCAACATACGAGTTTTTCGAGATACGAGCCGACGAGCAAGTGATTTTTTGCTTTGAGTTACGAACGAAATTCGAGATACGAGTTCGGTTCGGTAGTGTTGAAGATATTAATCTGTGATTTTAAATGGGAATTTTGTATGGGGAAATTTGCTTCGAGATACGAGTAATTCAAGATACGAGCAAGGTTGCGGAACGAATTAAACTCGTATGTCGAGGTACCACTGTAGAGACATTGTGTAATGACACAAGAGATAATAAATATAAACATAATATCAATCCTAATTCTATAACCCAGGATGAAACTTTCTGGTCAACTGGTTCTATGTCCACACACTAAATAAATGACCCATATTTTCCCAATCAAAATTGTTTTACCAATGATTTAATATTTTTAGAATTACTAGTAGTGTGTGATCATCAGTATAAATATTTAGGTATTCAAAAAGCAATTTTCTAAATTATATAATGTGAAAAATTTTGTTAGTCAAATTGGCGCGATTGAAGACACTAGCTGTCATCGTGGCAACGAATTCCAGGACTCGAGACACCTACTGCTGGAATGCCCACTCTTCTTCACCGCTAGACAACAGACAATAAATAATGTTGTAGATCTATATCAATTTGTAAATAGCAGAGTGAATTATCATAAGTTTAACTATTTTTGTAAATATATGTAAATCGACGCAATTATCCCTAGCCGGGATATCGCGTTTGTGTGTTGAAATAAATAAATAAAATTAGGTTCATTTGCATATTCTGGCGAGAAATTTATATTATTGGATTTTGTGATCTCTTCTTCTTTCTTATCTAGAGGGAAAAGGAGGAGGGAGAGCAGTATCAAACTTACAAAAAACTGGTCTCAGCTGGCCCTGCTGATAGTACCCTGTAAGGGCTCCTGATCCAGGGATACAGAATGAGTCTGTACTCCATGTTAGGAGCAGCTGCACATGGCGTCTGTTCCTCATGTCAGAGGCGGATATTTCATTTTGGAGCTAATTCAGCCTGCCATAGAGTAGCGCTCTCAGTCTTAATGACAAAGGCAGACGTATTCTACTTCACCCAGTCATGATGTTGTCAGATGTTGTGATGGTAAACAAGAATCACCACCATGTCAGATGTTATGATTTCTAAAGACGTACGACTTCCCTTCTACTTGAACTGACCAATCCCAATCCTACATCTCGGAAAACACGTGTTTATATACTTAAATGTATTTACCTATGTTTTTTTAATAATTATTTAGAAATTTTAAAATTTTCGTACTTAAAATTACGACAAATTTGTATAAATATTTATTTTGGGACTTTAAAACAGCGCTCTTTCAAAAACGAAAAGTTCTAATTTCGGATTGTGTCTCTTACTGGAATTGTATTTATGTCTGGGGTAAAATATTATTTTTTTTTAATGGAAACTGGTCTTAAATCGAGAAATGGCTCCAATTTTTTAATCAGTGTAAAATTAAATTTATTATTATTTAAAATAAAATCACGCACATATATTTAAAAGGAACTCCTTTCATTTAAGTGAGTTTTATGGACCAAATATAAGCTCGACAGTGGCGCTCGAGTGGCGGAAATGGGAACTAAAATAGACTCTAATAATTTTCACTCATTTAAAGTGGGGTCACGTGTGTGAGTGGTTTAAATTAAATATAATAATTAATAATAAAATATAATAATTAAACAAATATATAAATGTGATTTCATACTCAAATTTCATTTTAAACGAAGCGTTAATAAAACAATGACGATTTTAATATAGTTCTGATATCTGCCACGCAAGCGCCACCGTCGAGCTAATATTTGGTCCGTAAAGCTGACTTGAATGAATTTCCCGTTTGAATTATTTTATTACCCAAATATGGCTACATTGAATTCATCGTATGAGTAGGTTAGAAAACAATGTGTGGTTAATTAATTTATTTTTTATATTTATTGAATTTTATAAATTTTTAATGAATAGCTAGCGCGCTCTACATAGATTAATTCAAATTTGAGGACTTCATCAACTTTTTAATAAAAGTTTATTGTTATTTTGATGTTTCAGCGACCTACTATCGCCTTTTTCGAAAAGGTAGAAGCTTATTAATGAACTATTGTCTTTTACAATACTTCAAAAGTACAAAATAAACGTTTATAAAAAGGTTGATGAAGTTGTGGTGTGTCGATTTATTAGTCCAGTGATGGCTCAGAAAGTATTTCAAAGTTAGTGTTTTATTGGTATTACTTATTAGCTACATTTTTAGAGGAAGACAAAAAGGACAACACCCTAGAATGTCTATTCTGGTTCTCTTTTACTTCCGCTGATCTGCCGCGCCGCACAGCGGTGGTCATCTCCTATTTCATGTCCCCCTCTTGTATGTTTGCTGACGGCGTGGTCCGTCATCCCAGCAGGCTGGAAGGAAGTCTCTCGGCCCCCACAAAGTATTCCGCTTGGATTAATCCAAATCCGACCTACAATTTCATTGGTTTCACTCTATATTTACATATATTGTTTTGTTACATAGACTATACACACAAGCAATGAAAGTATTTAATGCTTTAATTTATTATATATAAATGGCGCGATATTGATTCATCTAATTTTTATACATTTTCTAAACAGATTCAACTTGTAAAAACAGACGACAAAGAATAAACAAATTTATAATAGAGGGTAAGTTCCTATTTTTTTGCAAGCTTTCACACTCAAAGAATATTCAACTTCTTGCTTCAGTATTGTGTTTATCTCTGTGTTTATGTTTACCTCACGTTTCCATTATATAGTTCTAAATAAATCTCTTAAATATCATAAAGAACAGTTCAATGTATGTGAATATTGAGATTCTGTACTTTCTGATTAAATTAATAAACCAGAATTAAAAAAAAATTAATGTTTGAGAAAATATATTATTTTTCTTCTTTTTTTCTTGTTTTTTTTTTCTGGACTTGTTCTATTTGACTTCCGAGCCACTTTTATAATGACAATCACTTCATCTCAATATTCACATATAATGAAATGTTCTTTATGATATTTAAGAGATTTATTTAGAACTATATAATGGAAACATGGGGTAAACATAAACACAGAGATAAACACAACAATACTGAAGCAAGAAGTTGAATATTCTTTGAGTGTGAAAGCTTGCAAAAAAATAGGAACTTACCCTCTATTATAAATGTGTTTATTCTTTTCTTTGTCGTCTGTTTTCACAAATTGGATCTGGTTAGAAAATGTATAAAATTAGATGAATCTTTTGTTGCATTAAATACGAGATAATTAACTCGTTTCTATATATATCTAAAAATGTTTAATGTTTTTAATAAAATAATTTTATAAATCTGAGAGTTGTCTTCAAAAACGATCCAACAAATACGCAGCTCTTTTTCTACGACTTAATTCCAAATCACATTATAAAGACCAAGATATTCGAGCTTCAGGAATCCCTAATTCAATCCTGATATGAAAATTGATCGTAAATAAGTCCATTTCAATACAAAAAGAATGTACAGTTAAACCTGTCTATAGCGCCCCTTCTTGGGACTCACCAAAATAGGGTGCTATAGAGAGGGGGTGCTATAAACAGGTCACTTTTAATGTAAATCGCATAGTACTATGTATTTAAAATCGGGCGCTATAGAGAGGGAGGTGCTATTTAGAGGGGGCGTTATAGACAGATTTAACTGTAGTTACAAAAATAAGAATCTCCAATCGTTTTATTGTTGTCCAGAAGTTTCGGTGACTCTGTGCCGCCTTCCTCAGTGTAAATAAGTTTCCAATTCTATGTGTCTACTCGGTATATACAACTATCTGACACAAGTATTTTAGGACATTGTGTACAAATATTTTATTATTCATACTACACGTTGTACAGGCCATGATAATCATGGTGGGTTGTAGTAACATATCATGAAAATAGAGGCTGGTCTGGCCGGTATCCATATTTATTTTTTAAATAAACACTTTGGCCAGTTTTTTGTTGAATTTTCCCTGACGAAGAAAAAATTTTTTTTGTCGAAACGTTGAGAAAAATAAAAAACTCTAACTGACCGAAGTGTCTATTTTTTTTTAAAGATCCAGAACACATGTCCCCTAAGTAAAATGGTAGGGAGTCACTGAAACGCGTCTGTACAACAATAAATAAATTTATTGAGATTTCTCGGGAAACCTCTTGGGCCAAATTTTTGATCGTTAAGGTACAGCCTGCATCACGCTGACGAGGGTTAACAACCCGAAAAGCGTACGTGATTTTTTTTTTCTTAATTTGTCAAGAAATGGGTTGGCCAAATTATATATTTCATGTCCCTATCTGATATAAATAATAAAATCGCATTGTGTGCTCAGAGAAACCAAAAGATATATTTCTATGATTTGTTTTTATTTATTTAACAAACGATTTTGAAACGAAATTTATAATTCGAAATGGGAAATATTTTAAAAACTAATTTTCACGATATAATATCAGCTTCATAGATGGCACTATTGATAGTTTTATTTGCATAGTATAAAATTATTTCAAATTCATTTTAACATACTATTTCAGTTTTACTATTGTAAACTTATTTTTATCAAACTATCATTTTAACATACTATTGCATTTTGGAAAGAGGTATTTTTCTCAGATTTAAAAAAAATATATATATCTTATTATATAGAGGTTTAAAATACTTCTGATATACATATTTTAGGTAATATACGCACTAAATAATTATGATTAAAAATGATTACATATTTGAGAGTTTTTACAGTGTATTCTGTAATTGAGATTGTACTTGTCTAGGTCTATACTTGTATCAAGACAAAGTTAAAGGTGAGTAAAACTAGACTTACGTTTTCTTTTTTAGACTTTAATATGAATTTTTCCATTTTTGATTATTGTATATTCAAAGATTGGATTTAGCGTAAAAAATGCCATGTTTGAAACATCCCAAGACATGTAAAATTAAACACCAGGCTAGTCTCATTCTAAATTTCTAATTGGAAATTACAAAAATTTATTTCTAAGAAATATATGTTGAAAAAGAAAAATTTTAATAGTTTCGTCAAATAGGATTGAATTTTCTTTTTTTAAAGAAATGTATTTTAGACAGTAATTCAAGCTTTTCTTTTGTTTATTGAATAATATTGAATTTTAATAAATCCTAGACATATCGTTTGAATTTACAAATGGAACATAAATTGTTAATATAGTTTTGTAGTTATAGAATTGTTTGGGTGTGAATTAACGGAAAACTTAATTTTTCTCGCTTTTTTTTTTTTCAATTACTTCAAATTTAACTATATTCTTTTTCGCGGAACAATTTGTATGAATAGAAATGTTATGACTATTATTTTTACATAAATTATTTTTCCATTGCAATTATATTTTAAATTTAGCTTAAGTTATTATAGGACTTCTTTGTGAAAGATATAATAGCTATATTTTCTCACATCAATTTAAAAAATGGGTGATTAAATCTTAAATATTCTTTATTTCTGTTGTCTTTTCCGAATTTGACAAAGCTGGTGCAGTGGTCAAATTAACCATAAAAATCGTTAAATTTTAGATATTTTTCTACAGATATTAAATATTTCGTCTGCTTTGACATACAATCTTTGACTTATTTTCGCAATAGGTGATCTAAATAATCACAAATGTAGAAATTGACACATTATCTAAAAATTCAAATGTGGATCGCTCTATATTCAGAAATATTCATATATATCTTCATGAAAGAGTCTGTAAACGAGTGGGTAACACCCTCGATTCCCGAAGCCATGAACCGGGATTGAATCCTGCGTTAACATATTTTGTTTAATATCTGAATAACCATCACATATTATTCATTGTTGCAATTATCATAAACTAGGTTGCTCTTTCTGAGCGGTACCTAATAAAGTAATTTTGGAACAAGAACATCTTCATGGATAACAAAAAAAGTCTTCAAATAAAAAATATATATTTTTTCTTAACTATTATACTTCATATAAAATCTGAACTTTCCAGAAAATCAAAAGATATTAATTTAAAATTCTTTGTTACATCTTTACAAGGTTGATAAGATTCCGAGATGACTCTATTTTATCGCTAAAATCCATTACTGCGGTTACTGTATATAATATGATCCTCAAGCTTAGATATTTTAAAACTTTATTTTTAAAAACATTAACTGAATAACGGAGGCCATTAAGCAACGTCAACAAAATGTTGTCTCAGAGAGCAATGTGTTCTACCCATGCTGTGTGTTACTAAAACATCTCGAAACACTCATAAGTAAAGCGGAATAATCGTGAAATGTTGAAAAATCGCCAGTTTATAACAATCTTCCATCAACCTTCCTCAAGTTATCGTTTTTTTATTATATATTCCTGTTATGTGTACTCTTCTACCTAATATTCAATAATCTTAGGTAGTGTAGTTTCTCATTAAAAGAGATTGTATGCTACTGAAAAGTTATATATTTGCATAATATTTTACTATTACAGAATTATCATAAGAACTAAAAACATGAATATCTCACGCTATATATTGATTACATCACATAACAACAAAGTCCTTGGTCAAAAACATATAGAAATATTATATATTACACATCCCATATAATAAATCCTTAGAATTCCAATGGAGTTGAGTATAAAATTCAGTAATGGGTGTACAGGATCCTACTACTGCTGGCAGTACTGAAGCTGTGCTTGATTACAGTACCCCTCCTTCACCGTAGCCTAGCTCTTCACCTCTGTCAGCTTACCTAAGGCCACATCTTTATTGCTGAATTGCTGTTCAGATCACGATGGAAGGAAGAGTTTATGGATCAGCAAAATCTGAGAGAAATCTAAGGCAAACTCCTTACTCTCGACCCCAGAGCTTCCGTCGACCTTACATCTGCCGAGTGACTGCAGTTGATGCTCCCATTAGACCTAACACATCCTTCCAAAGGCCAACTTGTATCCTTCCATCTATTGACCCACAACCTCTTCAAATCACCACTCGACCCAACTTGGTTGTTATCCCTAACTTTCAATCACCTCAAAGAAACGTCATGAAGATTATGAATTCAAATTGCATTAAAAGATTCAATTCAATTCGAATTGGAGGATTCCAAACGAAAATTTTAACACCTATTTACCGTCCTGTTTATTTTATCAAGCCAAACAAACCTGTAATTACACATATTCAACCAAAAATTGCTGAAATACCAGAGGTTAATGAAATCTTTCCAAAAGAAGACCCTCAAAAAATAAAAGATGAATTCATCATTCCAGCGACTCCAACTCCTGCTTCAAATTTACCTGGTGTCGTTTCTCCATTTTATGATGAGCATCAAAGATACGCTCAGAAATCGTCTGAATTAGCTAAATTTATCAAACCTCTTACAAAATTTATCCAAACGAATTCATTTCGAGCCGAAAATTTGGAGAGAATTTTGGAAATTATTGAAGGAAAGCGGAAAACGACATTTGCAATTCTTTTAGATGCCGAAAAGATTTTGGAAAAAATGAATCTTTTGAATGAATCAACAGATTATGGAATGATGGATACATTTGGCCCTCTTTTAGATAGTATAAAGTCAAATATCAAATCACCATTTTATAATGATGTCGTTTGGAATCTTTTTCACCATTATCTATGAAAAAAAAAATATTTTTTTTTTCTATTGTTTTTGTTTAGTTTATAAATATTATTTATATATAATTTATTTTTCCTTTACTTTTTTCTAGAATTTTTCTTAGTTACATTTCTGTTTTTTTTCTTCTTTTGATTAAATAAAAGGAAAGAAAATTTTCACTCCTCATTATTTTTTAGGATATTCACAACGCTTTAAATAAAAATCTTTCTTTTTCATAGGTTATTTTTCTTATTGATATACCTAATATTTTTAATGCACTCACCCAAACAAAAACATCCTCTGATATTTGGGTTAGGGAAACTATTTTTAACTAAAAAAATAACACAGTGTACTGCAATTATCTTAATTCTCTGTGACATGATAAAACATAGTGAAAATTGCGTTTATATTTTTTGAAGAAGAATTTTAAACAAAAAGGTGCATTTAAAAATATATATTTGGGCAACATTTTCAGAAATATATATATATTTTTACATAAAATTAGCCTATTTACTTTCTTGGCCATGAAAATTAAATCCTGAATATTTCGCCAGTTTCTTGTTGAACTTCAAATCGAAACCACTTTGGAGTGATGATAGCCATAGCTCAAAATCATCCTCTTAAAGTTGATTTTACAAAGGATTGGTGGTGGAATGGTATAACCGTTGAATAGACAGCTTCAACCCGGGTTCAAATCCTGAATTGGGCACTTCAATAGCCCCCGATTCTTGCAAAAGTTCAAACTCGATAGTTATTGCGGGTATCAACGGATGAATACTCTTGCTTGGGTTTTGTATAGAGATTGTGCTTTTTGAACAGGATTAGAAATCGCGGGTAGGTTTCTTCCGATATCTTCTCTGATCATTGTCTTGAGAGAAGAGGATTTTGAAGCGGCCGATGGACTTCTTCGCGGACTATCCGTCTGATTAAGTCCACAGTCCATTCAGATTCGACTGGGTCGATCGACTAAGGCGATATCACAGAATAACAAACTTCCATGACATATTGTACTATAGAATAACGTATGCCTTAGACTGATGTGAGCTAACTCATGTGCTAGGACTACTTCTAAAGCATCTATGTTATCGTGTGTTATTAAATTAAGATCGTCCATGTAAATATTATTAGTTTGAACATATTGTCGCGGAGATAAATAAAGCAAGGGCAAATTTGGGTATAATTAATTTATTATAAAGGGTACTTACCTTTTAGTTCTCCAATAAAAATTATTTACAAGAGGTATTTAAGGTAGAGAGAGTCAGATGATAAAAACAACTTATCCGCAGGTAAAGATAATAATAATGAGCGACGTCAGCCACCGTCCCGTTTTCCTTATTTTCAGATCAGCTTCCGAGAACTCTTCACACCTGTGGTTCCCCCCCGGGGTCCAGGGATGATTGACAGGTGTCCCATCTGGATGGAGCTTCTTGACAATATAAATAATTTTCAAAGGAGTCTGAGTCTATTCTGATATTTATTTCCTTCTAATAGATTTCCAACTTGTCCATATTAGCTACAATTATCTTTTTCACAACTTGTTCTGCATGAACATAGAAAGGATCGTCCACTGGGCGATATTTGGTATCATCTTTTCTTGGCCAAGTGTTCACCAATTTTTTCTCAAAATAATAGAAAAAAAAATTATAAAATTATTTTTATATTTTGTAATGTCAGCGAATGTTATGACAGGTGATTAATGGAATGATACTAAACTAATTGGTGATTTCTTGAAATGCTTCTATATCAAAACTTTGTTTCTTAACTTTAACAAAGAATTCATGTTTTTATATTCTAAAAAAATATATAAAATACAAAAATATTCTATATAGAATATACCCAGGTTCTTGGAGTGCGCAGAAAGCCAGCTATCAAATAGAGAGAGAGATAGAGAGAGAAAATAGAGGTAACCTGAGCTCCTGGAGCGTAAATCGCCAACTACCCGGCTATAGAGAGATATAAACCCCAGGGTTATTATTATTTATTTAAGTAACCCAGGTTCCTGGAGCGTACAGAAGTCGCCAACTACCCGGGATGTCCTTCTGACCTAAGTCTTCTTGGATTTATATACAATGCCAGTGGAAGTCCAATTAATGAGTTGTTGCCAGGCAGATTTCTTTCTTGGTAGATTTTCTAGGGATGCTGGACATATGTTGGTGATACCTAGGAGAGTGGATGTCTGGAATCTTTGGTATTGGAAAGTTGGGCAAGTGAAGAGGAGGTGGTCTACGGTTTGGTCTTCATCTTGGCAGTGGGGGCAAGTTGGGTCTTCTTTTGATACCGTTGTAGCCATGTCCGGTCAGGATTGCTGTGGAGGTAGATCCATTCCCCAGGGTTATACAATCAATAATTGTACAGTAACTAGTAACCTGATGCTTAAAATATACAGATTATAAACTCTATGATAAAAATATTTTCAGAATAAATAAATATATTTCCTAATATTAAAAGCTGTTTTGAAAAATTTATTCAGAAGCATTGGTACACAAACGGTATATAAATACAAGGTATGTCCCATAAGTTCCCGGACTGGGTCCATAAAGGTAAAATATTTAAAAAATATATAATTATTAAAACTTTTAAAAGTAATCCCCTCTTGCTTCAACGCACCAGCGCCATCGTTTCTCCAAATTGTCGAAACAGTTTTTATAGGGCTCTTTTGGAATGCTCTTCAATGCCAACAGGGATTTTTCTATTATGTCATCCCTGGTATCAAAATGTCTTCCTTTTAGAACTGCTTTAAGTTTGGGGAACAGGAAAAAGTCATTTGGTGCGATGAGGTAGGATTTCTGTTCCGTTTTTAGCCAAAAAAACTCGTCACCAAGTGCGCTGTGTGAGGGCGGGCATTGTCATGGTGTAGGATCCAGTCACCATTAGACCATTTTCCTGGCCTTTTTTTCGAATCGCTTCCCTTAGATGGCGAATAATGCCCAATTACATTTCCTTAATAACTGTTTGGCCTGCAGGAAGATACTCGTGATGAACAATACCTTTGTTATCCAAAAAAGCGACCATTAACACCTTGTTTATGGATTTCAATATCCTGGATTTTTTTGGTCTAGGCTCACCCTGACCTCTCCAATCGGCATATTGACGCTTGGTTTCAGGGTCATAGCCATAGACCCATGTCTCGTCGCCTGTGATTATCTTGTCTTTCCATTCCGGATCCGTTCTTGTCATTTCCAACATGTTCTCACAGGTTGCAAGCCGACACAGTTTTTGTTCATTAGTGAGAAATCTTGGGATGAATTTTGAAGGAGTCTTTTTGAGCTTCAAATATTTGGTTACGATCCTTCCAATCGTTGTTTTAGAGATGCCTGTGTCGTTCTCTAGCTCAAGCAAAGTGGTTCGAGGATTTTCTTTTATCAAATCGGTGATTTTTTGCACATTTTCATCAGTCCTTTGAAATTTTGGGCGTCCTTGACGAGGATCATCTTCAATAGAAATTCTGCCAGCTTTAAATCTAGAATGCTATTCAAAAAAAGTTGTTCTCTTTGGGGGGTCATTGGGGAATGCTTTATTAGGCACTTCAAAAGTTTCGGTTGCTGATATTTGAAGTTTCCCACAAAATTCTATGCAAATCCTCTGCTTCAATTTTTGTTTCATCGTAAAATCGCCGCAGCGCTAGGTGTGACCTTTAACCCTTAAGTACTCGCGCGGGGTCTGATAGACCCCAGACACATTTCATTAAATATCTAGAATTCTATAAAACATTTGGAGATCAAAACTTTAGTAGCTTAATTTTATATGACAATGAATATGTAAACATGTATTAACTTAATTTTGTTGCGCTATAATAGTCAATAATATGGAGATGGGGTCCACTGGACCCCGCGCGAGTAATAACGTAACTTTAATTTTTAAGCATGATGGAATAAGTAAGCTGCCTTATAGCTCGGCAACACTTTATATCTTTTTTTCTATGACCTTATTTAGATTTTTAGAAACAATGAATAAAATAAAAATGAAAATTACGCACAATATTTTGCTACAAAAGCTACGTTCAACTCACTCTTCCATTTTTGGTTTCAAGGAAAGAGAGAGTACACTGGTTTCATATGTACCACAAAAAAGTCCAAAACAGTTATTTTAATTTTAATCATGGACTCAACAAAACAAATAGATCCTGAATATAGTGGAAAATATTGTAATGAAACAAAATAAGGTGATGTAGTTGATCAATTGTGTAAAATTAAACGGTAAGTAGGAGGACAAGGAGATGGCCATTGTGCCTCCATATATTTCATCAATGTTTCAACAGAAGTTATATATAAAATGAACAAAAATTTAGAAATATTAAAAAGAAAATCGTTTTTTGAAGAGATAGCAATTGGGCTAATTGATCCAAATCTAGAAAAACAGGAAAATAAATGTTTTCCACTAAAAATATACCAAAAACATATCTACACATTCTTCTACAGATTAGCCACAACAAGTAAGTCCTAAAATGTTATAATTAATTGACAGATATAAAGTTCTTGTGTTTCTTCAGGAGGAAAATCAGCCAGGGTCGGAAGCGTTGCCAATTTTGTGATCGCAAAGAATAAGATAAAATCCAAAATTATATATGCTAAATGCGCTAAACATATTTATACTGAACACGCAAAAACACTTTACAAGAAGTGTGCACAAGAATAATTTAGATTTCCATTCATATTTTTAAGGAAATTGTCGTATATATTGATAGTTTAGATTTTTTGCCTTATTACCAATTTTATCAGATAAAAATAATCAATAATGTAATTTTTATAATTTATTGATATATTTGTAAAGTAGAGACTGTATTCTTTCGGATGCAAGCAAAAATTATATCTATATTTTATTTTTTAAAGTATTTTATTCATTGTAGAATATTGGGGTCTACGAGACCCCGCGCGAGTACTAACGTCAGTAAAATAGGCGCGAGTAATTAAGGGTTAAATAAATTAGAATGACCTTGGCGCGCGCGCACGTACCGCCTCGATATT
Organism: Cordylochernes scorpioides; assembly: GCA_030710605.1. Classification (NCBI taxonomy): domain Eukaryota; kingdom Metazoa; phylum Arthropoda; class Arachnida; order Pseudoscorpiones; family Chernetidae; genus Cordylochernes; species Cordylochernes scorpioides. The sequence goes on from CP092868.1 coordinate 13,914,380, forward strand.
GGTACTACCGTGTTGCCAGATATTTTTTCTGTAATAAACAGTAAAATTTATTTACATTTTTCATTTATTTATTTTTTTATGGACCCAGTCCGGGAACTTATGGGACATACCTTGTATATATGTAAGGAAGTTCAATATTAAAAAAAAAAAAGGCACATCATATTTAAAACTAAATTTACATATAATGGTTTCTTTTGATAGTCAACTATATCTATTATAGATGTATGTCATAATTTGTACAGAGCTGTATACAACCCCGACCCAATATGTATGTACAATGTATGTTTCAAAGATTTAATAAAGAATAAGGTAACTGGAGGACAGAAAGCGTAGAAGCAAGGCCTAGCAAAGAGGCTTAAAGTTAGAACAACTATTAATAAAATTACAGCCAATTTTATGATCGCGGAAATCATAAAAGTTGAGTTTAACGATCAGTATTTCCTGGGCAGGGCCGGACATGTCTTACGACAAAGAAATCAGCAAGGACCAATTAGGAAGCAACACCTAAGTAGGTCAGCCAATAGAAAACGGCCACGTGACATCTTCCTACCAATGGGAAAGAAGAAAGGTCTTGGTGTTAAATCGAGAACCTAGGATAGTCAGTCTTCGACTCGCTTCCATCGGAACAACACCTATAGTAGTGCTTTCGCTCCCACCGAGACAGCATCTAGAAAAGTCTTCGACTCGACCCCACGGAGGTAACATCTGGTCTAGAGACCTCTCTCTCCGCTCATTCCATAGCTAAGTCCAATCATCGCCATGTGATCAGATAATTAATAAGTCAAAAACCGCTCCGCCTTCTCTCTAAACCTTTCTTTCCTCCAACCCGTTGCCTTTTATTTTCAAAACCCCATCACGTGTCCTGATTATTCCTCACTGTATGCTTCACTTTCCACTCAAACGACTGCGTTTCCAACAAACTTCACCCTTCTCATCCAATAACAAGAAATTCCGCAACGATATTGTGACATGTATATAACCTGGCTTCGCCAGTGTTCTATTGAGTGAATGTTTCACTAAAATAATCTTGTTCCTACCTATTAAAAATGATGATC
>CP092868.1:13915534-14019106 GCA_030710605.1 Cordylochernes scorpioides
TCACTCCTAAATTATTGTTGGTTTTTTATCCCCTTGTGCAAAGATTATACAAATTCCATGAGTCCATGCTTCCCCACACTCCTATTTTAGGATACTTAGAAAACTATCTTCTTATTTGCTATCTTGTTTACCTACCTGGTAACAGTTACTCTTTAAAACATACTGTGATATATTTTCTTATGGGGGGGGGGGGTCAGTGGAAGGCTGGTTAAACCGTTTGGTTTTTGACCACTACGACCCGGGTTCAATTCCCGTATTGGACACTTTTTTCTGATTTAAAAAAAAAAATAAATGCTCCAATGGCCCCCGATTCTTGCAAAAGTCCAACCCCACCAGCGAGTGCAATGTGTCTCAAAGCCGACTAATCTGTTTGCCTAGGAAGGGGGCATACCCGACTTGTTTTTCGGACCCTTTTCCTGCTTTCCGGCGTCGCTGTCACTCACTCGAAATTTTATTTGTCACCTTGGCAATTACATTATAACTACAATACATGGAGACATAGATATATTGGAATATATTACAACATATATATATATTTTCTTATTATTTTTGTGGGCTCAAAAATCCTACACTTTGGTTAGTAGCCCTTAAAACCATATTCTCTCTCTATTTTCTTATTCAGTACTTTTGTTGGATGATGGTAACAATGCTGTTACCAAAACGTCACACACTATTAATTTATTTGGGGATTTGGTCTTATTACCTTGTACTTAAGAAAGTTGTACCTTTTTAGCATGTTTATCAGGATTCAGAAAATAATTCTGAAAGATATTTGATACACAGTAATCTTTTTTGAAGAACACATGAGATAACAATATATGAACAAAATTGTCCCTGTCTCCTTAAAAAAAAAAATTGTTATCTAGTTATGTAATTAAAGTAAGTAAGAAGGACGTTACCAATTTAACTTTACATATTATTTATTATTAATAGCAATTATACAAAACAAATCTTGGTATATATGTTAATATGTGAAAACAACAAAAACAACTAATATACATACAAGTTCCTTTTCAAACACGAGCTCATCTATAGCCATTGTTACTCTGTGTAGTATTCCAACGGTTATCTAGTTATGTTATCTTCCTGCCATAGGATTCCAATGGAGGAGAGTACAGTGGCTGGGTGTGTGTAGGATCCTACTGCTAGGAGTACTGGAGCTGTGCTGGAACACCTACCCCTCCACTGTAGCCAGCAGTCTGGCCCTTCACCTCTGTCATCTCACTGTCCTGGCCTCAGCTGCTCTGTGGTTCTGGCGGAGACAACCCTGCAGGACTAAACCTGAATAAACCCTTGTTGTTGTTTTTATCTCCTAGCTCTTTCCTTGGAACAACCACAGATCACCTCCTCTTTAGCTTTCTTGACCCATAGAATACCTACTGTGACCCATAGGATACCTACTGTGACCCATAGGATACCTACTGTGACCCATAGGATACCTACTGTGACCCATAGAATACCTACTGACCCATAGGATACCTACTGTGACCCATAGGATACCTACTGCTTAGACTGATCCATAGGATACCTACTGAGACCCATAGGATACCTACTGTGACCTACAGAATACCTACTGTGACCCATAGGATACCTACTGTGACCCATAGAATACCTACTGACCCATAGGATACCTACTGTGACCCATAGGATACCTACTGCTTAGACTGATCCATAGGATACCTACTGTGACCCACAGAATACCTACTGTGACCCATAGGATACCTACTGTGACCCATAGAATACCTATTGACCCATAGGATACCTACTGTGACCCATAGAATACCTACTGCTTAGACTGATTCATAGGGTATTGCTGGTACTTCTATGACCAGACTTGCTACTAACTTTTCTGACCAACTGATCCTCCTCTGCATCCTGACACATGATTATAACTGCTAACTATATTTCTGCCTTTTTAACTTTTTATAATGGAATGAACATATTTAATGATTGAATCATTATCTAAACTTGCTCTTTATACTCTGAATTTGAGGTAAGCAATGCCAAAACCAAGTAGATTATTGTTAGTCTTCACCAAGTCAAGTTCAACCCTTTGTGACTACAGTGGTACCTCGACATACGAGTTTATTTCGTTCCGCAACCTTGCTCGTATCTTGAATTACTCGTATCTCGAAGCAAATTTCCCCATACAAAATTCCCATTTAAATCACAGATTAATATCTTCAACACTACCGAACCGAACTCGTATCTCGAATTTCGTTCGTAACTCAAAGCAAAAAATCACTTGCTCGTTGGCACGTATCTCGAAAAACTCGTACGTTGGGGCGCTCGTATGTCGAGGTACCACTGTATATGGACAAATATTCTTCAATTTGATCTATTAGTGACCGATCATTCACAGCTCATCTAGTTATCTGGTAGCTTCCTTGACCTCTTCCATCCAGTTTAATGCTGGTCATCTTCAGACACACATAACTGACCTAACTCATGAGAAGTTGAGAGAAGTGGCAAAGATAACATTGTGTAAATAGAGAAAGAGTTCTCTATCCATTTGATCGGAAAAGGATTAAACACATTTTGTGTTTTTTAAATAAAACTCCATCTGACATCAAAGGAAGTGTAGGAAATGATTCAGGAAGACGGCTCTAGATGGCGCGCGCCAAGGGATGCGCCACAGAGTCAGTCCACGTGACTTTATGCATCTATAAAAGCTGGAGAAAAAGTATGAGAGGTGCGCGCGCTGGGAGAGTGAGAGTCTGCAGATTAGGAGAGCGAATCAAGGAGCTCGAGCTCAAGTGAAAAGGCAAGAGAGGTTCAAGGGAAGCCAGAAGATAAAGTCAGAAGTATAAGAGAAGATAAAGTCCACTGAAGCAAAAGAAGCTGAATCTAGCTTATCCTGATAGTTCGGGATTGATTAGATCAAAATTGGTTCATTTTATATCTCATTATATCTTTGTAAAATAAAAATCCTCATATGTTTGGAATCATCAAGTACGGCTGATCATTTCTCTCCAGGGTAACACCGGCCTATCGCTATATTACAATAGTTAGAAAAAGAAAAGGCTTATTTAAATTATTTATTTGCCTATAATTTAATATCTAAAATTTGACTTCTTTTTTACAGGAAGTATGTGTCTGAAGTGTTTTAACAACCAGGGTTAATAAATACCAACATTGAAAGTGTTAACACAAAGCAATAAAGCGCCATCTATACATATAAAATAAAAGGATTTAAAAGCGCGAATGTTTCTTTTATACATAAAACGAACTTCTACTGTCCTTACTGCGATGAAAAAATATATTGGGAGGGCTTGGCTCATTAGTGGTGAACCTTCCCAGTCGTTTCGCCAATTTAATCCACCAGACCGCTTCTCAGAGCTCTAATACTGTATTGGATCATTCTGCTTTTATATGCTACACTGAAGGATGGAATCTTAGAAATGGTTTTCAAGTAAACTATGGACATAAGCTTATAGGACATTTTTCATCGCAGTAAGGACAGTAGAAGTTTGTATTATGTATAAAAGAAACATTCGCGCTTTTAAATCCTTTTATTTTATATTGAAAGTGTTAATAAAGCTCCTCTGAATATATATATAATAAATAAACTCAAAACCTCCATTTACATTCATTTCGTCTCGTCCATTAAAGCCAGGTTGATTCTTCTATCAATGTAGATTGTCTTTTTTTTTTCTTTATTTTGAATTAGAGCGCTGTTCCCCTAGGGACACTTGTGCTTTAAAGATAAACAAAATTTTGAAAGAAAAGAAAGATATTTGAAATATGTACAAGAATTAGTATGCAAGTTAGTTATATGAAAAGAGAAAAAATATCAACACAATTGATATACAAGGTATGTCCCATAAGTTCCCCGACTGGATCCATAAAAAAATAAATAAATGAAAAATATAAATAATTTGACTGTTTATTATAGAAAAAATATCTGGCAACACGGTGGTACCAATATCGAGGCTGTACGTGCGCGCGTGCCAAGGTCATTCTAATTTATTTAAAGGTTACACCTAGCGCTGCGGCGATTTTACGATGGAACAAAAATTGAAGCAGAAGATTTGCATAGAATTTTGTGGGAAACTTCAAATATCAGCAACCGAAACTTTTGCAATGCCTAATAAAGCATTTCCCAATGACCCCCCAAAGAGAACAACTGTTTTTGAATGACATTCTAGATTTAAAGCGGGCAGAATTTCTATTGAAGATGATCCTCGTCAAGGACGCCCAAATTTTCAAAGGACTCACTAATGAGCAAAAACTGTGTCGGCTTGCAACCTGTGAGAACATGTTGGAAATGACAAGAACGGAGCCGGAATGGAAAGACAAGAAAATCACAGGCGACAGACATGGGTCTATGGCTATGACCCTGAAACCAAGCGTCAATATGCCGAGTGGAGAGGTCAGGGTGAGCCTAGACCAAAAAAATCCAGGATATTGAAATCCATAAACAAGGTGTTGCTGGTCGCTTTTTTGGATAACAAGGGCATTGTTCATCACGAGTATCTTCCTGCAGGCCAAACAGTTATTAAGGAAATGTATTTGGGCATTCTTCGCCATCTAAGGGAAGCGATTCGAAAAAAAAAAAAGGCCAGAAAAATGGTCTAATGGTGACTGATCCTACAACATAACAATGCCCGCCCTCACACAGCGTACTTGGTGACGAGTTTTTTTGGCTAAAAACGGGACAGAAATCCTACCTCAACCACCCTATTCCCCAGACATCGCACCAAATGATTTTTTCCTGTTCCCCAAACTTAAAGCAGTTCTAAAAGAAAGACATTTTGACACCAGGGATGGCATAATAGAAAAATCGCTGTTGGCATTGAAGAGCATTCCAAAAGAGCCCTATAAAAACTGTTTCGACAATTTGGAAAATGATGGCGCTGGTGCGTTGAAGCAAGGGGGGATTACTTTTAAAAGTTTTAATAATTAAAAAAATATATATCTTACCTTTTTTTTATGGATCCAGTCCGGGAACTTATGGGACATACCTTGTATGTACAAAGGGTTAGTTGTAGACTTTCTTAGTGTAAAGTTCTCTGTATGAACCGAGGTTAGTTTTGTTGGTTTGTATCCAGCTGGTTCTTCCTGGTCCTCCACCAACATTCCAGTGTCTTGGTGTAAAGTTCTCTGTATGAACCGAGGTTAGTTTTGTTGGTTTGTATCCAGCTGGTTCTTCCTGGTCCTCCGCCAACATTCCAGTGTCTTGGTGTAAAGTTCTCTGTATGAACCGAGGTTAGTTTTGTTGGTTTGTATCCAGCTGGTTCTTCCTGGTCCTCTGCCAACATTCCAGTGTCTTGGTGTAAAGTTCTCTGTATGAACCGAGGTTAGTTTTGTTGGTTTGTATCCAGCTGGTTCTTCCTGGTCCTCCGCCAACATTCCAGTGTCTTGGTGTAAAGTTCTCTGTATGAACCGAGGTTAGTTTTGTTGGTTTGTATCCAGCTGGTTCTTCCTGGTCCTCCGCCAACATTCCAGTGTCTTGGTGTAAAGTTCTCTGTATGAACCGAGGTTAGTTTTGTTGGTTTGTATCCAGCTGGTTCTTCCTGGTCCTCCACCAACATTCCAGTGTCTTGGTGTAAAGTTCTCTGTATGAACCGAGGTTAGTTTTGTTGGTTTGTATCCAGCTGGTTCTTCCTGGTCCTCCACCAACATTCCAGTGTCTTGGTGTAAAGTTCTCTGTGTGAACCGAGGTTAGTTTTGTTGGTTTGTATCCAGCTGGTTCTTCCTGGTCCTCCACCAACATTCCAGTGTCTTGGTGTAAAGTTCTCTGTGTGAACCGAGGTTAGTTTTGTTGGTTTGTATCCAGCTGGTTCTTCCTGGTCCTCCACCAACATTCCAGTGTCTTAGTGTAAAGTTCTCTGTGTGAACCGAGGTTAGTTTTGTTGGTTTGTATCCAGCTGGTTCTTTCTGGTCCTCCACCAACATTCCAGTGTCTTGGTGTAAAGTTCTCTGTGTGAACCGAGGTTAGTTTTGTTGGTTTGTATCCAGCTGGTTCTTCCTGGTCCTCCACCAACATTCCAGTGTCTTGGTGTAAAGTTCTCTGTGTGAACCGAGGTTAGTTTTGTTGGTTTGTATCCAGCTGGTTCTTCCTGGTCCTCCACCAACATTCCAGTGTCTTAGTGTAAAGTTCTCTGTGTGAACCGAGGTTAGTTTTGTTGGTTTGTATCCAGCTGGTTCTTCCTGGTCCTCCACCAACATTCCAGTGTTTTGGTGTAAAGTTCTCTGTGTGAACCGAGGTTAGTTTTGTTGGTTTGTATCCAGCTGGTTCTTCCTGGTCCTCCACCAACATTCCAGTGTCTTGGTGTAAAGTTCTCTGTGTGAACCGAGGTTAGTTTTTTTTGGTTTGTATCCAGCTGGTTCTTCCTGGTCCTCCACCAACATTCCAGTGTCTTAGTGTAAAGTTCTCTGTGTGAACCGAGATTAGTTTTGTTGGTTTGTATCCAGCTGGTTCTTCCTGGTCCTCCACCAACATTCCAGTGTCTTGGTGTAAAGTTCTCTGTGTGAACCGAGGTTAGTTTTGTTGGTTTGTATCCAGCTGGTTCTTCCTGGTCCTCCACCAACATTCCAGTGTCTTGGTGTAAAGTTCTCTGTGTGAACCGAGGTTAGTTTTGTTGGTTTGTATCCAGCTGGTTCTTCCTGGTCCTCCACCAACATTCCAGTGTCTTGGTGTAAAGTTCTCTGTGTGAACTGAGGTTAGTTTTGTTGGTTTGTATCCAGCTGGTTCTTCCTGGTCCTCCACCAACATTCCAGTGTCTTGGTGTAAAGTTCTCTGTGTGAACCGAGGTTAGTTTTGTTGGTTTGTATCCAGCTGGTTCTTCCTGGTCCTCCACCAACATTCCAGTGTCTTGGTGTAAAGTTCTCTGTATGAACCGAGGTTAGTTTTGTTGGTTTGTATCCAGCTGGTTCTTCCTGGTCCTCTACCAACATTCCAATGTCTTAGTGTAAAGTTATCTGTATGAACCGAGGTCAGTTTTGTTGGTTTGTATCCAGCTGGTTCTTCCTGGTCCTCCACCAACATTCCAGTGTCTTGGTGTAAAGTTCTCTGTATTTGGATGTACACTGCGTGACATTGAAAATGGAACACCAAGAAATAGTGGCCAGAAAATTATGCAAATTTCAGGGTAGACGCGCCTAACCGAGTTATGCAAATGATGTAAAATGCGCAGCTCTCGTGCGCACATGGAGTAAGATATAAGGGAAGGAACTTGCAGAAAGGACAGTATTCGTGTCGTTATTTCTTCAAGGAAAATCATTGTAGAAATTTTGTTCTTGTGTCAAAAGACACGTGTAATAACAGAGAATGCCAGGTCATCGTAAACGGAGGCAGTTCAAGCAGACAGACGCTTTTACGAGGGGCATGGTGATCGGACTGAAAAGGGCAGGTTGGTCCATACGTCAAATCGCAGCTGATATACACCTTGGTGCGTCCACGGTGCACCGACTGTGGAGAAGATGGTTGGAACAAGGAAATGTGGCAATTTATAGGAATGTCGGTGCAACCAGAGTGACGTCAGCACGTGTGGATCGGCGTATCCTTCGACAAGCAGTGGCGGCCCCACAAGCCACTTGTACCGCCATCCTGCAACATGTGCAAGACACCCTAGATCATTCCATCTCGACCAGAACCATTTCCCGTCGATTGGTTGCTAATGGCTTGCACTCATGCCGTCCGCTAAGAAGACTGCCATTGACCCCACCGAATACGCGCCAACGTTTGTAATGGTGCCGGGCTAGATCGACGTGGATGACGGAATGGCACAGGGTCGTGTTCTCAGATGAGTCGCGTTTCTGCTTGTCCAGTGATAGTCGCCGTGTACGCGTGTGGCGTCGACGTGGAGAAAGGTCCAATCCGGCAGCAATTGTGGAACGCCCCACCGTGCGACAACGTGGAATCATGGTTTGGGGCGCAATCGCGTATGATTCCAGGTCACCTTTACTTCGTATTCAGGGCACTATGACGGCCCAACGATACGTTGATGATGTGCTGCGACCGGTGACACTCCCCTACCTTCAGGGGGCACCCAATGCCCTTTATCAGCAGGATAACGCCCGACCGCACACTGCTCGCATTAGCCAACAAGCTCTGCAAGATGTACAGATGCTTCCCTGGCCACCGTACTCTCCTGATTTCTCAACAATCGAGCACGTCTGGGACATCATTGGACGCCGTTTGCATGCCTTGCCACAGCCGCGTTCAGAAGACGAACTGTGGCAAATGGTTGAGAGGGAATGGAGAGCCATCCCTCAGGACGCCATCCGTACTCTGATTGACTCTCTACCTAGACGTGTTGCTGCGTGCATCGCCGTCCGCGGTGGTCCTACTTGCTACTAAGCCGACGCCGTTCTCGCTCTGTATTATGACTATCATTTTGAAATAAAAATCACTTATTGTTCGTCCCTGTCTCTCTCTGTCTGCCGAGTTTCATCACTTTCTGGCCACTATTTCTTGGTGTTCCATTTTCAATGTCACGCAGTGTATAAATCTAAAGACACTTGCATACCTTTTATGCCTGCTATTCTTTTTTTCTTTTTTTTTTTTTTTGCTGATCCCTATTACACGTGGTACAGGCCATGATAATCATGGTGGGTAGAAATAGGCGACTGCTTTTACTGTAAGTGCACCACAAGTCTACACATGTGAAAAGCAGTTTGACTTTGTACTTACAAATGTGGCAGAGCCCCGTTTGGTTACTTGCACTCACTGGTGGGGTTGGACTTTTGCAAGAATCGGGGACCATTGGAGCATTTTTTTTTCAATCAGAAAAAAGTGCCCAATGCGGAAATAAAACTCGGGTCGTAGCGGTCAAAAACCAACAGTTTAGACCATCCTTCTAACGACCCCTCTGTCTGCTATTCTTTTAGATAAATGTTATACATCCTATCTTGATGATAGAGGTTGCTTCTCATCAATGCCAACCTACCCCGTGGAGATGCCACATGTCTGTTCCGCATCAAAACACAAGGCAGATCAAATTTCTAATTAGAATCATTCCAACATGTACCTGTTGTGGTACCTGCCTGAGAAACCTGGGACAACCTACCCCGTGGTGATGCCACATGTCTGTTCCGCATCAAAACACAAGGCAGATCAAATTTGAAGGTGGAGTTCTTCCCAACACGTACCTGTTGTGGTACCTGCCTGAGAAACCTGGGACAACCTACCTCGTGGTGATGCCACATGTCTGTTCCGCATCAAAACACAAGGCAGATCAAATTTGATGGTGGAGTTCTTCCCAACATGTACCTGTTGTGGTACCTGCCTGAGAAACCTGGGACAACCTACCCCGTGGTGATGCCACATGTCTGTCCCGTATCAAAACACAAGGCAGATCAAATTTGAAGTTAGAATCTTCCCAACATGTACCTGTTGTGGTACCTGCCTGAGAAACCTGGGACAACCTACCCCGTGGTGATACCACATGTCTGTCCCGTATCAAAACACAAGGCAGATCAAATTTGAAGTTAGAATCTTCCCAACATGTACCTGTTGTGGTACCTGCCTGAGAAACCTGGGACAACCTACCCCGTGGTGATGCCACATGTCTGTCCTGCATCAAAACACAAGGCAGATCAAATTTGAAGGTGGAGTTCTTCCCAACATGTACCTGTTGTGGTACCTGCCTGAGAAACCTGGGACAACCTACCCCGTGGTGATGCCACATGTCTGTCTCGTATCAAAACACAAGGCAGATCAAATTTGAAGGTGGAGTTCTTCCCAACATGTACCTGTTGTGGTACCTGCCTAAGAAACCTGGGACAACCTACCCCGTGGTGATGCCACATGTCTGTTCCGTATCAAAACACAAGGCAGATCAAATTTGAAGGTGGAGTTCTTCCCAATACGTACCTGTTGTGGTACCTGCCTGAGAAACCTGGGACAACCTACCCCGTGGTGATGCCACATGTCTGTCCCGCATCAAAACACAAGGCAGATCAAATTTGAAGTTAGAATCTTCCCAACATTGATATCTACAAAAAAAAAGAGAAGACAACCCCAGACCATCTACTCTCATGTATGGGAGTCCACGAATTGTACCACAACTAATACTGAACAAGATATATGTAAATAGAGACATTGTGTGTAATGACACAAGGGATAATAAATATAAACATAATATCAATCCTAATTCCATAACCCAGGATGAAACTTTCTGGTCAACTGGTTCTATGTCCACACACTAAATAAATGACCCATATTTTCCAAATCAAAAATTGTTTTACCAATGATGTAATATTTTTAGAATTACTAGTAGTGTGTGTGATCATCAATATAAATATTTAGGTATTCAAAAAGCAATGTTCTAAATTATATAATGTGAGAAATTTTGTTAGTCACATTGGCGCGATTGAAGACTCTAGCTGTCATCGTGGCAACGAATTCCAGGACTCGAGCACCTACTGCTGATATGCCCACTCTTCTTCACCGCTAGACAACAGACAATGTTGTAGATCTATATCAATTTGTAAATAGCAGAGAGAATTATCATAAGTTTAACTATTTTTGTAAATATATTCATGATTTTCTTTCAAAACTGAAAGGTTCAGGTTCCTAATATATATTATTTTTTTCTCTTTTTATTTCGATTACTTTTTTTTTGTAAAAATTTTATAACTGTTTCTATTTAAAAAAAATGTAAATCGACGCAATTATCCCTAGCCGGGATATCGCGTTTGTGTGTTGAAATAAATAAATAAAATTAGGTTCAGTTGAATATTCTGGCGAGAAATTTCTATTATTGGATGTTGTGATCTCTTATTTTTTCTTATCTAGAGGGAAAAGGAGGAGGGAGAACAGTATCAAACTTACAAAAAACTGGTCTCAGCTGGCCCTGCTGATAGTACCCTGTAAGGGCTCCTGATCCAGGGATACAGAATGAGTCTGTACTCCATGTTAGGAGCAGCTGCACATGGCGTCTGTTCCTCATGTCAGAGGCGGATATTTCATTTTGGAGCTAAGTCGGCCTGCCACAGAGTAGCGCTCTCAGTCTTAATGACAAAGGCAGACGATTCTACTTCACCCAGTTATGATGGTTGTCAAATGCTGTAATGGTAAACAAGAATCACCACCACGTTTGATGTTATGATTTTTAAAGACGTACGACTTCCCTTCTACTTGGTCTGACCAATCTCAATCCTACATCTATGATAACACGTGTTTATATTCGCAAATATATTTACCTATGTTTTTTTCTTAAATAATTAGTTAGAAAATTTAAAATTTTCGTACTTAAAATTACGACAAATTTGTATAAATATTTATTTTGGGACTTTAAAACAGCGCTCTTTTAAAAACGAAAAGTTCTAATTTCGGATTGTGTCTCTTACTGGAATTATATTTATGTCTGGGGTAAAATGTTGTTTTTTTTTTTTTTTAATGGAAACTGGTCTTAAATCGAGAAATGGCTGCACTATTTTAATCAGTGTAAAATTAGATTTATTATTTTTTAAATTAAAATCACGCGGAAATATTGAAATGGAACTCCTTTCATTTAAGTGAGTTTTATGGACCAAATACAGTCTAACTTGGATAATTCGAACCCCAAGGGACCATAAAAAAATTCGAATTATCCAAAAATTCGAATTAAAAACGGAAATTATAATTATAGGAAATTCTGGGGACCAAGATAAATATTCGAATTAAAGAGGTTTTCGAATTAAAGAAGTTCGAATTATCCAAGTTCTACTGTATAAGCTCGACAGTGGCGCTCGAGTGGCGGAAATGGGAACTAAAATAGACTCTAATAATTTTCACTTATTTAAAGTGGGGTCACGTGTGTGAGTGGTTTAAATTAAATATAATATAATAATTACAGTGGACCCTCGGTTTACGAGCACCTTGGAGTACGAGCTTTTCGCAGTACGAGCAAAATTTTTTGAAAAATTTTACCTCGGATTACGAGTGAAATTTCGCATTACGAGCAACTCGTGATGGTTGCCTGTAATCGTGATGGATGAAAATTCACTGGGATCCCTCCCTTCAGATCAGATTCGGGAAATATGTAAAATGTGGGAAACTGTGCAATTGTTCGTAGCAAGAAGAATTGCCCGAGTTTCAATTATTAAAAATAAGAAATTAGTTTCGCACTACGAGCGTTTTGGAGTACGATCATGGCTCTGGAACGGATTATGCTCGCAAACCGAGGGTCCACTCTCTGTAATAATAAAATATAATAATTAAACAAATATATAAATGTGATTTCATACTCAAATTTCATTTTAAACGAAGTGTTAATAAAACAATGACGATTTTAATATAGTTCTGATATCTGCCACGCAAGCGCCACCGTCGAGCTAATATTTGGTCCGTAAAGCTGACTTGAATGAATTTTCCGTTTGAATTATTTTATTACCCAAATATGGCTACATTGAATTCATCGTATGAGTAGGTTAGAAAACAATGTGTGGTTAATTAATTTATTTTTTTATATTTATTGAATTTTATAAATTTTTAATGAATAGCTAGCGCGCTCTACATATATTAATTTAAATTTGAAGACTTCATCAACTTTTTAATAAAAGTTTATTGTTATTTTGATGTTTCAGCGACCTACTATCGCCTTTTTCGAAAAGGTAGAAGCTTATTAATGAACTATTGTCTTTTACAATACTTCAAAAGTACAAAATAAACGTTTATAAAAAGGTTGATGAAGTTGTGGTGTGTCGATTTATTAGTCCAGTGATGGCCCAGAAAGTATTTCAAAGTTAGTGTTTTATTGGTATTACTTATTAGCTACATTTTTAGAGGAAGACAAAAAGGAAAACACCCTAGAATGTCTATTCTGGTTCTCTTTTACTTCCGCTGATCTGCCGCGCCGCACAGCGGTGGTCATCTCCTATTTCATGTCCCCCTTTTGTATGTTTGCTGACGGCGTGGTCCGTCATCCCAGCAGGCTGGAAGGAAGTCTCTCGGCCCCCACAAAGTATTCTGCTTGGATTAATCCAAATCCGACCTACAATTTCATGGGTTTCACTCTATATTTACATATGTGATCCACTCACGCTATACAAGACCAAAGCGAGAAACCATTTAAAGAAAATATATATATCTGTACATACATGACTACTTGAAATTGTATCCATTATTCCTGTAGAAGGGCAGCTTGCGCCCGAAAGCTCGAATTGATTTTTCAAATAAAGAAACTTATCCTCTTTGAATCTATTCGTTATTATATTTACATATATTGTTTTGTTACATAGACTATACACACAAGCAATGAAAGTATTTAATGCTTTTATTTATTATATAAATGGCGCGATATTGCTTTATATATATACACACAGCTTACAAAATATACCTTCTGTACTTTCTGATTAAATTAATAAACCAGAATTTAAAAAAAAATAATGTTTGAGAAAATATATTATTTTTCTTCTTTTTTTCTTGTTTCTTTTTTTTTTCTGGACTTGATCTATTTGGCTTCCGAACCACTCTTATAATGACAATCACTTTATCTCAATATGTTGACTTTGCTTAGAATTTTTAATGAAACTGATTCCAATAATTATTAATTAAACATTATATTTATTGATTTACAAGAGAGAGAACAAAATATAAAAGGGAAACTAATATTGAAACAAAGGAACTTTTCTCTGTTTGGGTTAGCGCCTATTTAACTGTGAGCTTACACACACTCTGTGGAACAATTAATTAATATATATACAACACAATATTCACATACAATGAACTGTTCTTTATGATACTTAAGAGATTTATTTAGAACCAAATAATGGAAACAAAAGGTAAACAGAGATAAACATAAAATAAACACAGCTCTTTTTCTATGATATAATTCCAAATCACATTATAAAGACCAAGATATTCGAACTTCAGGAATCCGTATTTCAATTCCTGATATGAAAATTGATCGTAAATAAGTCCTATTCAATACAAAAATAATGTACAGTTAAACCTGTCTATAGCGCACCTTCTTGGGACTCACCAAAATAGGGTGCTATAAAGAGGGGGTGATATAAACAGGTCACTTTTAATGTAAATCGCATAGTACTATGTATTTAAAATCGGGCGCTATAGAGAGGGAGGTGCTATTTAGAGGGGGCGTTATATACAGATTTAACTGTAGTTACAAAAATAAGAATAAGTGTATAACGAATCAAAAGTTTTGACGAAGGAGTATCTTTTATTATATTTGTGCAAGCTTTCGAACTTTGCAGTTCTTCGACAGGCATGGATAGTACAAGGGTAGTATTATTGTACTATCCATGCCTGTGGAAGAACTGCAAAGTTCGAAAGCTTGCACAAATATAATAAAAGATACTCCTTCGTCAAAACTTTTGATTCGTTATACACTTATACCAATTGTACGGAGTTTACCTGTAGAAAAAAAAAGAATCTCCAATCTATTTATTGTTGTCCAGAAGTTTCGGTAACTCCGCGCCACCTTCCTCAGTGTAAATAAGTTTCCAATTCTATGTGTTTACTCGGTATATACAAGTATTTGACACAAGTATTTTAGGAAATTGTGTACAAATATTTTATTATTCATACTACACGTTGTACAGGCCATGATAATCATGGTGGGTTGTAGTAACATATCATGAAAATAGAGGCTGTGTCTGGCCGGCATTCATATATATATTTTTTTTAATAAACACTTCGGCCAGTTTTTTGTTGAATTTCCCCTGACGAAGAAAAAAATTTTTTGTCGAAACGTTGAGAAAAATAAAAATTTAACTTGCCGAAGTGTCTATTTTTTTTTTTTTTAAGATCCAGAATACATGTCCCCTAAGGAAAATGGTAGGGAGTCACTGAAACGCGTCTGTAAAACAATAAAGAAATTTATTGAGATTTCTCGGGAAACCTCTTGGATCAAATTTTTGAGCGTTAAGGTACAGCCTGCATCACGCTGACGAGGGTTAACAACCCGAAACGCGTACTTGTTTTTTTTTTTTTCTTAATTTGTCAAGAAATGGGTTGGCCAAATTATATATTTCATGTCCCTATCTGATATAAAGAATAAAATCGCATTGTGTGCTCAGAGAAACCAAAAGATATTTCTATAATTTGTTTTTATTTATTTAACAAAAACGATTTTGAAACGAAATTTATAATTCGAAATGGGAAATATTTTAAAAACTAATTTTCACGATATAATATCAGCTTCATAGATGGCACTATTGATAGTTTTATTTGCATAGTATAAAATTATTTCAAATACATTTTAACATACTATTTCAGTTTTACTATTGTAAACTTATTTGTTACACAGACTTTGACTTTAATCATCATAGATGCTGACGTCACTACTATGACGTAACTTCCAACTTCTACCTTCAACCTTGCTGTTATTGTTTACCGCTAACTTGTCTTAACAATATATGTAATGGAACAAGTCGTTCCTTAAATAAATATATATTTGTTTTTATCTAAAGGGATGTCCTCGTAACTACAACATACGTGAGTACAAAAACAACCAGAAATCCTCAAAAAGATTTTGTTCAATTTTGCTAAGCCTATATCAATTTGGTAGCAGTGCGTTGTTTGGGCGCGCGAATTGGACTAACCGCCAATTGATCCATTTAAATCATAAAGAAAATAAATAATTGGACTAACCGCCAATTTAGAAAATAAATATTGAATAAAAATGGATACACATAACTTAGCAAAAATCGAACATTTAACAGAAAACAACTATACCACGTGGTCCATGAAAATGGAAGCAATTCTAGATTCAAAAGATCTCTTCGAGGACGTAATTGTTAATGACGAGCCAGACTTTACAAAAAATAAACTAGAATATGATATTTGGAAGAAAAAGAATCGGGAAGCATACAGCCTAATAATATTGTCACTTTCGGATGACTTAACAATCATCTTTCGAGGCGATAAAAGAGCCAAAAGAATTTGGTACGACATAAAGAAAAGGTTTGAAGGATCTCTAGAAAATAAAAGGATAGACCTAATGTTGGATCTAGCCAGACTAAAATTGAACCCAAATGAAAATGTCAGCATGTATATTGTACGAGCACAGAAACTGGCACAAGAGATCACCCAGCTAGGAAAGACTGTAACAGAAAGAGAGCTTGTACGATACATTGTTGAAGGGCTCACACCTAACTTTGACGCGATCTCAGCAGCACTGTCAATAAACAGAGAAATCTCCTTACCAGACTTGAGACAAGCTCTACTGGATTTCGAGAAGAAAAGACAGGACAGAAGCAAAAATCCTGAAAATGCTTTCAGATCATCAGGCAACCAATTCAAAGAAAAATCATGCTTCATTTGCAAAAGAAAAGGACATTTCAAGAAAGACTGTTGGTTCAACCCTGACAACAAAGGAAATCAAAAGAATACAACAAACAAAAATAACATGGCCAGTACAAGGAACTACCATAAAGGACCAAAACAAAACAAAGACACAGCCAGGTCAGCAATCCAAGAACGAACGGAGGAACCATCCCAACGAAGAGACTCCACTTCAGAATACGCACTACATGCAATCACAAGGGAGGAACGCCCGACAACTCAGGACGTGTGGATAATTGATTCTGCGTGCACAAGCCACATGACTTCCCATGGTGAATGGATCGAGCACAAGACGGAGGAGAAAAGAAGCATACAAGTGGCGGAAGAAGGGAGACAGATCGAATCTACCTCATCAGGATCAATCCAAGCTACTGTACAAGGTAAGGACAAACTTAACAACGCTGTAACCCTGCATAATGTCCTCCATGTACCACACCTGAAAGGAAATC
This sequence comes from Cordylochernes scorpioides, assembly GCA_030710605.1. Taxonomy (NCBI): domain Eukaryota; kingdom Metazoa; phylum Arthropoda; class Arachnida; order Pseudoscorpiones; family Chernetidae; genus Cordylochernes; species Cordylochernes scorpioides. The sequence goes on from CP092868.1 coordinate 13,932,221, forward strand.
TAATGTCCATTCCAAGCGTAGTAAGAAGAGGGAACTCTGTTCTTTTGAATTCTGAAGGAGCATACATATACTCTTCTGATGACAAGCTAATAGGAACAGGAAACTTTGATGGTAACATGTACACATTGAACCTATCACGTTTACCTGAAGCAACTCATGTTCCAAATGAACATTGCTTGATTTCAAAGGACAATTCTAGGACTGCATGGCACAGAAGATTAGGACATCCTAGTGACAACAAACTAGACCTGATTTTGAAGAACAATCTTCTAAAAGGCTTGAACTCTATAAATGGTACCCTTGATCAATGTGATGCTTGCTCATTGGGAAAAATGACCAAAGTACCCTATGTTCACACAGATGGCAATCAGGAAAGCTACCCCTTTGAAGCCATTTATGTCGATCTCTGTGGTCCAATGAGAATAAACTCCTTGGGCGGAAGTAAATATTTCTTGACCATCGTAGATGGATTTTCTAGGAGAATATTTGTAGAATTTCTCAAAGATAAACTCTCGGCAGCAGAAGTTTTGAAGAAGTTTATTGTAAAGAGAGAAAACGAGCTAAACTCAAAACTAAAACGACTTAGAACAGATAACGGAACAGAATTTATCAATAAAAACCTTGAAACCTTCATAGAATCCAGAGGAATTAAACATGAACTAACTACACCGTACACCCCAAGAAGCAATGGGAGAGTTGAAAGAGCTAACAGAACACTATTAGACAAAGGCCGAACACTTCTGGCAGACTCCCAATTACCCCTACACTTCTGGGCAGAAGCTGTGAATACAGCTGCATATCTGTACAATCTAACTCCTACAACCAATGACCCAGACACTACCCCTATGGAAAAATGGAAAGGTAAAAAGCCATCCGTCTCTCACATCATGAGATTTGGTTGTGAAGTCTTCTATAAACTCGAGAATCATCAAAGACACAAACTAGAAGCTAAATCTAAGAGAGGAATATTTGTAGGCTATTCAAGATGCAGAAGAGCTTATCGAGTATTTGATATCACAGCGAGAGTCATTCTTGAAACCGCAGACATTCACTTCAGAGAGAACAATAATGTCATCTCGGAAGAAAAGCAAAGTGATAATAATACAGACACTGACACATATTTCTTCATTCAGGAGGATGAACAACTGAACAATCATGTTCTATCAGATGTTGATATTGAAGAGCCAGCACCAGATACCATGATCAACAGACAGACAGAGTCAAGTGGATCAGACAGACCACAAAGAACTCGAACAATACCTAAAAGATTCGATGACTACGTTCTGGCTACTACGAATGAAACCATTCCGAAAGACTATGATGAAGCCATCGCATGCGAAGACAAGAAACATTGGGAGAACGCAATGCTTGAGGAAATACAGAACATGTACTCGCATCAAGTATGGGAAATGGTACCTAGACCTGTAAACGCTAAAGTTGTCAAAAGTAAATGGGTGTTCAAAATATCTAAAGACCAAGAAAACGAAAACAAAACTTACAAAGCTAGACTTGTTGCAATGGGATACAACCAAATTCCAGGAAGAGATTACAACGAAAGTTTCAGCCCTGTAATTAAAAATGCCACCCTCAGGACTGTTTTGTCAATGGCAGCAACAAAAGATTCAGTCATTAAACTATTTGATGTGAAAGCAGCCTATCTAAATGGAAACATTGAAAACACAATATTCATGGAACAACCTGCTGGATTTGTTCAAGACAGAAACAAAGTTTGCAAACTCAACAAAAGTATTTACGGTCTACCTCAATCCGGAAGATCGTGGTATGAGAAATTCAGTCAAGTACTTCATGACTGTGGACTGGAAAAACTTAAATCTGATCCTTGCCTATTTAAATGGAAGAATGAAGATAAATACTTCTATGTAGGGATATATGTTGATGACTTTATCACTGTCTCAGATTCTGAAGATACCTCAAACAGATTCATCAATAAATTGAGACATCACCTGGAAATAAAGGATGTAACATGTAAAGACATGTTTTTGGGAATCAAGATCATACAAGACAAGGAGGGAATTTCGCTACAGCAAAGCCACTATGTACAACAAATATTGCAGAAATATGGAATGGAAACTTGTAAGGAAGTTCCAACACCAGGTTCCAAAGAAATCAATTTGGACAATCATATTGAAGATGACAATTGTGATCAGCACACTTACCAAGAAGCCCTTGGAATGCTAATGTTTCTAGCTGTTAACACCAGACCCGACATCGCTTACATCACTAGCAAACTTTCACAGTACTCCAGACAACCAAAACAGATGCATTGGACAGCAATCAAAAGAGTGATGAGATACCTACGAGGAACAATTGACCTAGGAGTGAAATTTGAAAGAGGGAAGACTGGAATCCTGAAGTCCTACACCGATGCCAGCTGGTCGACCACTCATGACGGAAAATCCTACGGCGGATATGTATTGAAGCTCGGCGAAGCAACTATAGACTGGAAAAGTAGTAAACAACCACTCGTCGCCCTCTCCACAATGGAAGCGGAAATGATAGCTGCTTGTGAAAGCTGCTGTCAAATCAAGTGGATAATAAACCTGCTACGAGAGCTGGAAGAATGGAATTTCATGGAAAAACCAACTGCGATCTATACAGACAGTCAGTCATTGATCAACTGGATCTCCAGCCCTAAACAAAGCAGTCGCTGTAGACATATCAACAGAAAGTACCACTTCTTAAGAGACTGTTATGAATCCAGAGACATCTGCCTTCTGTACAAGCCATCTCAGGACCTGGAGGCGGATATCTTCACAAAGGACCTATCCCGAGACCAGTTGAAGAAACACCTGGAGAGCCTCAGCATCGTGGGAATAAAGCCAAAGTAAGGAGGGAATTGTTACACAGACTTTGACTTTAATCATCATAGATGCTGACGTCACTACTATGACGTAACTTCCAACTTCTACCTTCAACCTTGCTGTTATTGTTTACCGCTAACTTGTCTTAACAATATATGTAATGGAACAAGTCGTTCCTTAAATAAATATATATTTGTTTTTATCTAAAGGGATGTCCTCGTAACTACAACATACGTGAGTACAAAAACAACCAGAAATCCTCAAAAAGATTTTGTTCAATTTTGCTAAGCCTATATCATTATTTTTATCAAACTATCATTTTAACATACTATTGCATTTTGGAAAGAGGTATTTTTTCTCAGATTTAAAAAAATATATATATCTTATTATATAGAGGTTTAAAATACTTGTGATATACATATTTTAGGTAATATACGCACTAAATAATTATGATTAAAAATGATTACATATTTGAGAGTTTTTACAGTGTATTCTGTAATTGAGATTGTACTTGTCTATGTCTATACTTGTATCAAGACAAAGTTAAAGGGTGAGTAAAACTAGACTTACGTTTTCTTTTTTAGCCTTTAAAATGAATTTTTCCATTTTTGATTATTGTATATTCAAAGATTGGATTTAGCGTAAAAAAATGCCATGTTTGAAACATCCCAAGACATGTAAAATTAAACAGCAAGCTAGTCTCATTCTAAATTTCTAATTGGAAATTCCAAAAATATATATCTAAGAAATATATGTTGGAAATTTTTTAATAGTTTCGTCAAATAGGATTGTAATTCTCTTATTTTAAAGAAATGTATTTTAGTCAGTAATTCAAGCTTTTATTTTGTGTATTGAATATTGACTTTTAATAAATCCTAGACATATCGTTTGAATTTACAAATGGAACATAATTGTTAATATAGTTTTGTAGTTATAGCATTGTTTGGGTGTGAATTAACGAAATACTTAATTTTTTCTCGCTTTTTTTTTTCAATTACTTCAAATTTAACTATATTCTTTTTCGCGGAACAATTTGTATGAATAGAAATGTTTTGACTATTATTTTTACATAAATTATTTTTCCATTGCAATTATATTTTAAATTTAGCTTAAATTATTATAGGACTCTCTCTCTCTTCTCTCTGAAATATATAATAGCTATGTTTTCTCACATCCATTTTAAAAATGGTTGATTAAATCTTAAATATTCTTTATTTCTGTTGTCTTTTCCAAATTTGACAAAGCTGGTGAAGTGGCCAAATTAACCATAAAAATCGTTAAATTTTAGAGATTTTTCTACAGATATCAAATATTTCGTCTGCTTTGACATACAATCTTATTTTTGACTTATTTTCGCATCCAAAGAATCATAAATGTAGAAATTGACACATTATCTAAATATTTAAATATGGATCGCTTTATATTCACACAGAAATATTCATGTATATCTTCATGAAAGAGTCTGTAAACGAGTGGGTAACACCCTCGATTCCCGACAGCCATGAACCGGGAATGAATCCCGCGTTAATATTTGTTTAATATCTGAATAACCTAAACATATTCATTGTTGCAAATATCATAAACTAGGTTGCTCTTTCTGAGCGGTACCTAATAAAGTGATTTTGGAACAAGAACATCTTCATGGATAACAAAAAAAGTTTTAAAATTAAAATATATTTTTTCTTAACTATTATACTTCATATAAAATCTGAACTCTTCAGAAAATCAAAATATATTAATTTAAAATTCTTTGTTACATATTTACAAGGTTGATAGATTCCGAGATGACTCTATTTTATCGATAAAATCCATTACTGCGGCTACTCTGTATATAATATAAACACACCTCTCTAGCCTAGATAAAATATTTTAAAATACACCTATCCCCCGATTTACACGGTACTTGTTTTACACGTTTTCGCTTTTACACGGTTTTCCAAATAAGTTTTTTTTTTGTTTTTATCGCACTATACTAAATGCTATTGTGATTGAACACATGCGCTGTGTACACATCTCACGAGGAATCCCGAGCTTTATGTGCTGACTACATATTTTAACCTGTCAATGCATTTTATTTTTATTTCTGTGTACACCTATCCCCCGATTTACACGTTTTTCTCAGGAACGTATCTACCGTGTAAATCGGGGGATAGGTTAACATAGGTTGTACAATTTTAAAACTTTATTTATTTTTAAAAACATTAACTGAGTAACAGGGGCTATCAAGCAACGTCAACAAAATGTTGTCCCAGAGAGCAATGTGTTCTACCCATGCTGTGTTTTACTAAAACATCTCGAAACACTCATAAGTAAAGCGGAATAATCGTGAAATGTCGAAAAAATCGCCAGTTTATAACAATCTTCCACATCAACCTTCCTCAAATTATCGTTTTTTTTTTAAATATCATCCTGTTATGTACTCTTATACCTAATATTCAATAATCTTAGGTAATGTAGTTTTTCATTAAAAGAGATTGTATGCTACTGAAAACTTATATATTTGCATAATATTTTTTTATTACAGAATTATCATAAGAACTAAAAACATGAATATCTCACGCTATATATTGATTACATCACATAACAAGTCCTTGGTCAAAAATATATATACATATTATATATTACACATCCCATATAATAAATCCTTAGGATTCCGGTGTGAGGTTGAGTATAAAATTCAGTAATGGGTGTACAGGATCCTACTACTGCTGGCAGTACTGAAGCTGTGCTTGATTACAGTACCCCTCCTTCATCGTAGCCTAGCTCTTCACCTCTGTCATCTTACCTAAGGCCACATCTTTACTGCTGAATTGCTGTTCAGATCACGATGGAAGGAAGAGCTTATGGATCAGCAAGATCTGAGAGAAATCTACGGCAAACTCCTTACTCTCGACCCCAGAGCTTCCGTCGACCTTACATCTGCCGAGTGACTGCAGTTGATACTCCCATTAGACCTAACACATCCTTCCAAAGGCCAACTTGTATCCTTCCATCTATTGATCCACAACCTCTTCAAATCACCACTCGACCCAACTTGGTTGTTATCCCTAACTTTCAATCACCTCAAAGAAACGTCATGAAGATTATGAATTCAAATTGCATTAAAAGATTCAATTCAATTCGAATTGGAGGATTCCAAACGAAAATTTTAACACCTATTTATCGTCCTGTTTATTTTATCAAGCCAAACAAACCTGTAATTACACATATTCAACCAAAAATTTCTGAAATACCAGAGGTTAATGAAATATTTCCAAAAGAAGACCCTCAAAAAATAAAAGATGAATTCATCATTCCAGCGACTCCAACTCCTGCTTCAAATTTACCTGGTGTCGTTTCTCCATTTTATGATGAGAATCAAAGATACGCTCAGAAATTGTCTGAATTAGCTAAATTTATCAAACCTCTTACAAAATTTATCCAAACGAATTCATTTCGAGCCGAAAATTTGGAGAGAATTTTGGAAATTATTGAAGGAAAGCGGAAAACGACATTTGCAATTCTTTTAGATGCCGAAAAGATTTTGGAGAAAATGAATCTTTTGAGTGAATCAACAGATTATGGAATGATGGATACATTTGGCCCTCTTTTGGATAGTATAAAGTCAAATATCAAATCACCATTTTATAATGATGTCGTTTGGAATCTTTTTCACCATTATCTATGAAAAAAAAATTTTTTTTTCTATTGTTTTTGTTAAGTTTATATATATTATTTATATCTAATTTATTTTTTCTTTTTTTTTTCTAGGATTTTTCTTAGTTACATTTCTGTTTTTTTTTTCTTTTGATTAAATAAAAGGTATTTTCTTTCACTCCTCATTATTTTTTAGGATATTCACAACGCTTTAAATAAAAATCTTTCTTTTTCATAGGTTATTTTTCTAATTGATATACCTAATATTTTTAATGCACTCGCCCAAACAAAATCATCCGATGATATTTGGGGTTAGGGAAACTCTTTTTAACTGAAAAATAAAACTGTACTGCAATTATCTTAATTCTCTGTGACATGATAAAACATAGTGAAAATAGCGTTTATATTTTTTGAAGAGGAATTTTGAACAAAAAGGTGCATTTAAAAATATATATTTGGGCAACATTTTCAGAAATATATATATATTTTTACATAAAATTAGCCTATTCACTTTCTTGGCTATCAAAATTAAATCCTGAATATTCCGTCAGTTTCTTGTTGAACTTCAAATCGAAGCCACCTTGGACTGATGATTGCCATAGCTCAAAATCATCCTCTTAAAGTTGATTTTCCAAAGGATTGGTGGTGGAATGGTATAACCGTTGAATAGACAGCTTCAACCCGGGTTCAAATCCTGAATTGGGCACTTCAATAGCCCCCGATTCTTGCAAAAATTCAAACTCGATAGTTATTGCGGGTATCAACGGATGAATACCCTTGCTTGGGTTTTGTATGGAGATTGTGCTTTTTGAACAGGATTAGAAATCGCGGCTAGGTTTCTTCCGATATCTTCTCTGATCATTGTCTTGAGAGAAGATGATTTTGAAGCGGCCGATGGACTTCTTCGCGGACTATCCGTCTGATTAAGTCCACAGTCCATTCAGATTCGACTGGGTCGATCGACTAAGGCGATACCACAGAATAACTTCCATGATATATTGTACTATAGAATAAAGAATGCCTTAGACTGATGTGAGCTAACTCATGTGCTAGGACTACTTCCAAAGCATCTATGTTATCGTGTGTTATTAAATTAAGATCGTTCATGTAAATATTATTAGTTTGAACATATTGTCGCGGAGATAAATAAAGCAAGGGCAAATTTGGGTATATATAATTTATTATAAAGGGTATTTACCTTTTAGTTCTCCAATAAAATTATTTACAAGAGGTATTTATAGGGAGAGAGAGTCAGATGATAAAAACAACTTATCCGCAGGTAAAGATAATAATAATGAGCGGCGTCAGACACCGTCCTGTTTTCCTTATTTTCAGATCAGCTTCCGAGAACTCTTTACACCTGTGGTTCCCCCGGGGTTCAGGGATGATTGACAGGTGTCCCATCTGGATGGAGCTTCTTGACAATATAAATAATTTTCAAAGGAGTCTGAGTTTATTCTGATATTTATTTTCTTCTCATTGATTCCCAACTTGTCCATATTAGTTGCAATTATATTTTTCACAACTTGTTCTGCATGAACATAGAAAGGATCGTCCACTGGGCGATATTTGGTATCTTTTTTTTGGCCAAGTGTTCACCAATTTTTTCTCAAAATAATAGACAAAAAATTATAAAATTATTTTTATATTTTGTAATGTCAGCGAATGTTATGACAGGTGATTAATGGAATGATACTAAACTAATTGGTGATTTCTTAAAATGCTTCTATATAAAAACTTTGTTTCTTAACTTTAACAAAGAATTCATGTTTTTATTTTCTAAAAAAATATATAAAATACAAAAATATTCTATATAGAATATACCCAGGTTCTTGGAGCGCGCAGAACGCCAGCTATCAAATAGAGAGAGAAAATAGAGGTAACCTGGGCTCCTGGAGCGTAAATCGCCAACTACCCGGCTATAGAGAGATATAAACCCCAGGGTTATTATTATTTATTTAAGTAACCCAGGTTCCTGGAGCGTACAGAAGTCGCCAACTACCCGGGATGTCCTTCTGACCTAAGTCTTCTTGGATTTATATACAATGCCAGTGGAAGTCCAATTAATGAGGTGTTGCCAGGCAGATTTCTTTCTTGGTAGATTTTCTAGGGATGCTGGACATATGTTGGTGATACCTAGGAGAGTGACTGTCTGGAATCTTTGGTATTGGAAAGTTGGGCAAGTGAAGAGGAGGTGGTCTACGGTTTGGTCTTCATCTTGGCAGTGGGGACAAGTTGGGTCTTCTTTTGATACCGTTGCAAGGTCTGCCTGAATGTAGCCATGTCCGGTCAGGATTGCTGTGGAGGTAGATCCATTCCCCAGGGTTATACAATCAATAATTGTACAGTAACTAGTAACCTGATGCTTAAAATATACAAATTATAAACTCTATGATAAAAAATATTTTCAGAATAAAGAAATATATTTCCTAATATTAAAAGCTGTTTTGAAAAAATTATTCAGAAGTATGGGTACACAAACGGTATATAAATACAAGGTATGTCCCATAAGAGTTCCCGGACTGGGTTCATAACGGTAAGATATAAAAATAATAATAATAAAACTTTTAAAAGTAATCCCCTCTTGCTTCAACGCACCAGCGCCATCGTTTCTCCAAATTGTCGAAACAGTTTTTATAGGGCTCTTTTAGAATGCTCTTCAATGCCAACAGCGATTTTTCTATTATGTCATCCCTGGTGTGTCTCTCTCAAAATGTCTTCCTTTTAGAACTGCTTTAAGTTTGGGGAACAGGAAAAAGTCATTTGGTGCGATGTCTGGGGAATAGGGTGGTTGAGGTAGGATTTCTGTCCCGTTTTTAGCCAAAAAAAACTCGTCACCAAGTGCGCTGTGTGAGGGCGGGCATTGTTATGGTGTAGGATCCAGTCACCATTAGACCATTTTTCTGGCCTTTTTTTTTTCGAATCGCTTCCCTTAGATGGCGAAGAATGCCCAAATACATTTCCTTAATAACTGTTTGGCCTGCAGGAAGATACTCGTGATGAACAATGCCCTTGTTATCCAAAAAGCGACCAGCAACACCTTGTTTATGGATTTCAATATCCTGGATTTTTTTTTTGGTCTAGGCTCACCCTGCCCTCTCCACTCGGCATATTGACGCTTGGTTTCAGGGTCATAGCCATAGACCCATGTCTAGTCGCCTGTGATTATCTTGTCTTTCCATTCCGGATCCGTTTTTGTCATTTCCAACATGTTCTCACAGGTTGCAAGCCGACACAGTTTTTGTTCATTAGTGAGGAATCTTGGGATGAATTTTGAAGGAGTCTTTTTGAGCTTCAAATCTTTGGTTACAATCCTTCCAATCGTTGTTTTAGAGATGCCTGTGTCGTGCTCTAGCTCCAGCAAAGTGGTTCGAGGATTTTCTTTTATCAAATCGGTGATTTTTTGCACATTTTCATCAGTTCTTTGAAATTTTGGGCGTCCTTGACGAGGATCATCTTCAATAGAAATTCTGCCAGCTTTAAATCTAGAATGCCATTCAAAAAAAAGTTGTTCTCTTTGGGGAGTCATTGGGGAATGCTTTATTAGGCATTTCAAAAGTTTCGGTTGCTGATATTTGAAGTTTCCCACAAAATTCTATGCAAATCCTCTGCTTCAATTTTTGTTCCATCGTAAAATCGCCGCAGCGCTAGGTGTGACCTTTAAATAAATTAGAATGACCTTGGCGCGCGCGCACGTACCGCCTCGATATTGGTACTACCGTGTTGCCAGATATTTTTTTCTATAATAAACAGTAAAATTTATTTACATTTTTCATTTATTTATTTTTTTATGGACCCAGTCCGGGAACTTATGGGACATACCTTGTATATATGTAAGGAAGTTCAATATTAAAAAAAAAAGGCACATCATATTTAAAACTAAATTTACATATAATGGTTTCTTTTGATAGTCAACTATATATATTATAGATGTATATAACCTGGCTTCGCCCGTGTTTTATTGAGTGAATGTTTCACTAAAATAATCTTGTTTCTACCTATTAAAAATGATCTTGATTTTCCTATGTTCTGCTCGAGTAAGAATGATCCTCAAACGAATTTTGTTTTGTCTATCAAACATGAAACAGCAATATTTCATCATCATTTAATGCCTATAAAAATAGGTAAATTAGTCTAGTATTTGGTTAATTTGAATTTTCCTAGGATGAAATATCCCTGGGATGAAAATTTCCTGGGATGCATTATCAACAAACATATGTAGTAATAATCTGGCGCTTTATGAAAACAAATTAATAAAGTTAGTCTGATATTTGACCATTTTCAAATTATAGGGACGAAATCATATTCCAGATCTCTCATGTTTCTTTCACAAAATAATGTAAATTAGGTATTGGTTTAATTTGATTAGGCTTTTAATAGCCTATATTTTAAGCTGCAAATTCATCTATACACCTACTTGTTAAACTTGTAAATTGTTTATTAGAAGTTTTAATGTGAGAGAGGGAAACGCATATCACCAACGTATCATTGAGGCATCATAGTGCCCTGAATACAAACTGAAATTGACATGGTATCATACATGATTGCGCCCCAAACCATGATTCGGCGTTGCAACACGGTGGGGCGTTTTACAAATGCTGCTAGATTGGACCTTTCTCCACGTCGATGCCACACGTGTACACGGCGACTATCACTGGACAAACAGAAGCGTGACTCATCTGAGAACACGACCCTGTGCCATTCCGTCATCCACCTCGATCTAGCCCAGCAACATTCCAAACGTTGGCGTCTATTCAGTGGGGTCAATGGCAGTCTTCTTAGCGGACGGCATGAGTGCAAGCCATTAGCAACCAATCGACGGGAAATGGTTCTGGTCGAGATGGAATGATCTAGGGTGTCTTGCATATTTTGCGAATGGAGGTACAAGTGGAATGTGGGCCCGCCACTACTTGTCAAAGGATACGCCGATCCACACGTGCTGACGTCACTTTGGCTACACCGGCATTCCTATAAATTGCCTCATTTCCTTTTCAACAATATTGGTATGTTAAAATTTTACACAAATAAATTTACTGGCAATGCGCTTCTTTTTGAATATCATCAAATATTATCTCTACAGACCTTACTGCAATGATATGAGTTATTGAATGAGAGGGCTTGGCTCATCATTGCAGTAAGATCTGTAGAGATAATATTTGATGATATTTAAAAAGAAGCGCATTGCCAGTAAATTTATTTGTATAAAATTTTAACGATAGATGGCAATTAAATTTAATTTTATAATATTAAATCAATGTCTTAGCATGGCAGGGAGGTGACCCTGGATAGGGCATGTGAAGTATGTCTTGTACTTCTGGTACCCTATGTATGAAGTCTGTCCTACTAAGCCCAGCTAAATGTTAACAGACAAAGTCCTACCTTTGTGTGATGTCCCCATCAACACCCATCTAATTACTCTGTATGAATTCTGAGATAAGCATTCACTACCACCATCAAGCTATACTCTTTTGTAAACAATTCACAAAAAAAACAGTTAAGCATAATTTAGAAATACAGCAAAACCTCCATGAGAGGACGCTCATGCTAGAGGACACCTCTCTACAAAGGACAGTTTCCATTTGCAAAATTACCATTTTTACTATTAAGCAACTCTCTAGTAAGAGGACACCTCTCCCTAATGGACACTTTGGCTCTGCAATTAGGTGTCATTTACAGGGAGGTAGTTCTAATGTAACATATTTGCATATCATCAAATTTTTTTTTCATCATGTTGTTTATTCTCGACACTGTTAATCCTTATAGGAAAGACTGTTCCAATCAAATGGGAGGTAGACTTGTCTTTCTTAACAGATACCTATTCTAAGGTAATAAAACCAAATAAATAGTGTCTGATTCGGTAACAGCGTTGTTACCATCATTAGACAAAATACTGAATTCATTATTTTTCATATTCAATTTAGTAATTTTGTCTGATGATGGTAACAATACTGTTACCGAAACATCACACACTAATTTATTTGGTTTTGGTCTTATTATCTTGTAGTTGTAATCTATAATCCAAATTGTGTCTCATCATTATATCATCATGATTGTAGGTTGTAAACACTTAGGATTGATTAGCGACTCAGCCATCTTCAGTGACCCGCTATCAACTTTCACAAGATGAAAAGTTTAACAGAGTTTGATGTCAAACTTTCAATTAAAATTTCCACCTTGAAAAGTGTGAAAGTGAGTCAATAAAACATTGGACAAAAAATTCTAAAAGTTGATAAGTAGAGACAAAGTAATAAGACCAAATCCAAATAAATAGTGTGTGATGTTTCAGTAACAGCGTTGTTACCATCTTCAGACAAAAACTGAATTTGTACTCAAGTACCAAAGTACTTTTGTCTGAAGATGGCAACAACGTTGTTACCGAAACGTCACACACTATTTATTTATTTGGTCTTATTACCTTGTGTTTATAATCTATAATACAAATTGTATACCTTATCATTGATAAATCGAGTTTAACATCTTTCTAGATAGTTTATCAATTATAAAATTATTTCCATCCATGGTTGGCGGATCTTCAATTATTATTGATGATAAACACAAGGTAATAAGACCAAATAAATAGATAGTGTGTGATGTTTCGGTAACAGCGTTGTTACCATCTTCAGACAAAAACTGAATTTGTACTCAAGTACCAAAGTACTTTTGTCTGAAGATGGTAACAACGCTGTTACTGAAACGTCGCACACTATTTATTTATTTGGTCTTATTACCTTGTGTTTATAATCTATAATCCAAATTGTACCTTATCATTGGTAAGTAGAGTTTAACATCTTTCTGGATATATATATATAGTTTATCAATTATAAAATTAATTCTATCCATGGTTGGCGGATCTTCCTGATTGTTGATGGTGTTACTCCAACTAGCATCATGGTCAAAATTTCATATTTTTGTGAGATTTCATCACAGATATATTTAACTGCAGAGGTTCGTTAAACTCATTATTGATCATTATTACAGGATTGTAGATTTCAACAAATTATTTTAAAAATCATAAAAGAAAATAAGACCTAATCAAATAATTTATTAGTGTGTGATGTTTCGGCAACAGCATTGTCACCATCATCAGACAAAATTAATAAATGAGAAAAAATATCACAGCAAGTTTCTTTTGTCTGATGATGGTGACAATTTACCAATTATTTTATTTCCAAAGCGCTATATCCCGCAAGGGATACTTGCACCAAACAAGGAGAAAAGTTTATTTACATAAGTTATTTACATTATTTAACGCATGAAAACATTAGAGATCCAGATTTTGTAGAAAGTTTAGAATGTATTTACAAAATGAATTGAACTTTAAATATGATTTTTTTATCGGAAATCAAATCGTTAAGTTCACAAACAACTAGTTCATTCTTCATGCTATAATCTTGAAATGCTGGGCAATCGATGCTGACAATGTTGTTGCCGAAACATCACACACTAATAAATTATTTGGATTAGGTCTTTTTTTTTTTATAATCTATAACCAAATTGTGCTTTTTCATATTTAAAAAATCATAAGAGGCTACAACTCTTATTTATTTAATTGATTAAAGAAAGCTTTCAGTTAAGACCTTTTTCAGTTAACTAGTTTTAGTTACAATATAATGCGGCTTGTGATTGTAAAACAACATTTTAAATACTATCCCGCATGTGTTTTTTTTTCAGCAAAAATTCTAAATTTATTTCAAGGAGAAATAACGATTATTTCTAACATTTTGGATGAGGTATGAAAGGGTGAATTGTGAAGAGTAATGATAAACGGAAAAATAAAAGTGTCCAGGGAATGGACACTTTTATTTTTTCCGTTTATCATTACTCTTCACAATTCACCCTTTCATACCTCATCCAAAAGGTTAGAAATACATATAAAATGAAAGGATTTAAAAGCACGAATGTTTCTTTTATACATAATACAAACTTCTACTGCCCTTACTGCGATGAAAAAATATATTTTTTCATCGCAGTAAGGGCAGTAGAAGTTTGTATTATGTATAAAAGAAACATTCATGCTTTTAAATCCTTTCATTTTATATGTATTGATGGCGCGTTATTGCTTTGTGTTAATTTTAGGTTAGAAATAATCGTTATTTCTCCTTGAAATAAATTTTGAATTTTCGTTGAAAAGAAACACATGTGGGATAGTATTTCAAATGTCGTTTTAGTTAGTTGAAGAAGAGATTGCCCGAAAGCTTCCTTTAATCAAGTAAAATGAAAAGAGTTGCGACATGATAAGGTACAAATTGGATTATAGATTAGAAACACAAGGTAAAAAGACCAAATACAAATAAATAAATAGTGTTTTACATTTCAGTAACAGCATTATTACCATCTTCAGACAAAAGTACTGAATGAGAAATTAAAAAAGATCGAAATTTTTTTGGTATATTTTTTCATTCAGTACTTTTGTCTGAAGATGGTAATAATGCTGTTACAGAAACGTCGAACACTATTTATTTGGACTTATTACCTTGTGTTTATAACCTATAATCCAAATTGTACCTTATCATTTGCTTTCATCATTGTATTATTGATAATTTGAGGTCATCTCTGTATGTACAAATTAATGAGTAGATTGCTTCCAACCAGATCATTGTTGACCATCTGACCATAGCTGGAGACAACTTGCAGCCCAATCCATTCCAATCCATTTTTTGTAGTTTGGTAAACTATCCACCTTTTTTCTTATTTACCAACTTCCCAAATTATAAATGTTATAAATAGATGTCACAGGTCACATGATTTCAGTGGCCAATCGGAAATTGGGTGTTTAGTTTCCTCCCAATTATAACATCTTCAAAATTAAACAAAAGGTAACAAGACCAAATTATTGAAATGTTTGTGACGTCTCGGTAACAATGTTGTTACCCTCATCAGACTGAATAGTAACTGAAAGTACTGAATAATGATGGTAACAATGTTGTTACAGAAATGTCCCAAACATTTTAATTTGGAGATTTAGTCTTGTTACCTTATGTTTTTCTAATCTATAATCCAAATTGTACCCTATATAATCTTCAAAACTAACTTTACAGGTTGCCGCTCACTAAGAGCAACCCAGTCATTTATAACTGCATTCTGCTTGATACCTTAGTGTGATTGAGTGGAGATAAGAAAGAAGAATACTCTTAAAAACACCTTCTGGAGACTTAGCAACCCACTGAAGACACTAAGAACTATTTCAGAAAAGAAAAATATAGCAATAGAACTCTATAATTTCTACAGATCAATTGTAAATAGATTCAAAAACAAAAGAGGTAGTGTGGAAAGTTTTAGAACAGATGCCTAAATAAATCCTTTTTCACACAAAGACTCGCGTGCACAAGGGGAAAGGGAAAGGAATTTCTGTATTGTTTTGTTGTTGAAGAAGAAGAATAACTGCATTCTTGTTATACAACATTTTGTTATTATCCCTAGTACACGTGGTACAGGCCATGATACTCATGGTGGGTAGTTAGCGACTGCTTTTACTGTAAGTGCACTACATGTCTACACATGTGAAAAGCAGTTCGACATTGCACTTACAAATGTGCCAGAGCCCAGTTTGGTTACTTGCACTCGCTGGTAGGGTTGGACTTTTGCAAGAATCGGGGGCCAATCGAGCCTTTTTTTTTTATTATCAGAAAAAAAGTGCCCAATGAGGGAATCGAACCCGGGTCGTAGCGGTCGAAAACCAACGGTTTAGACCATCCTTCCACCGACCCCCTGATAATTATGGTGGGTAGAAGTTGGTGACTGCTTTTACTGTTAAGCGCACCACATGTCTACACATGTGAAAAAGCAGTTAGACTTTTGCAAGTATCAAGGCTCCATTGGGGCATTCTTTTTTTTTTTTCAATTAGAAAAAAAAAAAGTGTCCAATGCGGGATTTGATCCCGCATTGACCCCCATTATAAATTATGTTTTAAATACAGTAAAACCTATTTTACGAGAATTTTTTTTTACATGAGGTTAGATCTACATTCTTTCATAGTTTTCTATAATTCATCCTTCATTCATGGTTACAAGAGACCCAACTTGATCATTAACCCTTAACTGGATGGGTGGATTTTTCTTACGTAACGTAACTGGATGGGTTAGGTAGATTCAACCCACTTATATAACTTTATGAAATAAGCGCTAAATAATGATTGAAATCAATATTTAAAAAAATATTTAATTAATATATTGTTAATATACAGATTTTGACTTTTAAAAATTCTGAATATAATCTATTTACAGTTTTAAAAAATTATAAAGAAATGTTATTGCAAACGCTTAGTTGATAAACAGAGCAAAGGGTTTTTATTTTTTACTGCGTTTTTTAATGGACATTTGTAGCACCTTTTTGGAGTATCGGATTGTTGTGACATCGTAGATTCACTTGGTTTACTTGAACCATCATTCTTCTTGAATTGTCGTCTGTAATTCCAGTGGGAGAGAATTGAGATTACGTGTGGCCAGGTGTTCATCAGTCAATGCTCTCCCAAGATCAACAATAAAATGACTCCTTTCTTTTTTTTGGAACATAGGAGACTAAAGTGGTTGTTCCAGAGAAACCAAAAATAGAGGTTCCTGATTCTCTATCAGGGTGCGGTTGAAATTGTGGTGAATCTAAGGTTTGTTCTTTCAACTTATCAACTAATTCTACTGAAGTGAACCAATTGTCTGCTGGAATATTTCTTCCAAAGTGTGGTCGACTAATCGCTAAAACATATATATTTTGGGTTGGCAGGGATAGTTCTCTCTGTTGACTTGATTGATTATTCTACTTATCCAAAGAAAGAAGTGTTATTTTATAAAAGGAAGCTAAAAATAGCGGAAGATAGAGACTCAAGTATGAGCCACGAGCTAACACTGACACGAAAGATTCTCACGCTTCTGGACGGGCTGGGCGGAGTCCGCCCATACATGCAAATTTAACCCCCCTGTCAAAACTTAAATTTATAAACGATGGATGGAAAATGTTTGTATCACTGTAAAATTAGAATACATGAAAGTTGGTAGTTCTAGGTAAACGAAAAAATTTTTTTTTTCCTATATTAAATTTATACATGGGCAGAATCTACCCAACCCGTCCATTTAAGGGTTAAAAACAACTTGAGATGGGCTTATAACACTAAATATCTATTTTTTTCAAAAAAATTCAAAGATTAAATAAGTCAATATATAGGTCATTTACATACACACTTTTAATTTCATTATAAAAAAAAAAAACTAAGAAAAAAATTAACAATTTGTTTAAAATATATATATATATCTATTTCCGTATTTATAAATACACATATACAAATGTAGGCAAAGCTGAAGGTTTTGTGTTCAAGATTTTGAAGAAAAAAAACAGCAAAAATCACAGCCTATTATTTGCAGCATAAATGATTGAAAAAAAAAAAAAAAAAAAAAAGGGGGGGGGGGGGGAAGAGATATAACACAAAACTATTCCAATATATATTTTAGCATTTTACATATACACCCATATATGTAAATATATATATATATTAAAAATATATATTGAAGTTAATTCTATATTCTTATATTACTTTAAAAAAAAAAAAAAAATTATATTCAATGATATTTAAATCAATAAAAAATATTTTAGAAATATAGGGGTATTTTTTTTTTGTGTGATTTTATTTTTTTACAGTCTTTGTTCACACACATAAAAAAAAAAAGAAGAAAAATGTTTAAACATCTTTCCAAAAAGCCAAAAGAGAAAGGTTTTTGTAAACTTTTAAATGTGATTGAATATAATAAAACAGTAGAGAAAAAAAAATAGAAGCAATGACAATGAAGTTGCTACCTTACTGCTGATTTTTCTAGCAATTTGCGACTGTATTCAAACACCTGTTGTATTTGGGCAGGTGTCAGTTGGGGAAGGCCTGTCATATAGTCCTGAAGGGAAGGTTGAACCCTATGTGTCAGGTAGGGGTGCCTTAGAAGTTCTCCAGTGGAAGGCCGAGCCTTGGGATTCCTGTTGAGACAGAGCTTCAGAACATCTATCAGATCCGGGTCTTCCAACTGCGGGAAAGTGATGATGTGTTTGGAATTGGTGATGGCACCAATTTGCCTATAGATCCCTCTGATATGGGCAAAAGGAGGATTCTTGTAGACCATCTTGTAGAGGATGCATCCAAGAGACCAGATATCGCATTTGAGGGTGATCCGGTACTTGGGGGCATCGCTAGAAGAAGCTGAAGAGGAGGAAGTGATGCCTGTGTACTCCATTATAGCATCTGGAGACATATAGTTGATGGTTCCCATCTGGGAATCCTTAACCACACTCGTTGCATCTTGCTGGATCTTACTGGCTATCCCGAAATCAATCAGTTTCAAACGACCCTCCACCATCATAAAATTAGCTGGCTTTAGATCAGAATGAATGATACCTGCTTGGTGTATACTGTGAACCGCACGGAGCATTTGGCTCCAGAAATATTTGATAGTGATCCAATCAATTTGTTGATTCTTTTCCATCTTCTGAAGAAGGAGTTGGAAGTCAGTTTCCCCTTTCTCCAAAACAACCAGAATTTCATTCTCTTTGTATTCATAATCGTACATCTTAATGACAAAATCTTGATCTTGAAGACTTTTCAGTAGCTCTATCTCATTCTTATATTCATTCTGGATTTGAATATCTACTCCAGACATTTTGACATGTTTGATGGCAAAGGTACGCCGCTTTAAATCATACACTTGGTATACCTTACTACTTCCTCCTTTTCCAAGCAAACTATGAACTTCATATGGATGATTGTTTACCTTAATAACTTTTGTTGGAGGCTTCTGTATAGAAGGAAGTTTGAAGTGAACAATAGGATCTGCTGATAATTTAGATTCTGATGATGATATTGCTTTTTTGTCTTTTAAATCTTCGTTATTATTTTGAACCAGATCAGTCATACTCTGTGATTTAATTCCTATATCTAACTTATTAACATATTTTGGTTGATCTTTTGGCATATTTTCTAATTGACTATTCCATTTTGGAACTTTGTCATTTTCTTTTGATGGATTACAGGAATTAACAATGTTTGATGGTTCACTTACCTTCTTAATACGTTCTTCTGATATTTTATTAACTTCAGTTGATTTTTTAGGGCTAATTATGGGTTTAATATCTAACGGTGATTTAATAGGTGTTATAGCATGTTTATGATTTTCTTTATGGATTTTTAGAAAGTCAAGATGTTCTTGCATTGAATTATGATTGTCAATTGCTGTTTGTGTTTTGTGCTGTGAGGAATTTTCTTTAAGATTATCTAATGTATGAACTTGTTTGTTCATATTTTCTTTTGATAGATCTTGAAAAAGGCTTCTAACAACAATTTGTTGTGCACTGTTACTTGTTGAAATATCATTAGGTTTAAAATCTGTATTTTTTTGTACAGAGTCAAGGACCTTCTGCTTAATAGATGATGGTGTGGTAGCAACAAAGAATGGAGCAGTATGCATTTTTGGTTTTAAACTAGGTGTTAATTCTTTTGAACTTGGATTCGAAATATTTGTTGTTTTACCATAACAATCCTTTCTATATTTGAAATTTTCTGCATCTGAACTCTTTCCAAACTTACTTGAGGAAATATCTTTATATAAGTTAAAAATTTTATCAATATTTGATTTTGGGGTTTCAAACTTTGTTTTTTTTAATTTGTGGCGTAGCAATCATGTTATATTCTTTTAAAACATTACCTGTTTTATTGGCCAAATTAATATTTTGTGATTGAATTGGGGAAGCTTTAGGTATGTTATCTGATAAAAATTCATCTATTATATTTGGTTCTTCATCTGATGCCAATTCTTCAAATGCTTTTTCTTCATTTTTTGACTGCTCAACCACACCAGAAAGTTCTTCATCCTCTTCGTCTTCATCTTCAGCACTTAATATTCCACACTTTGGGTCAGCTCGCATAGGAACATTTTCGAAAAGCGAGAGACCTACTAACCATTTGCTAGATCCAGTACTCATTTTTATTTCTTACGATAACTTTTTAAAAGATAGCTATTAATAAAATATATTCAAACCCATCCTACAATTTTCTTTTTTTATATATACAAAAACATAAAAATAACAACTACGGGCTCAATTCAAATTATTTTTACACAGAGTTAAATTTAGTTTTATTGCTTTATTATTCACAGACCATATGAATACTTAAATTTTTATGTTTAGTTTCAACTAAATCGTTCAACTTTTTTATTGCACTTTATCTATCCAGTATATAAAATTCTCCCAGGATAGGATATTCATTACATTTAAAGTTCGGCGCTTTAGAAATATAGTCTCTTTGTAAGTATTAGTATTTATGTATTGAGTTAGATTGGTATTCAACCCTATTTTAAATGTTAATATAATTTATCCCTAGTACACGTGGTACAGGCCATGATAATCATGGTGGGTAGAAGCCGACTGCTTTTACTGTAAGTGCACCACATGTCTACACATGTGAAAAGCAGTTCAACTTTGCACTTACAAATGTGCCAGAGCCCCGTTTGGTTACTTGCACTCGCTGGTGGGGTTGGACTTTTGCAATAATCAGGGGCCATTGGAGCATTTTTTTTAATCAGAAAAAAGTTTCTAATGCGGGAATCGTCGTAGCAATCTAAACCAACGGTCTAGACCATTCTTCCACCAACCCGTTAATATCGCAGATTATTGAACTATGCTATTATAAATGTTACACACATATTTCAAGAGAACTTGAATGTGATATCCACTAGTTTTGAAATTATCCATTTCCTCATAAAAAGTTTTTTTCTTTATACTATTGAGAAAAAATGTTGATAACTTTTCTATCTGTGAAAAGGCATCATTTTGAATTCAAAATAGGGAAGGTTATTTGTCTTTTAAATTTAAATATTCACACACTCTCTCTCTATCTAAAAATCAATGCCCGTAACAAAGGGCAACTGTGGAAAATATCAATGTCCAATCATAATCCAGGTATGTGTATATAAATTATTATTATTACTCATTCTTTCTGGTATCTCTAACAAATTTTCGCTTTGTAAAGTAGTAAATCTATACTTTATAAATTAAAAAGTAATATTTTAGATTTTAAAGATGCCTTTTTGTCAAATATATTTCATATATGACAAATTTTTATATACCTGTGTTAAATAGCTAGTCAAAAATCTAAATTTTTAGCCTAATTATGATACATTTGAATAAATAATTATTTTGAGACTTTAAAACGGTGATCTTTCAATTATGAAAAGTCCTCATTTCGGGTTATATATTTCTTACTGGAATTGTATTTATGTCTGCGACAAAAATCTTGATTTTAATGGGATTTGGTCTTAAATCGAGAAATGGATGCATATTTTTAATCTGTGGAAAACTTTTATTTTCTTATTATTTAAAATAAAATCACGCGCACATATTGAAAATGTACGCCTTTCATTTAAGTGAGTTTTATGGACCAAATATAAGCTCGACAGTAGCGCTCGAGTGGCAGAACTTGGAACTAAAATAGACCCTAATAATTTTCGCCCATTTAAAGTGGAGCCACGTGTGTGAGGTATATAATATTAAATAAACATTTATGTAAATGTGATTTCAGACTCAAATTTTCTTTTATTCGAGGTGTTAATAAAATTATGCCAATTTTAGTTCCCATTACTGCCACTCAAGCGCCACCGTCGAGCTGATATTTGGTCCATAAAGCTGACTTGAATGAAAATTTTCATCTGATTTATTTTATTACCCAAATATGACTACAGTGAATTCATCTATGAGTCGCTTATAAGCCATTGTGGCGCTAATTGATTTTTTAGATATTTCTTGATTTTTGTAAATTTTTAATGAATAGCTAGCGCGCTCTACATAAATTAATTCAAGTTTAGACTTCATCAACATTTTAATAAAAGTTTCTTGTTCTTTTGACGTTTCGATGACCCAGTGTCGCACTTTTAAAAAAATATGAAACGCTTATGAGTAAAGTATTATATTATGATGCATTAGCGCGCTATCTGTTATCAAAATTTGAAATATTCGAAACCGCTGGGAGGGTTCACCACTGATGAGCCAGGCCCTCCTATTAATTTTTCCATTGCAGTAAGGACAGTAGAAATTGCTTATTTTTAAAAAGAATCATACGCGTCTATAATAGTTTCGAATTTTATTAAAGTATTATCTTTGACACAATACTTCAAAAGGACAATAGACTCTATAAAAGGTTGATCAAATCTTCAATTTGAATTAATCAAAATTAAACCTAAAATTATGATGTTCTATATATACGTATATACACATACTGTTTTGTTATTAAAATCTATTATTTGACTTGATTTCATGTCTTTATGTCTCCAAATCTTGTAATTAAATATCAGTACACCTATCCCCCGATTTACACGGTACTTGTTTTACACGTTTTCGCTTTTACACGGTTTTCCAAATAAGTTTTTTTTTTGTTGTTTTTATCGCACTATACTAAATGCTACTGTGATTGAACACATGCGCTGTGTACACATCTCACGAGGAATCCCGAGCTTATGTGCTGACTACATATTTTAACCTGTCAATGCATTTTATTTTTATTTCTGTGTACACCTATCCCCCGATTTACACGTTTTTTTCAGGAACGTATATACCGTGTAAATCGGGGGATAGGTGTAGGTAAATGTAGTAATCTGAAATTTTGTGCACTTGTTAGAACCCGATGACAATGCAAGTTGACAAATTTTCAGACTTCGGGGATATCATAATGGCAAAGAACGGACAAATTTTCAAATTGCATTTCAAAATTTCAAATTCAATTTTAATATGCTTCCAGATCACATAGAAATATGAAACTTTAAATACTCGTTTAGTCCAATGAAAAATGTAAGTGTACACATTTTCAGACTTCTGGGTGGTCGGATGGCCGAGAATGAACAAATTTCTTTTTAAATCTTATGGGTGGCACGGTCGGAAACTGTTGGGAGTTACAATTACAATTCCAATTATTTTTTTCCAAAGCGCTATATTGCGCAAGGGATACTTGCGCCAAACAAGGAGAACATTTTATTTACATAAGTTATTTACATTATTCAACGCATGAAAACATTAGAGATCCAGATTTTGTAGAAAGTTTAGAATGTATTTACAAAATGGATTGAACTTTAAATATGATTTTTTATCGGAAATAAAATCGTTAAGTTCACAAACAACTAGTTCATTCTTCATTCTAGTTGCAAACTGATTTTTGAACGATTTTTCAAGACCCCCAAAGAGTTAGAAATCCGAATATTCAGGTATTTCTATAATTAATAGGATAATTAATTTTTTGTACTTAATTACGATAAATTTGTATAAATAATTGTTTTGGGACTCTGAAACGGCGGTTTTTTCAAATAGGAAAAGTTTAGACTTCGGATTGTGTGTGTTTTTTTTAAATTAAAATTGTAATTATGTCTGGGGTAAAATATTAGTTTTAATGGGATTTGGTCTTAAATAGAGAAATGGGTGCATATTATTACATCAATTTTAATGCGCCTTTCATTCATTCAAAATATTTGATGATATTTAAATTTATTTAAAACAGAATATTTAGATTATCATCATTCCTTTTTATAGTTTCATTCCTTTTTTAATATTTATTTTACATATATCTTGATTGGTTATTGGAGCGAGAGAGGACCTAGACGAAGACTGCGGATCACGACCTACGAGGAAGAACATGAATAAATAAACACAATAACGTTGAAAGGTAATTTATTTTATTTACTTTTACTTTTATTTATTTGCTTTGAATATGGAAACCCGCTCGGGAAACGTGTATAACACCAAGAAGGAAGAAACCAAGGTCGACGACCCTGCAAAGCTGCAACTTGGTGCAACAATATTTTTAATCTACGGAAAAATTTTATTCACTTATTTAAAAAATAAAACCACATGAAAATATTGAAAAAAAAAAAACTTTCATTTAAGTGAGTTTTATGGACCAAATATAAGCTAGACAGTGGCGCTCGAGTGGCGGAAATGGGAACTAAAAACGGCCATAATAATTTTCGCTCGTTTAAAGTAGAGCAACGTGTGCAAGGTTGATAATTATAAATAAACATTTATGTAAATGTGATTTCACATTCAAATTTTCTTTTAACGAGGCGTTAATAAAACAATTTGATTTCAATTCCCATTTCTGCCACGTAAGCGCCACCGTCGAGCTAATATTTGGTCCATAAAGCTGACTTGAATGAATTTTTCGTCTGATTTCTATTATTACCCAAATATGACTACAGTGAATTTATCGTATGAGTCATTTAGAAACCAATATGGCTAATTTATTTATTTTTCGATATTTCCTGATTTTTATAAATTTTTAATGAATAGCTAGCGCGCTTTACATATATATTGATTCAAGTCGATATCTTCATCAACATTTTTATAAAATTATGAAAAAAAAAAAACATCTCCTTATCGTGCAACTGAAAGTTGATGATGGCATACGCCGTCTATCTGAATAAATATCAGCTATTCATTTATTTTTAATTATTCCAGAATTTCCGAAACACATACGTGGTTAGCTTTTCTTGATTAATCAAAGATGGGTATTTGGCCAATTCTGGAATAATTAAAAATCAACGAGAATAGTTGATATTTATTCCGATAGATGACGCAAGCCATCAGCAACTTTCACAGTTACACGATAAGGAGATGCCTTTTTCATAATTTATGCACCTTATCCCAGTACAATATCACATTTGTACTATTTTTTTTTTCACTTTTTATAAAAGTTTATTGTTCTTTTGATGTTTCAGCGAACCTCTGTATCAACTTGATCAAGTTGTCAGATAAGTATTTACAGCGTCTATTGAATTATATCTAATATCATTAATATTTAAATATGTAAAAAATAATTTGTATATAAAATAGTATATTCAAAACTATTTTAAAGGCGTAAGAATTTTTTTAATATTAAACATTTCTACTGCCCTTACTGCAATGGAAAAATTAATGAGAGGGCCTGGCTCATCAGTGGTGAACCCTCTCAGCGGTTTCGCCAGTTTCATCTACCAATGCAATATAACAGCGGTATGGTAGATTAAACTGGCGAAAGCGTTGAGAGGGTTCACCACTGATGAGCCAGGCCCTCTCATTAATTTTTCCATTGCAGTAAGGGCAGTAGAAATGTTTAATATTAAAAATAATCTTACGCCTTTAAAATAGTTTTGAATTTTGATAACAGATGGCGCGCTAGTTTATAAAATAGTATATAACATCCATTTTTTTATCGTGATAATCCTGTTGAAGGACTGACAAGTCCAAAAGCTTGAAAATAAAAATTTGAACAAGAAACTTAACCCTGGAAGCTTTATTTATTTTATAACTAGCGGACGTACCCGGCTTCGCCCGAGGTTTTACCCGAGTAAAGGTTTGTCTAACGAACATTTGTTAAAACAATTCTCTATAAACTTATAAAAAAAAAAAGATATATTTTGATAATTTGAAACTCGTAAATTTGAATCTCTCGATAAAGTGAACATTTTCCCCCGGTCCCTGTGTGCCGTGTCATCCTGAATTTTGTCTTTCATAATTTTCTACATTACAAAAATCATCGTTTTATCTAGTGAACATATTTTCCCGGTCCCTTGAAAAATACTCGATAAGTTGAATAAAATCATGGTCGTGAATCTCTCGATAAAGTGATTATTTTTTCCCGGTCCCTGTGTGCCGTGTCATCCTGAATTTTGTCTTTCCTAATTTTCTACATTACAAAATCATCGTTTTATCTACATATTTTCCCGGTCCCTTGAAAAATACTCGATAAGTTGAATAAAATCATGGTCGTTTATGGAAGATGGACGTAGTTCCCGGAGGTCACCCGCCCCCCGCTTGCGAGTTAAAGCTACAAATCTGCAAATAACTCTAAGGATATTTAAGATATTCAAGAAATTATTTTTCGTAAACCTTTCCGGGGATATGCCTAATAATATCCCAAATTTTCACGGCGATTGGATGTATGGTTTTTGAATCCATAGAGGACACACACACAGACACACAGACATTCAATTTTATATATATAGATAATAACATTGCTTATTACTGGTACTATTACGGTTATTCCTGCATGTATCCTACATTTCTGTGCTTTAGAGAATCTGTATAAGACTAAAAGGTTTAAATAAAGCTTTTTGTTAAAAAAAAAACATCTATTGAATTTAATGTATGAGACTTTATTAGTTATCAGTTCTCTTGGAACAGTACAGATAATACCATGTCTGCAGTTGTTGAAATGCTGGGGGCACTTGGGTAAAAGATGAATAGAATACTGAACGTTACATCAACAGCTTGAATCTTCCAATGCGCAAATTCTTTTCAATAAAACTCTTTAAATTACCATAATTGGTTATAAATTGTGTGTTTTAGATATATTAGGGCGAAAATAATATATGGAATATATTGAAGAAACTTTAAAAAATATTGTTTGTGTATTATTGAATATATATAAGAATGAAGTGTTCTTTAATCCATATATGTTTATCTCTTCCTTAAGAAACACACATTTTATATTGCAGAGCGACATCTAGTGCAACAAAAATCAAACAAACATTGATTTAACTTGTTCCATGATATTTGGCCAACCCATTTTCTTGATAAATTAATAAAAGTCAACCACCGACGCGTTTCGGGCTGTTGACCCTCATCAACGTGGTGTAGACTGTACCTCTACAACCAAAATTTTGGTCCAAGAGACTTCCTTATAAATCAAGAAATAGGTATTTGAGACCAAATTTACGTAATTACAATGCTCATGTGAAAAAAAAAAGAGAGAAAATATCAGGAGTGTGTGTTAAAAACCACAACAAAAAAAGGGCATTTCCTGACCGCTTACACAACCATTTTTTCTGTTAATATATATTTTTTTCATATACAGTAGAACCTCTTTGTAAAGGACACCTAATTGCAGAGCCAAAGTGTCCTTTAGGTAGAGGTGTCCTCTTACCGGAGAGTTGCAAATTAGTAAAAATAGTAATTTTGGAGATGAAAACTGTCCTTTGTAGAGAGGTGTCCTCTAGCGCGAGTGTCCTCTCATGGAGGTTCTACTGTATTGTGTATATACAGGGAGAAAGAAAGCACCCCCCCCTATTCTAAAGAGAAAGCATTTCTATTCTATAAAGGCCAAAGCGACAAAAGATTCACACCACCAGCACAAACTCTCACACCAGCGCCATGACGAAAGCAGGTTAGCAGGTCATCTGCGTAGGGACGTGACCAAGGCCGTCAGGTAGGTGGTGGACTGCGCAGGGTGTAACTACTTCACTGTCGATTCTTCAATCTACGACACTATCTACTTTACTGTCGATTCTTCAATCTACAACACTATCTACTATACTCTGTCGATTCTTCAATCTACAACACTATCTACTATAATACTGTCGATTCTTCAATCTACAACACTGTCTGCTTTACTGTCGATTCTTCAATCTACAACACGGTCTACTTTACTGTCGATTCTTCAATCTACAACACTATCCTTTACTGTCGATTCTTCAATCTAAAACACTATCTACAATACTGTCGATTCTTCAATCTACAACACTATCTACTATACTGTCGATTCTTCAATTTACAACACTATCCTTTACTGTCGATTCTTCAATCTACAACACTATCCTTTACTGTCGATTCTTCAATCTACAACACTATCTACTATACTGTCGATTCTTCAACACACAACACTCTTTTAAATCATATTTCAGACATAGAGGACCCTAATCCCTAACTTATACTATCAGTTGATTAAAAAACTTCCTGGATACAAATTAAAATAA
The DNA here is from genome assembly GCA_030710605.1 of Cordylochernes scorpioides. Classification (NCBI taxonomy): domain Eukaryota; kingdom Metazoa; phylum Arthropoda; class Arachnida; order Pseudoscorpiones; family Chernetidae; genus Cordylochernes; species Cordylochernes scorpioides. The sequence goes on from CP092868.1 coordinate 13,960,414, forward strand.
TACAACAGGTTTTTCTGGAGATGAATTTCTTTTCATTTTTATTAATGTAATCTCAAGCTTTCAGACATTTCTGCCCTTTAACAGGAGTTAGTTATTATTATTATTTTTAAAAGAATGGTATCGGAACTTACGGGCCAACCCTGTATACAGCAAATGAAAAAACATTGAGACGTGAATGTTTACTTCACATATAAATCAAATTTATACTGTCCTTACTGCGATGAAAAAATAGTAGAATTGTCTAGTAGATTAAAGTGGCGAAACCGCTGGGAGGAATCCACCACTTTGAGAAAAAAACAACAACAATAAAAAAAGTAAATATCTTTATTTACAGACCTATAAGCTTATGTCCATAGTTCACTAAACACCCCTAAGCTGCCTTCCATAGAAAATACAGGGTATACTCCAAACCAATCCAATACAATAGTAGAGCGGTCTAGAGATTAATTTGGCGAAACCGCTGAGAGGGTTCACTACTGATGAGCCAAGCCCTCTCATTCATTAACTCATATCATTGCAGTAATTTATTTGTGTAAAATTTATTTATTTGTGTAAAATTTATGGGGTTACTAATCAGAATGGATTATTTTTGAGCCCCAAAGAGAGCGTGAAAAAAAAAAAAAAAGGGATTTAAGACTAAGAATTTGTCCTCTATTATTTTTTTAAAACTTTATTTCTACAAAATAATGGTATTTATTGAATGGATTGTTTGTTTCTCATATACCACAGTTTTGTAAACAAATATCGAGTGTTTATTGCTTTTCAACCAATGTAGGTAATATGTTGGAAAAACTTAGTAGTCAATCTCAAGAGAAATAAAATTACTGTGTCACATGACATGTTGAGGAAATGCCAAAACCACGACGTGTACTAACCAATTATCTGACCTTTACAAACTGTTGATGTCATCTAATGATGATTTAAAAAAAAAAAAAAACCGGATTTAAGACCGGAAAATGACTTGTCTAATGGCTTTTTCTATCCTATTTCTGAATATCAACTGTAGAGTACATTCTCGATTTAAGACCTAGGACTATATTTTTTATTGGTTTATTATTAAAAACTGTATTTTCTCATCATATCAGGTACTATAGCCGATTTTATGTCTTCGAATACATATAAATTTCATATATTAATAAATATGTATAATCAATTGTACTATAAACATATGTTTTAGTGTTCTCTTAAAAACCCATTTACTGTTTTCTATAACAAAAAAAAAAAAAATTGGGGTAGATAAGAAATTCAGACTAATAAATAGTAGAGCGGTCTGAAGATTAAACTGGCGAAACCGCTGGGTGGGTTCACCACTGATGAGCATCACTAATTTAATTACAATTTTTCGTTCAAAAGAAACATTTGCGGTAAAATTGTCAAACGTCGTTCTACTTTCTTTTTGTATTTACGATCAATTTTAATATCAGAATTGAAATACGGATTCCTGAAGGTCGAATATCTTGGTCTTTATAATGTGATTTGGAATTAAGTCGTAGAAAAAGAGCTGCGTTTATTTTACACATATAAATTTACTGGCAATGTGCTTCTTCTAAATATCATCATATATTATCTCTACAGACCTTACTGCAATGATATGAGTTATATATAGTTACTAGCCGAATGACCCGGGCAACGCCCGTGTTTTACCCGATTGAATGTTTTGATTCAAATACTATTTGTTGCAATTCTAAATTGGCGCCTTAATTAATTGCATATGTTAGTTAATAACTATAGTCTACCGCCCGCCATGCGCGCGCACAGGGAAGTCACGTGCTCGCCGGCAGCCAACGGGCGCGCGCCGCCGGCAGGGGGGGGGCAAAGGTGGCGTGACCTTAGCCAACCAATAAAAGCAAACGGTGACAGAGAGAGAGATGACTGATTAGGAGATGAGGAAAGACGCTCGTAACTGTATATAGAATATAATATCATTGCAGTAAGGTCTGTAGAGATAATATTTGATGATATTTAAAAGAAGCACATTGCCAGTAAATTTATATCTGTAAAATTTTAACGATAGCTGTGTTTATGTTTACCCCACATGTTTCGATTATATAGTTCTAAATAAATCTCTTAAATATCATAAAGAATATGTAAATATTGAGATAAAGTGACGTCATTATAAGAGTGGCTCGGAAGTCAAATAGAACAAGTCCAGAAAACACAAAGAAAAAGAAGAGAAATAATGTATTTTCTAAAAAATGATTTTTTTAAATGTTTGGTTTAATAGTTTAATCAAAAAGTATATAAGGTAATTCTCTCTAAGCTATTTTTAGTCTTTATAACAAAACAATATAGAGAACAAACTCCAAAATAATTGGATTTTGATTAGTTCAAGTTGAAAAAACTTCATCAAAATACACATTGTCCTTTTGATGTGTATTTTGGCAAAGACAATATGCTTTACTAATAAGCTTTTCATATTTTTTAAAAAGGCGATAGTGGGTCGTTGAAATGTGTTGACTTTGCTTAGAATTATTAATGAAACTGATTCCAATAATTATTAATTAAACATTATATTTATTGATTTACAAATGAGATAACAAAATATAAAAGGGAAACTAATATTACACAAAGGAACTTTTTTTTTTGTTTCGGTTAGCGCCTATTTACCTGTGAATTTACACACACTCTGTGGAACAATTAATTAATATATATACAATAAAATGTCAAAATAACAATAAACTTTGATGAAAAGGTTGGTGAAGTCTCAACTTGGATTAACATATGTAGAGGGCGCTAGCTATTCATTAAAAATATATAAAAATCAGGAAATATTGAAAAATAAATAAATTAACCACAATGGCTCCTAACCTACTCATACGATGAATTCACTGTAGCCATATTTGGGTAATAAAAGAAATCAAACGGAAAATTCATTCAAGTCAGCTTTATGGACTAAATATTAGCTCGACGGTGGCGCTTGCGTGGCAGAAATCGGAACTAAAATTGGCAGTTTTATTAACGCCTCGTTTAAAAAAAAAAAAAGAGATTGAAATAACATTTTAATAAATGTTTAATTATTATATTTTATTTTTAATTTTATATTATATTACGATGCACTAGCGCGCCATCTGTTATCAAATTACGAAACTATTTTAGACGCGTGATATTCTTTTAAAAATAATTTAAGGGCAGTAGAAATTGTTTTATTTTAAAAAGAATATTACGCGTCTAAAATAGTTTCGTAATTTTATATTATATTTAATTTAAACCTCTTACACACGTGACCACACTTTAAATAAGTGAACATTATTAGAGTCTATTTTAGTTTCTACTTTCGCCACTCGAGCGCCACTGTCTAGCTTATATTTGGTCCATAAAACTCACTTAAATGAAAGGAGTTCCTTTTAAATATGTGCGTGTGATTTTAATTTAAAAAATAATAAATTAAATTTACACAGGTTAAAAATATGCAGCCATTTCTCGATTTAAGACCAAATCCCATTAAAACCTAGATTTTACCCTAGACATAAATACAATTCCAGTAAGAAACACAATCCGAAATTAGAACTTTACGTATTTGAAATAGCGTCTTAATGGGGGCTTTTGTTGTTATGTTGTATATGTGTATGTATATATCATACTTACATAATCTTTCTTTTTCTTCTTCTGTATATTCCCCACGTTCACAGGCCTATCTCTCTTGTAATCTCGGGAGAATCCTCTATAAGACCAGTGTCTTAATAAAGGCTTTTGTGTGTGTGTGTGTATTTGAAATAGCGCCGTTTTAAAATCTCAAAATAATTATTTATATAAATATATCGTAATTAAGAACAAAAATTTAAAATTTCTACCTAATTTTTATCGCAGTAAGGGCAGTAGAAGTTTGGTTTATTTGTGAGAAGAAACATTCGCGTTTTGGTGTTTTTATTTGTAATAATAAATTATAACGATTTTCCCACACACACTACTAGTAATTCTAAAACACAAAAAATAAAACAATATTAATTGGGCAAAAATGGGTCAATTATTTAGTGTGTAGACACTAGAATCAGTTGACTCCAGAAAGTTTCATGATGGGCTATAGATGACTGGTTATAGAATTAGGATTGATATTATGTTTATTATCTCTTGAGTAATTGCACAATGTCTCTATTTACATATATCTTGTTTAGAATTAGTTGTGGTACAAGTCGTGGACTCCCATACATGAGAGTCTGGGGTTGTCTTCTCTTTTTTTGTAGATGGTACATGTTGGCAAGATTCTAACTCCTAATTTGATCTGTCTTGTGTTTTGATGCGGAACAGACATCTGGTATCTCCACGGGGTAGGTTGCCCCAGGTACCATTGGTGAGAATATTGCGATAATAACACTGGGAAACAGTTGTTATGATACCCGAGTATTTAGAATTGATTCTATATGGATTTGATGACTTGAACTCAAATATGGTATTAGTGTTTGTGTATAGGAGCTCAAACATCTAAAATAACTTCAGTGAAATATATATGCAATTCAGTAGAACCTACCTTTAGCGGACACCTCTCTACAAAGAATAGTTTTCATTTGCAAATTTACTATTTATCAACTCTCCAGTAAGAGGATACCTCTCCGTAAAGGACACTTTGGCTCTGCAATTAGGTGTTGTCCTTTATAGGGAGGTAGTTCTACTGTACTAGAATGGAAGATCCTCCTCTATACACCCACATTGTAAAAAGAGAAATTGTGGCCACAGCCTAGCAGTGTTAGACAATTTTAATTCATGGATCAATTAAACAACTAAATACGGAATTTATATTGTAGCGTAGTATAATGGATGACTAGATAGATAAAAATGATAAAGTAAAATTTTATTTATTTATTGTGTCAGAACGACTTACAAGTAGTAACATTATGGTACATAAAGGTATTTTAATCAAATAGAAAAAAGTATTCTAAAGAGTTAAGTTTTTTTTCTGATTTTTTAAAAGAATTTTTGTGAAATTTAATATATATTTACATACGCTCCAGAGAAACCTGGGTTAAAAATATTTCACTAATGGTTTCACTAGTGGTCGCTTAACATTGAGACTTTTTTTACAGAATAGTATCATCATAATCGAGTGTGAAGTCACAAACACTACTTCTGTTAATTCTGTCGACCCCGTCGATCAACTGTAACAGCCGAGAAGTTGCTTCTATCACCAGAGGTTCGCCAACTTGAACGAGGTGTTGGAGAAATTCATAGGTCGAGCTGTTGTCCTTTAGCCTAGTAGCTAGCGAAGAAAACTCTGGAATAGAGATTAGTGAAATGATGAAATCTATAACATGTCCTCTATAGATCTCTCCATCCACCAGCAAATCTTCTATTTGAAAGCAGATGAAAGGGAAATGCTTGTTTAGTAGTTCCTCATCCTTAAGTGATCTTAGAATTTCAAGAATCGTGAGACAAAGACCATTTGCATATTCCGGTCCTGAGGCCACAACAATTTCACGGAACAAATCGTAGAACCCGCCGTTCTGTAGAATTTTTTCTGCCAGATTTCTATCTTTTCTTACACAATGTCTGATAATCTCTCCGCATTCCAGAATTTGTCTTGATCCATCAAGAAGATCTCTTAGTACCTCATCAATAGATTGAAGGTATTTGAGAAAGATATATTCATATTTGACCAACAACATTAGGAAAATATTCACCATTTCTTTTCTACAATCCTTTCCTAATGATATCATTCTTTTCACAAGTTGATTCAGAACGTTCTCTTTTAAGAGCATTTTCACCAATAAAGGTTCAACTTTAGGTTCCAAAGTCATCAGTCTGCTATATTTGCAAACATGTTTTGTAAGCTTCGGTTGAAATTGTTTGCTATTTTCATCCACGGAGCAAATATCTTGCTGAATTTTCATCAAGGTTAATTTAGCTTTGCCATAGAGAATTAGATTCGTGTGGAAATTCATTGTGTATATATATATGTGAGCAATATATCTATAACGATATTATATATATATTTTAAATATATTTTCACTCTTATTTATATTTTTTATAAAACACTTGAATGAAGAAAGAGAGAGAGAAGTGAAATATATTATATATATAAATAATGAATTTATTTACTATAAATAATGAATTTATTTACTATAAATAATAATCTGTTTTATAAAAAAAATAAATATTTTATTAAAATATGGTAGACCATTTTTTAATGAATATTGTGTGCGCCTTCTTTTTTTTAAATAACAATTTAGATTAGAATCTTCTTCTGGGAAACATAAAAAAAAATTAAATCTAGTAAACATATGCAAATTGGATTAAAATTACAGAGGGTAACAAGACCAAATCTAAATAAGTAATTTCTATATGCTATTTAGGTAACAGCGTTGTTACTATATTTAAACAAAAGAGTATTGAGGCTTATTAGAAACCTCACAGATTCTTTGAAGTACAGTAAAACCTCCCTCTAAAGGACATCTAGTTGCAGAGCCAAATTGTCCTTTAGGGAGAGGTGTCCTCTTACCAGAGAGTTTATAGTAAAAAATGGTAATTTAGCAAATGAAAACTGTCTTTTGTAGAGAGGTGTCCCCTAGCGCGAGTGTCCTCTCACGGAGGTTCTACTGTATTTCAAAGATTTGTGAAACAATTTGCATTACAGATAAAAAAAAAATACAAGGTAACAAGACTAAATAAGTATTTTCTATATAACCTTTCGGTAACAGCGTATTTTCCATTTTTAGACAAGGTCTCATTAGAGAAATAATTTGGTAGTTTTCCATTTAGAGATTTCAAAGTAATAAAATACAATTTTTGGAGATTACATCAATGATTACAAGTAATAGGACCAAAATCTAAATATGTTATATATGTGAATAGAGTAAGAGAAAAAATGGAAAAAGGCCAGGTCACCACTTAACCATAATTTAAATCAACGTTTAGTTAATTTTTATTCCGTTAGATGGCGCTCTCCAATCTAAAATATTCATGTTAGGGGTCAGGAGAGATATATATCTTTTTTTATTTTAAATATATCAATATATATGTCATAATTTGTATATAATTAAATGCAACCCCGACCCACTATGTATGTACCATGTATGATTTTCAAAGATTTAATAAAAGAATAAGGTAACTGGAGGAAAGAAAGTAACAAAAGACATAGAAAGTAGATCTAGAGGAGAGCATATTTAATAATAACGACGCAGTTAACCTTCTGACCCCAGGTCCCTGCGAGCTAAGTTTAAACCAACACTTCCTGGAAAAACAGGACGTATCTAGTGACCAGAAGTTATAAATGTTAAAGCTAACACCCAATATTTCCGGCAAAGACAGGACGTATCTAATATCCGTCGAAGTTATAAGCGTCAAGCTACCCGACACTTCCTGACCCAGGCCGGGCGTAACTAACACTAAAGGAAGCCGCCGGCCAATCAGAAGATAGCATCTAAACAGGTCAACCAATAGGGAAAGATCAGGTGATCATCTCTCAACCAATCAGAGAGAAACTGAGTCTTGGTGTTAAATCGAAAGCAAGAATGGTCAGTCACGTTTTCGCTCTCATAGGAACAACACCTACAGTTGTTCACTGGCTCTCGCCGAGTTCGGACAGTTACTCCTTCGCTTCCAACAAGGTAACATCTACTCTAGAGATCTCTCTCTCCGCTCATTTCATCTAAATCCAATCATCGCCATGTGATCAACTAATTAATAAGTCAAATCGCTCAGCCCTTCTCAAGCTTTCTTCCCTCCAACCAGTTGCCTTTTATTTTCAAAACAATCACGTGTCCTGATTATTCCTAACTGTGTGCTTCACTTACCACTCAACGACTGCGCTTCAACCCAATCTCACCATTCGCATCCAACAACAAGAAACCCCGCAACGATATTGCCACAGAACGGTTAAGTCGACAGGATTCTACAATAGTGTAATACATCAAATATTGCAGTGTAACAATAACTTTGCATCATATTACACAGAGTCGACAGGATAAAGATTATGGAGCTTAATCAGGATCAAGATGGAAATTAGCCCAGACACCAGCAAATCAAAAGGCAATGACAAAACCAGCGGAAAAGAAGCGGACAAGAAGAGAGGCGACCAGGCGCCTTCTAGCGGCCATCATATGGCAGATGACCGTGGCCATCCGACGTGTCAACGCCCCACAAAGTGAGACGGAATTCCGGAGCGCCATTCCCCGGGGAGGACGACGGACACAACCCCCACCAACACCAGGCGAATGTCACCAAGGCCGGACACCGACCACCGAGAAGTCATCCGCCGCCATGCCGTACACAGTCCCCGAAACCAATCCGCGCGACCCGGGACAGCCCCAACGATCCCAAAATGATCTTCCAGTACCGGACTTCACTTCAATTTCGCGGACGGTGCGAGCAGTCCCGAGCCAAGCCAACCATCCCAAACCAAGACGTTCCAGAGGAGACCTGTTGAACTGAGGTAGGCACCCACCCTATGGCGTCAAGAAATTGACTTTGGACTCATAGCTAATCCTACCTACCCCTTTTAACCATATCTAACCTTTGTACTCAATGAATGCACGCACGGGCTAGGCCAAACCTGTCCGAAAGGACTCGCACTACAATCAAATTTGTCACACAGGACAACCCTTGCCTGCATTCATTGACCCCACTACCATGTTTATCACTCAACCCAATTACCAGTACTATATGCTCTCAAATACAAGCCACAACGGCTTCAACCCTCACCATGCCCAAAAAAACGTGTCAGTACAGCTCACACACTTACCACACAAAATCTATGCATGACCATACGTCGCCACGTCATAAAAATGTACCTCACAACAATCCCACAAACGTATTTAGCAACAATCACGACATTCGCGACAACAATACACCGACAACATCCATCCAAAGGACGGTTTTCACGCTAACAAACACGCACAACCCGCCCAACAAGCGCGACACTCGCGCCAAAAGACGACAACCACCAACAAACGCATGCACCGTCGTTAGTAACAATCATCTCGTCTACCCAAAACACTAAGAAAATGTTCACCTTAAAAGGTACCATATACACTAACAATAGAAATTTCGATATATGACTTTAATAAATTGTTGTTCATAGTGAGAACAGGTTAAAATTTTGTACAAATAAGGACTTCGCGTGACACCTTTTCATTCACAATTTTTTTTTTCTCTCTCTCGATTCGTGTCACAGGTCACCCCACAAACCTTTTCACTTCAGGCCACAGACGCCTTTCAACACACCTGTGACACGTCTCCACTCAAAGCGTGTTCACGTCGTAAGCCTCATTTTCACTCAATTCCACCCTAATGCCACTGAATAGCATTTTTTACTAAAGTCACAACGACATTCAATTTAATAAATGGATACAACGTCCGGATTTTCAAAATACAAATAATGCCGAACTTACACCAACTTATCTCTTCACAATGTATTGGCAGACCATAACACATGACACAAGACATCGTCAAACAAGTAAAACCCACAAACAAAACAAAATTTCATACACCAAACATATCACACACGCAACGCAACCAATGCCGAAAGTAAAAGATTCAATTATAAAAGACAATTAGGCCGACAGGAAGAGTACGTAGTCCCGCCCCAGCGCCTTACCCAATTGGACTACTGTCAAAAGCGGGTGGATAAGTGTTATACCTTCCTCCTCGTTAGCCCGACACACCCCATCTTCCGTATCTCTAATTACAATGAGAAGATCATATTGAGGTCAACTGGGAACCTCGCTACTCCACCGATTTTGATTCCAGTTCGAGTCTACATATCGATTTTTTACCACCCAATTACACGATCCACGAGACAACACATAGAAACTCAGCTCACGCATTTCTTACACAACAGACCTCTAACACTTTTTTCACAACACACACACAAAGACAAAAATTACACATAAAGGTTATATAGATTTCCATGTCTCCTGTACACCACAGCATAAACGCACTTGAGGGCTAGAATCACGTTTTTTCACCTAAAGGTCGCTACAGATGAGACAAAAATTTTCTAGGGCATAATTGAGCAAGTAAAACATTTATAGGGCAAAATGGAGCAACCAATACATGTAGATCAGGGCATGTAGATACCAAAGGGTTCCAACCAATACACCTTATTTTTCATATCAATCATTTTCATTATTTTCTCTCAATTAAAATTTAAATATTTAATCAATTTATCAATTTATTCAACTTATTACCACTTTTAATCATTAATTATCATTTTTTTTCCAATTAGTTTATATTATCATTTTTATTTATCAATTATCATTCTATTTACCACTTAGCTTAAACTGCCACAACTCAATTATCAACGAAAACTCATTGGTTTTCGATTAAACTAAAAACATTAAATCACCCTTTGTTGTTGAAACCTTTTTATTGTTCATTTTTCTTTTTTTCCAAACACTCGACTTTGATTTCGCTCAACCACTTTTATTTTTATTTGATTTCAAAATACCTTATGAAATTTTATTTTTATTTTTATTTTGATTTCTCACAAGCCCTAATAAAATTCCCTCGGTTTCCATTCCCAATCTCGAGCTAGAATAATGGTTAGGCATTTTTCCTTTCTTTTTTTTTCTCACCACTCAACCAAGCACTCAACTTTGATTTCGCTCAAAAAACTTTTATTTTATTTTTATTTTTGATTTCTCAAAAGACCTAATAGAATTCCTTCGATTTCATTCCCAATCTCGAATAGAATATGGTTAGGCATTTTTCCTTTTTTTTTTTCGCCATTCAACCAAGCACTCAACTTTGATTTCGCTCAAAAAACTTTTATTTTATTTTATTTTGATTTCAAAAGACCTTGTGAAATTCCCTCGAATTCTTTTCCAAAATTCAAGCAAAAAGTAACTAGGCATTTTCCCTTATCACCATGCAACAAAATATTTTTCTTTTTCAACCAAAAACATTCAATTTTGATTTCATTCAACTATTTTTATATTGTTTTTATTTTGATTTCAAAAGCCTTAATAGAACTCCCTCGATCTCCTTTCTTATATCGAGTAGAATTCGTTTAGGCACATTTTCCTTTTTTAGCCCACTATGTACCATAGCATTCATTGATTTCTTACAATTAAAAATTTTTGATTTCTATTAATTATACTCAACCTATATCATCAACACCATTCTATCTTACTTTTATGTCACCAGCAATGCTTGTATATAGCCCCTCAATACCCACAACTAATTTTCCCACAAAATTATTTTTCACTTTACAGAATTCTCTCAGGCTAACCCCTTCTTGAATTCTTCACATGTAGGGGGCGCATCTGTCATAATTTGTATATAATTAAATGCAACCCCGACCCACTATGTATGTACCATGTATGATTTTCAAAGATTTAATAAAAGAATAAGGTAACTGGAGGAAAGAAAGTAACAAAAGACATAGAAAGTAGATCTAGAGGAGAGCATATTTATTAATAACGACGCAGTTAACCTTCTGACCCCAGGTCCCTGCGAGCTAAGTTTAAACCAACACTTCCTGGAAAAACAGGACGTATCTAGTGACCAGAAGTTATAAATGTTAAAGCTAACACCCAATATTTCCGGCAAAGACAGGACGTATCTAATATCCGTCGAAGTTATAAGCGTCAAGCTACCCGACACTTCCTGACCCAGGCCGGGCGTAACTAACACTAAAGGAAGCCGCCGGCCAATCAGAAGATAGCATCTAAACAGGTCAACCAATAGGGAAAGATCAGGTGATCATCTCTCAACCAATCAGAGAGAAACTGAGTCTTGGTGTTAAATCGAAAAGCAAGAATGGTCAGTCACGTTTTCGCTCTCATAGGAACAACACCTACAGTTGTTCACTGGCTCTCGCCGAGTTCGGACAGTTGCTCCTTCGCTTCCAACAAGGTAACATCTACTCTAGAGATCTCTCTCTCCGCTCATTTCATCTAAATCCAATCATCGCCATGTGATCAACTAATTAATAAGTCAAATCGCTCAGCCCTTCTCAAGCTTTCTTCCCTCCAACCAGTTGCCTTTTATTTTCAAAACAATCACGTGTCCTGATTATTCCTAACTGTGTGCTTCACTTACCACTCAACGACTGCGCTTCAACCCAATCTCACCATTCGCATCCAACAACAAGAAACCCCGCAACGATATTGCCACAGAACGGTTAAGTCGACAGGATTCTACAATAGTGTAATACATCAAATATTATAGTGTAACAACAATTTGCATCATATTACATATATATATATATAACACATATAACAGCCTTGTTTTACGATCCCCAAACAGAAGAACTGAGGCTTTTGAGAAGAAATATTCGTTGGTCCATTCTATATACAGTTACGAGCGTCATTCTTCATCTCCTAATCTCTCTCTGTCACCGTTTGCTTTTTTTTTTTTGGAATGGCGCCCTCCTATTGGTTGGCTACGATCACGCCACCTTTGCCCCCCCCCCCCCATCATGCCTCCCCCACTCTTTTTCGTTTTGTTTTGGAGCGGGTCGCTCCTTAAATAAATGCATATATTAGTTAATAACTAAATGGAATCCTCTCTTTCTTTTTCCCAGTATAAGACGCCTACGGAAGCCAACAGTACATAGACAGATAAAGCACATAGGCTATAGTTATTAACTAACATTTAAAATACAATATAACGCGGCTGATGATTGTAAAACGAAAATTAAAATTATACCGCGAATGTTTCTTTTAAAAATCGAAATTTATTTTCAAAGAGAAATAGCGACATTTCTAACTTTGAGGATGAGGTATGGAAAGGTGAAACATGAAGAGTAATGGAGAACGGAAAAATAAAAAGTGTCCAGGGGCGGGAATCGAACCCACACCCTTCTGCTTACCGGGCTTTTTATTTTTCCGTTCTCCATTACTCTTCATGTTTCACCTTTCCATACCTCATCCTCAAAGTTAGAAATGTCGCTATTTCTCTTTGAAAATAAATTTCGATTTTTAAAAGAAACATTCGCGGTATAATTTTAATTTTCGTTTTACAATCATCAGCCGCGTTATATTGTATTTTAAATGTTACTTTAAATATAAGTTATGAACGGAAAAATACGTCCAGGGTAGCCGAGTGGACAAGGCACCTGCCCGGTAAGCAGAAGGGTGTGGGTTCGATTCCCGCCCCTGGACACTTTTTATTTTTCCGTTCTCCATTACTCTTCATGTTTCACCTTTCCATACCTCATCCTCAAAGTTAGAAATGTCGCTATTTCTCTTTGAAAATAAATTTCGATTTTTAAAAGAAACATTCGCGGTATAATTTTAATTTTCGTTTTACAGTTATTAACTAATATAGGCATTTATTTAAGGCGCCAATTTATAATTGTAACAAATAGTATTTGAATAAAAACATTCAATCGGGTAAAACACGGGCGTTGCCCGGGTCATTCGGCTAGTTAAAGTATATTTCAAAGTAATAAGCTACATTTTGAATTAGAGATGAAATAGCAAAAGGTGGATCCATTTTTTTTTTCAATAAATTTTTAACACTACATTATACAATGGCCACACATTTATCCAAATTAAAATTTTCACGTGTGAATAATCCTTGCAATTGCTCAGTTATTTTGCCCCATTAAATCTTCTTCAGTTATGTTTCAATTTTTAATGTTGCATCGTTTTTTTAAACTTTTTAAAGAAACAGAGTGGAAGCTTTAAATTATTTTAGCAAAATAACGAGATTTTATTTTAAGTAGTGGGCCCTGATATTGGAAACATTTTGAATCGCATATCGGCCATTTGTGTAAGTTAAAATATTAACCATTTCATTTTCAGAGATATAAATTGCTTTTTTCTTTATATAATAACCCATTTAAAAATGATTGAATGATTTAGATCTTCTTGATAAAATCTTGAAATTTGGCTTTAACAATATCTTATTCTTTTGCAATTTGTCAATCGCTAACACAAATGTCATTTATTAAAACATTTTATTAATTTAAAAAAGCCTAAAAGCTTTATTCATAATTTAATTTAAAAATATATAAAATAAATATTGAATTTTAAAGTGAATAACCTATTATTTTAAAAACAATTAGAAAACAAAACGAGTTGTTTTTAAATGGCAAAGTGGGTATAGTTCTTTATTCAAAAAGCGCTCGTTAATTGCGTCGCAAAATATTTAATAACAAAAATATCTATTAAATAATTACGAATTTATTATTTTTTGAAACATGAATTATTGATTTTTATTTTTAATGGTCTCTCATGAGAGAGAGAGAGACTAAAAAAAATACGGAATTTATATTATTATATTGTAGCGTAGTAATGGATGACTAGATAGATAAAAATGATAAAGTAAAATTTATATTTATTTATTGTGTCAGCACGACTTAGAAGTAGTAACATTATGGTACATAAAGGTATTTTAATCAAATAGAAAAAAGTATTCTAAAGAGTAAAGTTTTTTTCAGATTTTTTAAAATAATTTTTGTGAAATTTAATATATATTTACATACGCTCCAGAGAAACCTGGGTTAAAAATATTTCACTAATGGTTTCACTAGTGGTCGCTTAAGATTGAGATTTTATTTACAGAATAGTATCATCATAATCGAGTGTGAAGTCACAAACACTACTTCTGTTAATTCTGTCGACCCCGTCGATCAACTGTAACAGCTGAGAAGTTGCTTCTATCACCAGAGGTTCGCCATCTTGGACGAGGTGTTGGAGAAATTCATAGGTCGAGCTGTTGTCCTTTAGCCTAGTAGCTAGCGAAGAAAACTCTGGAATAGAGATTAGTGAAATGATGAAATCTATAACATGTACTCTATAGATCTCTCCATCCACCAGTAAATCTTCTATTTGAAAGCAGATGAAAGGGAAATGTTTGTTTAGTAGTTCCTCATCCTTAAGAGATCTTAGAATTTCAAGAATTGTGAGACAAAGACCATTTGCATATTCCGGTCCTGAGGCCACTACAATTTCACGGAACAAATCGTAGAAACCGCCGTTCTGTAGAATTTTTTCTGCCAGATTTCTATCTTTTCTTACGCAATGTCTGATAATCTCTCCGCATTCCAGAATTTGTCTTGAGCCATCAATAAGATTTCTTAGTACCTCATCAATAGATTGAAGGTATTTGAGAAAGAGATATTCATATTTGACCAATAACATTAGGAAAATATTCACCATCTCTTTTCTACAATCCTTTCCTAATGATATCATTCTTTTTACAAGTTGATTCAGTACGTTCTCTTTTAAGAGCATTTTCACCAATAAAGGTTCAACTTTAGGTTCCAAAGTCATCAGTCTGCTATATTTGCAAACATGTTTTGTAAGCTTCGGTTGAAATTGTTTGCTATTTTCATCCACGGAGCAAATATCTTGCTGAATTTTCATCAAGGTTAATTTAGCTTTGCCATAGAGAATTAGATTCGTGTGGAAATCCATTGTGTATATGTGAGCAATATATTTATAACGATATTATATATATATTTTAAATATATTTTCACTCTTATTTATATTTTTTATAAAACACTTGAATAAAGAAAAAGAGAGAAGTTAAATATATTATATATATAAATAATGAATTTATTTACTATAAATAATGAATTTATTTACTATAAATAATAATCTGTTTTATAAAAAAAATAAATATTTTATTAAAATATAGTAGAACATTTTTTAAATTAATATAGAGTGCGCTTTCTTTTTTAAATAAAACAATTTAGATTAGAATCTTCTTCTGGGAAACATAAAAAAAAAATTAAATCTAGTAAACATATGCAATTTGGATAAAAATTACAGAGGGCAACAAGACCAAATCTAAATAAGTAATATCTATATGCTATTTAGGTAACAGAAGAGCGTTGTTACTATAGTTAAACAAAAGAGTATTGAGGCTCATTAGAAACCTCACAAATTCTTTGAAGTACAGTAAAACCTCCCTCTAAAGGACATCTAGTTGCAGAACCAAAGTGTCCTTTAGGGAGAGGTGTCCTCTTACCAGAGTTACTAAATACTAAAATGGTAATTTTACAAATGAAAACTGACTTTTGTAGAGAGGTGTCCCCTAACGCGAGTGTCCTCTCACGGAGGTTCTACTGTATTTCAAAGATTTGTGAAACATTTTGCATTACAGATAAAAAATACAAGGTAACAAGACTAAATAAGTATTTTCTATATAACCTTTCGGTAACAGCGTATTTTCCATTTTTAGACAAGGTCTCATTAGATAAATAATTTGGTAGTGTTCCATTTAGAGATTTCAAAGTAATAAAATACAATTTTTGGAAATTACATCAATGATTACAAGTAATAGGACCAAAATCTAAATATGTTATATATATGTGATGATTTAAGACCATGGAATTGTTGTAAATAGTCCAGATATCTACTACCACATGTTCCACCACGTGACTGTATATAACTTCTTATTTACTGCAAATAGAAAGCCTCAACTAACATCAATCTGTACCGCGTAAGAATCTAATAAAGTATAGCAACTGTACAGATAGAAGGAATGGAGCATAACAGGAGAAAATCAAGGTTAAAACTAATCAGGCTTAGGTGAGAATAGAAGGTAGGCCTAGCTAACCCAGTCCAACTTTTACGAGGTCGTGGCCCTCCTGGATAATAAAACTTTCTTCCCCTGTTTACGTCAGAAAAGGGCAGCGACCTGTCCGGACCGAGCTCAGCTATAAAAGGAGGTCCCGATCCTCAGTTAGTCAGTCCTTAGTTAGTCTTTGTTTCAGCCCCAGTGCGCCGGACACTCCGATAAAAGGTAAACCCTTTCCTGCCAGAAATCTCCTCGTCCCATTCCTTCTTGACGTCAGACGCTTCTTAGTGGAATCTCTGTTTGCTTATTTCACCTTTGGCCCAGCTGTGTCGCCTTCCACCACGACTGCACGTTAGAGTTGACATCGAGGTTCGTCTAGCATCAGGTAACACTGGTCCCAGAGGTCCCAAGATATCACATATATATATGAATAAAGTAAAAAAAATGAAAAAGGCCAGGTCACCACTTAACTATAATTTAAATCAACGTTTAATTATTTTTTCCCACTAGATGGCGCTCTCCAATCTAAAATATTCATGTTAGGGGTCAGGCGAGATATACCTTTTTTTATTATATATATATAACATTCAGATAACAGTATTTTTACGATCCTCAAACCGAAAAACTGAGGCTTATGATAATAAAGCTTCGTTGGTCCATTAAAGTATATTTTAAAGTAATAAGATACATTTTGAATTAGAGATGAAATAGCAAAAGGTGGATCCGTTTTATTTCAATAAATTTTTAACACTACATTATACAATGCCAACACATTTATCCAAATTAAAATTTTCACATGTGAATAATCCTTGCATTGCTCAGTTATTTTGCCCCATTAAAATTTCTTCTGTTATGTTTCAATTTTTAATGTTGCATCGTTTTTTGAAACTTTTTAAAGAAACAGAGTGGAAGCTTTGGATTATTTTAGCAAAATAACGAGCTTTTATTTGAAATAGTGGGCCCTGATATTGGAAACATTTTGGATCGCACATCGGCCATTTGCAAGTTAAAATATTAACCATTTCATTTTCAGAGATATAAATTGCTTTTTTCTTAATATAATAACCCATTTAAAAATGATTTAGATCTTCTTCTTCTTGATAAAATCTTGAAATTGGGCTTCAACAATATCTTATTGTTTTGCAATTTGTCGAATAAAATATCGTTATTTTGCTAAAATAATTCAAAGCTTCCACTCTGTTTCTTTAAAAAGTTTTAAAAAACGATGCACCATTAAAAATTGAAACATAACAGAAGAAATTTTAATGGGGCAAAATAACTGAGCAATGCAAGGATTATTCACATGTGAAAATTTTAATTTGGATAAATGTGTGGCCATTGTATAATGTAGTGTTAGAAATTTATTGAAAAATAAACGGATCCACCTTTTGCTATTTCATCTCTAATTCAAAATGTATCTTATTACTTTAAAATATACTTTAATGGACCAACGAAGGTTTATTAATTTTATTTTTAAAGCTTTTTAGCCATAAAGCTTTATTCATAATTTAATTTAATAAATTATAAAATAAATATTGAATTTTAAAGTGAAAATAACCGATTATTTGAGAAACGATTAGAAAACAAAACGAGTTGTTTTTAAATGGCAAAGTGGGTATAGTTCTTTATTCAAAAAGCGCTCGTTAATTGCCTTGCAAAATATTTAACAACAAAAATATCTATTGAATAATTTCGAAATCATTATTTTTTGAAACATGAATTATTGATTTTTATTTTTAATGGTCTCTCATGAGAGACTAAAAAAATCGATTTTTTTTTAAGTGGTCGCTGGCCGTTCACGGAGACGGTCGTTCATGGTACGTAGTTCGTTATAGTAGGCTTATAAGGAAAATTCTTTTGTGCCTTTGTAACAAAGGCGGTCGCTCATTAAAGATGGTCGCTCGTGAGAGACTCTACTGTATCAAAATATAATACTAGAATTATAGCCCGTTCTATGAACGGGTCTAAAACAACGTGTACTAACCAATTATATCTAACCTTTACAAACTGTTGATGTCATCTAATGATGATTTAAAAAAAAAAACAAACCGGATTTAAGACCGGAAAATGACTTGTATAATGGCTTTTTCTATCCTATTTCTGAATATCAACTGTAGAGTACATTCTCGATTTAAGACCTAGGACTATATTTTTTATTGGTTTATTATTAAAAACTTTATTTTTTCTCATCATATCAGGTACTATAGCCGATTTTATGTCTTCGAATAAATTTCATATATTAATAAAATATATAATACAGAAACATTAGTGTTCTCTTAAAAACCCATTTACTGTTTTCTATAACAAAAAAAAAAAAATTGGGGTAGATAAGAAATTCAGACTAATAAAATAGTAGAGCGGTCTGAAGATTAAACTGGCGAAACCGCTGGGTGGGTTCACCACTGATGAGCATCACTAATTTAATTACAATTTTTCGTTCAAAAGAAACATTTGCGGTAAAAATGTCAAACGTCGTTCTACTTTCTTTTTGTATTTACGATCAATTTTAATATCAGAATTGAAATACGGATTCCTGAAGGTCGAATATCTTGGTCTTTATAATGTGATTTGGAATTATATCGTAGAAAAAGAGCTATGTTTATTTTACACATATAAATTTACTGGCAATGTGCTTCTTTTAAATATCATCAAATAATATCTCTACAGACCTTACTGCAATGATATGAGTTATATATAGTTACTAGCCGAATAACCCGGGCAACGCCCGTGTTTTACCCGATTGAATGTTTTGATTCAAATACTATTTGTTGCACAATTCTAAATTGGCGCCTTAATTAATTGCATATGTTAGTTAATAAACTATAGCCTACCGCCCGCCATGCGCGCGCGCACAGGGAAGTCACGTGCTCGCCGGCAGCCAACGGGCGCGCGCCGCCGGCAGGGGGGGGGGCAAAGGTGGCGTAACCGTAGCCAACCAATAAAAGCAAACGGTGACAGAGAGAGAGAGATGACTGATTAGGAGATGAGGAAAGACGCTCGTAACTGTATATAGAATATAATATCATTGCAGTAAGGTCTGTAGAGATAATATTTGATGATATTTAAAAGATAGTATTGCCAGTAAATTTATATGTGTAAAATTTTAACGATAGATGTGTTTATGTTTACCCCCTGTTTCCATTATATAGTTCTAAATAAATCTCTTAAATATCATAAAGAATATGTGAATATTGAGATAAAGTGATTGTCATTATAAGAGTGGCTCGGAAGTCAAATAGAACAAGTCCAGAAAACACAAAGAAAAAAGAAGAGAAATAATGTATTTTCTAAAAAATGATTTTTTTTAATGTTTGGTTTAATAGTTTAATCAAAAATTATAGAAGGTAATTCTCTCTAAGCTAATGTATAGTCTTTATAACAAAACAATATGTAGAGAACAAACTCCAAAATAATTGGATTTTGATTAGTTGAAAACTTCATCAAAATACACATTGTCCTTTTGATGTGTATTTTGGCAAAGACAATATGCTTTACTAATAAGCTTTTCATATTTTTGAAAAAGGCGATAGTGGGTCGTTGAAATGTGTTGACTTTGCTTAGAATTATTAATTAAACATTATATTTATTGATTTACAAGAGAGAGAACAAAATATAAAAGGGAAACTAATATTAAACAAAGGAACTTTCTTTTTCTTTCGGTTAGCGCCTATTTACCTGTGAGCTTACACACACTCTGTGGAACAATTAATTAATATATATACAATAAAATGTCAAAATAACAATAAACTTTGATGAAAAGGTTGGTGAAGTCTCAACTTGGATTAACATATGTGGAGCGCGCTAGCTATTCATTAAAAATTTATAAAAATCAGGAAATTACGAAAAATAAATAAATTAGCTGTATTGGTTTCTAACCTACTCATACGATGAATTCAATGTATTCATATTTGGGTAATAAATAATTCAAACGGAAAATTCATTCAAGTCAGCTTTATGGACTAAATATTAGCTCGACGGTGGCGCTTGCGTGGCAGAAATCGGAACTAAAATTAGCATTGTTTTATTAACGCCTCGTTTAAAAAAAAAATTGAGACTGAAATAACATTTTAATAAATGTTTAATTATTATATTTTATTTTTAATTATTATATTTAATTTAAACCTCACACACACGTGACCCCACTTTAAATAAGTGAACATTATTAGAGTCTATTTTAGTTCCCACTTTCGCCACTCGAGCGCCACTGTCGAGCTTATATTTGTTCCATAAAACACACTTAAATGAAAGGAGTTTCTTTCCAATATGTGCGCGTGATTTTAATAAAAAAAAAATAATAATAAATTTACACAGGTTAAAAATATGCAGCCATTTCTCTATTTAAGACCAAATCCCATTAAAACCTAGATTTCACCCCAGACATAAATACAATTCCAGTAAGAAACACAATCCGAAATTTGAACTTTTCGTATTTGAAATAGCGTCTTAATGGGGGCTTTTGTTGTTATGTTGTATATGTGTATGTGTATGTATATATCATACTTACATAATCTTTCTTTTTCTTCTTCTGTATATTCCCCACTTTCACAGGCCTATCTCTCTTGTAATTTCGGGGAGAATCCTCTATAAGACCAGTGTGTCTTAATAAAGGCTTTTTTTGTGTGTGTGTGTGTGTGTGTGTATTTGAAATAGCGCCGTTTTAAAATCCCAAAATAATTATTTATACAAATTTATCGTAATTAAGTACAAATATTGTAATTTTCTAATTTTTATTGCAGTAAGGGCAGTAGAAGTTTGGTTTATTTGTGAAAAGAAACATTCGCGTTTTGGTGTTTTTATTTGTAATAATATAACGATTTTCACACACACTACTAGTAATTCTAAAAAACAAAAAAATGATCAATTTTGATTGGGCAAACATGGGTCATTTATTTAGGTTGTATACACTAGAATCAGTTGACTCCAGAAAGTTTCATGCTGGGCTTATAGATGTCTGGTTATAGAATTAAGATTGATATTATGTTTATATTTATTATCTCTCGTGTCATTACGCAATGGCATGGAGATACATGCATCTTGTTTAGGATATGTTGTGGTACAAGTCGTGCTTGGTGACTTCCATACATGAGAGTAGATGGTGTGGGGTTCTCCTCCTTTTTTGTAGATGGTGTATAATGGGATGATCCTAACTCAACCATCAAATTTGATCTACCTTATGTGTCCTGTTTGAGGCGGGACAGATATGTCATCTCCACGGGATCGGTTGATAATCGGGCAGGTACCACTGGTGAGAATATTGCGATAATAACACTGGGGAACAGCTGTTATGATACCCGAGTATTTAGAATTAATTCTATATCAATTTGATGACTTGAATTCAAATATGGTATCAGTGTTTGTGTATAGGAGCTCAAACATCTAAAATAACTTACATTTCAGTGAAATATATATGTAATTCAGTAGAACCTACCTTTAGCGGACACCTCTCTACAAAAGGCAGTTTTCATTTGCCAAATCAACATTTTTACAATTTAGCATCTCTCCAGTAAGAGGATACCTCTCCGTAAAGGACACTGGCTCTACAATTAGGTGTTGTCCTTTACAGGGAGGTAGTTATACTGTACTAGAATGGAAGATCCTCCTCTATACACCCACATTGTAAAAAGAGAAATTGTGGTCACAGCCTAGCAGTGTTAGACTATTTTAATTCATGGATCAATTAAACAACTAAATACGGAATTTATATTGTAGCGTAGTAATGGATGACTAGATAGATAAAAATGATAAAATTTTATTTATTTATTGTGTCAGCACGAGTAGTAACATTATGGTACATAAAGGTATTTTAATCAAATAGAAAAAAGTATTCTAAAGAGTAAAGTTTTTTTTTCAGATTTTTTAAAATAATTTTTGTGAAATTTAATATATATTTACATACGCTCCAGAGAAACCTGGGTTAAAAATATTTCACTAATGGTTTCACTAGTGGTCGCTTAACATTGAGACTTTATTTACAGAATAGTATCATCATAATCGAGTGTGAAGTCACAAACACTACTTCTGTTAATTCTGTCGACCCCGTCGATCAACTGTAACAGCCGAGAAGTTGCTTCTATCACCAGAGGTTCGCCATCTTGGACGAGGTGTTGGAGAAATTCATAGGTCGAGCTGTTGTCCTTTAGCCTAGTAGCTAGCGAAGAAAACTCTGGAATAGAGATTAGTGAAATGATGAAATCTATAACATGTGCTCTATAGATCTCTCCATCCACCAGTAAATCTTCTATTTGAAAGCAGATGAAAGGGAAATGCTTGTTTAGTAGTTCTTCATCCTTAAGTGATCTTAGAATTTCAAGAATCGTGAGACAAAGACCATTTGCATATTCCGGTCCTGAGGCCACTACAATTTCACGGAACAAATCGTAGAAACCGCCGTTCTGTAGAATTTTTTCTGCCAGATTTCTATCTTTTCTTACGCAATGTCTGATGATCTCTCCGCATTCCAGAATTTGTCTTGATCCATCAAGAAGATCTCTTAGTACCTCATCAATAGGTTGAAGGTATTTCAGAAAGAGATTTTCATATTTGACCAATAACATTAGGAAAATATTCACCATCTCTTTTCTACAATCCTTTCCTAATGATATCATTCTTTTCACAAGTTGATTCAGTACGTTCTCTTTTAAAAGCATTTTCACCAATAAAGGTTCAACTTTAGGTTCCAAACTCATCAGTCTGCTATATTTGCAAACATGTTTTGTAAGCTTCGGTTGAAATTGTTTGCTATTTTCATCCACGGAGCAAATATCTTGCTGAATTTTCATCAAGGTTAATTTAGCTTTGCCATAGAGAATTAGATTCGTGTGGAAATTCATTGTGTATATATATATGTGAGCAATATATCTATAACGATATTATATATATATTTTAAATATATTTTCACTCTTATTTCTATATTTTTTATAAAACACTTGAATAAAGAAAGAGAGAAGTGAAATATATTATATATATAAATAATGAATTTATTTACTATAAATAATGAATTTATTTACTATAAATAATAATCTGTTTTATAAAAAAATAAATATTTTATTAAAATATGGTAGACCATTTTTTAATGAATATTGTGTGCGCTTTCTTTTTTAAATAACAATTTAGATTAGAATCTTCTTCTGGGAAACATAAAAAAAATTAAATCTAGTAAACATATGCAAATTGGATTAAAGATAAAAATTACAGAGGGTAACAAGACCAAATCTAAATAAGTAATTTCTATATGCTATTTAGGTAACAGACAGCGTTGTTACTATATTTAAACAATAGAGTATTGAGGCTCATTAGAAACCTCACAAATTCTTTGAAGTACAGTAGAACCTCCCTGTAAAGGACACCTAGTTGCAGAGCCAAAGTGTCCTTTAGGGAGAGGTGTCCTCTTACCAGAGAGTTTCTCTATAGTAAAAAATGGTAATTTTACAAATGAAAACGGTCTTTTGTAGAGAAGTTTACCCTAGCGCGAGTGTCCTCTTACAGAGGTTCTACTGTATTTCAAAGATTTGTGAAACAATTTGCATTACAGATAAAAAATTACAAGGTAACAAGACTAAATAAGTATTTTCTATATATAACCTTTCGGTAACAGCTTATTTTCCATTTTTAGACAAGGTCTCATTAGAGAAATAATTTGGTATTGTTCCATTTAGAGATTTCAAAGTAATAATAAAATACAATTTTTGGAGATTACATCAATGATTACAAGTAATAGGACCAAAATCTAAATATATTATATATGTGAATAGAGTAAGAATAAATGGAAAAAGGCCAGGTCACCACTTAACCATAACCTAAATCAACGTTTAGTTAATTTTTATTCCACTAGATGGCGCTCTCCAATCTAAAATATTCATGTTAGGGGTCAGGAGAGAGATATACCTTTTTTATTTTAAATATATCAATATATATATGTAACATATAACAGCCTTGTTACGATCCCCAAACAGAAGAACTGAGGCTTATGAGAATAAATCTTCGTTGTTCCATTAAAGTATATTTCAAAGTAATAAGCTACATTTTGAATTAGAGATGAAATAGAAAAAGGTGGATCCGTTTTTTTTTTGACGTGACAACGTCTTAAATTAGGTTGCGGCTGGGAGTCACTTATGAAAAAGTGTAACGCCCGGTAACGTTACGATGAGTCACCGAACGAGAGTGCTGCGCGCGCAGCGCTAGAGAATTAGGCGCATTGAATCGGCGCATGCTTGTCTCTGTCTTTGTCTTTCTCGAACGTTCTTGGCGTTGGAAAAACAAGAAAGCGTCATAATACAAGTTCACACGTGTGGTTAAAGTATCGTCAGCTGTGTCTGTAGTGAAAATGTGGAGTGCTTAGATTCGTCATTTACAACAACTACAACAATAAAGGTAAATAATTGTACACTGATATTTCATTATCGTAAACTATGATTGATTGATTAATTGTTAGATTGACACAAAAGTTGAGAAACTGAGTTTATAGGTTATGTCATACTATTGATAAATGTTGATAGTGTTAAGTAAATTATTAGTTTAAAATTAATTAATTAATTAATTATTATTTTACAAATTTTAAATAGTTTCAAATTTATTTAGCAAAAATTTGAACCTTCGATCTGAATAAATGTTTTGATTTTCGAATTGATTCTTTAAAATTACAAATATTAAGAAAAAGTGGCAGATATAAGAAAACTTTATTTAAACTGTGTTGAGCAAGAATTTTAACATCTAATTTAAGTAAATGTTTTAATTTTCAACTTCATCATTTACAATTACAAATTTTATTTAATTTCAAATTTATTTAGCAAAAATTTGAACCTTCGATCTGAATAAGTGTTTTGATTTTCAAATACCAACGCGGCTGGTGGAGTGGCGATCTATCGTAAATTATCATCGACTTCTACGGCGGAAGTGTTCCAAGTTGCGATTACAGACGTAACTCGTGTCATTAAAACCAAGGGTGACATGTGCATGACTGAAGTTACTTGCTTCGCCGCTAATACTAGCTTCAAGTTTATACTCGGTGCTGTATATATTCATCCAGGAGCTAGTATGCAGGATATTGGAATGTTACTATGGCAAGGACTCGGTCCGTACATTCACAACAACCAGTACGTGCCACCGTTCGTGCAAGTTGATTCTAGTATACCGATTCTTCTGTGTGGTGATTTTAACAAAAACGTAAAGCCTGACAACTCGTTTCTTAAATTCATGAAAAATACGTATAATCTTGATTGCGTATCAAACGTTTCTAAGTCAACTACGTTAAAAGGAACAACTATCGACTTGACTTTCGCAAGACACATTACAGCAGAAACACTTCCTTTCATTTCATATTTCTCCTATCATCGTCCTATCCTCAACAAAATCACTCAAATAGGAATTAGTTAAGTTTAAGTTTACATGTACAATGTTTTAGTAAACAAAATATATTTCTATAGTTAAAATTTGTGCAATTCTTATTTTCATTCAATTCCTTGTTCCTATTGTGCAATTTAATTATATTCATATCAATAAATATTCTACCGTTGTCACGTAAAATCTTCGCCCGTAAAACCGACTTTACAGGCAACCATTGTTTTTTTTCAATAAATTTTTTAACACTACATTATACAATGCCCACACATTTATTCAAATTAAAATTTTCACGTGTGAATAATCCTTGCAATTGCTCAGTTATTTTGCCCCATTAAATCTTCAGTTATGTTTCAATTTTTAATATTGCATCGTTTTTTAAAACTTTTTAAAGAAACAGAGTGGAAGCTTTGAATTATTTTAGCAAAATAACGAGCTTTTATTTTAAATAGTGGCCCTAATATTGGAAACATTTTGGATCGCATATCGGCCATTTGTACGTTAAAATATTAACCATTTCATTTTCAGAGATATAAAATGCCTTTTTCTTTATATAATAACCCATTTAAAAATGATTGAATGATTTAGATCTTCTTCTTCTTGATAAAATCTTGAAATTGGGCTTTAACAATATCTTATTCTTTTGCAATTTGTCGATCGCTAACACAAATGTCATTATAAAGGACTGCGGCGTATGATTATAAAACAACACTTAAAGTTTCACCGCATAAGTTTCTTTTCTGTGAAAAATCAATATTTATTTCAAAGAGAAATATTTACTATTTCTAACTTTTTTGGATGAAGTATGAAAGGGTGAAAATATGAAGAGTAATGGCGAACGGAAAAATAAAAGTGTCCAGGGGCGGGAATCGAACCCACAACGTTCCGCTTACCGGGCAGATGCCATGTCCACTAGGCTACCCTTTCACCCTTTCATACTTCATCCAAAAAAGTTAGAAATAGTAAATATTTCTCTTTGAAATAAATATTGATTTTTCACAGAAAAGAAACTTATGAGGTGAAACTTTAAGTGTTGTTTTATAATCATACGCCGCAGTCCTTTATAATGTATTATAAGTTACTTTAAGTATTATTTACGAACGGAAAAATACGTCCAGGGTAGCCTAGTGGACATGGCATCTGCCCGGTAAGCGGAACGTTGTGGGTTCGATTCCCGCCCCTGGACACTTTTATTTTTCCGTTCGCCATTACTCTTCATATTTTCACCCTTTCATACTTCATCCAAAAAAGTTAGAAATAGTAAATATTTCTCTTTGAAATAAATATTGATTTTTCACAGAAAAGAAACTTATGAGGTGAAACTTTAAGTGTTGTTTTATAATCATACGCCGCAGTCCTTTATAATGTATTATAAGTTACTTTAAGTATTATTTACGAACGGAAAAATACGTCCAGGGTAGCCTAGTGGACATGGCATCTGCCCGGTAAGCGGAACGTTGTGGGTTCGATTCCCGCCCCTGGACACTTTTATTTTTCCGTTCGCCATTACTCTTCATATTTTCACCCTTTCATACTTCATCCAAAAAAGTTAGAAATAGTAAATATTTCTCTTTGAAATAAATATTGATTTTTCACAGAAAAGAAACTTATGCGGTGAAACTTTAAGTGTTGTTTTACAAATGTCATTTATTAAAACATTTTATTAAATTAAAAAAGCCATAAAGCTTTATTCATAATTTAATTTTAAAAAATATAAAATAAATATTGAATTTTAAAGTGAATAACCGATTATTTTAAAAACAATTAGAAAACAAAACGAGTTGTTTTTAAATGGCAAAGTGGGTATAGTTCTTTATTCAAAAAGCGCTCGTTAATTGCGTCGCAAAATATTTTACAACAAAAATATCTATTGAATAATTTCGAATTTATTATTTTTTGAAACATGAATTATTGATTTTTATTTTTAATGGTCTCTCATGAGAGAGAAAGACTAAAAAAATAGATTTATTTTTAAGTGGTCTCTGGCCGTTCACGGAGACGGCCTTTCATCGGAGTTCGCTATGGTAGGCTTATAAGGAAAATTCACATGTTCCTTTGGAACAAAGGCGGTCGCTCATGAGAGACTCTAATGTATCAAAATATAATCCTAGAATTATAGCCCGTTCTATAAACGGGTCTAAAACGAAATCCAATTTTAAGCCTTATTAGTTTTATCTTCAGCTAAATAAATTTTTGAAATCTAACAGCCCACACGCGAAGAAAAATTGAACCTAAAAATGTGAAAAATCGAACTACTCTTACGCACCGCTAAAAATTCCGTTACATAATCATTATATATAATGCAACGAAAAAAAAAGTTCAATAATAAATCTATATATATAAAAATGAATGTTTGTCTGTTGGTTGGTCTGTATGTCCGGTATACAAATTCGCAGTAGTTCACTAATACAAACCAAAATTTCCATACATAGGCAAAAAAAACGAGGATGACGATAGGCTATTTTAAAAAATATATAAATCAATTATTAAAAATATATATTCAAATTATTCTAAATAGCTCACGAGCAGCGCCCTTTAGAACGCGGTGGATCTGATGGCGGGGCGCGCCCATTGGCCGCCTGCGAGCACGTGGCTTCCCTGTGCGCGCGCATGCGCCGGGAAGCCACTTACTCACCGGCAGCCGACGGGAGCAGTCACTTGCTCGCCGGGAGTCAACGGGCGCAGACATTTGCTCGCTGCCAGCCAACGGGCACATGTTTAATGTGTTTGAATTATACATTTAATCATGTAAACCCGGGCGTTGCCCGGGTCATTCGTCTAGTAATTTATAAATTATACTTCCATTATGTAGAATTCTCTTTGGTCTTCTGTCTCAAAATTAATTCACAATATTTGTGCCCCTGATACTTACAGCAATCATTCACAACTCTTTGTTTTTCATTTTCTCGACGTAATCTTTCATGGATCAATTTTGAAACTTTTTTTTCTAGCTTCTCCCTCCATTTTTCTGTATTAACATTTTTTTTCGTACTTCATCACTATTATATATATTTTTTGGAATTTTCTCTCTCATTTTCTATTTACTTTTTAAAAATAATATTATGCTATGATGCACTAGAGCGGCATCTGTTATCAAAATTCGAAACTATTAAAATTCTTTTTCATAGTTTACCTAAAATACCCATTCGAAGAGTCTAGCATCAGTATCACTATAAAAGGAAGTTCGAAAAATGCAATATAACAGCGGTATGGTAGATTAAACTGGCGAAACCGTTGGGAGGGTTCACCACTGATGAGCCAGGCCCTCCCCGCCCTCCCAATAATTTTTTCATTGCAGTAAGGGCAGTAGAAATTGTTTAATTTGAAAAAGAATCTTACGCCTTTAAAATAGTTTCGAATTTTAAAAATAATATTGTCACTCAGAAAATGATCAAATACAAACCTCTCAGAATGGCGCCGCACTGAAATTTATTAATTCCAAACAATAAAAATTTACAAAATATAGAGGAATGGCCCATTCAATGAACAGATCTACAATCACAGCCAGTACTAAGTTTTACTTTAATAAATCTAAAGAATTTATATTTAACTATGTCCAAGAGAGACTATATGTTTCACCAATACATTTAGAGAACTAAAGAGACAAAGGTCGCCTCACCCGTCAAAATAGACGTCAAAACTAGACGCCATCCATTTAGAGAACTCTACCCCTATATGTAATATAAAAAATGATATTATCAAAGTACGAGGGCCATCCAATAAATAAGTTTTCCTATTTTTTAACAAACAAACAACATTATTTACAATTATGCAGTTATTTTATTTTCATTATACAACTCATAGACTACTTCTCACACATACACAAAGCCTTTATTAAGACATTAGTCTTATACAGATTCTCCGTACAAGGTGCAATATCAGGAAAAGAGCAGCACAGGAAACCAGTAGTTCCGCAACTATATACAATTATTAGTAATAAGGAAAAGTAAGATTTAATATGAAAGGTCGACCCCTCGATGTTTCGTCATCATTCTGAGGTGTAAGAACAATAGCTTCCAAGTTCTCTTTTCTCCCTCTTTACACCTACTGCCTTGTAAAAATTATATAGGGCCTGAGCAACAAGTCTGCTTGTTTGGGCACTGGTTAACATCATTTGGATTGACCTAAGTTGGCTGGTGTCTACCATTGAAAAGAATGTCCTTCTCTCCTCACTAATATATCTTGGCATTCATAGATATAATGAGATAGTTCAGCTTCCATATTTTCCTTGCAGAGATCACAAATCTTATCACCCTCTTTGAAAATGTTTGTATGGTTTTCCTTGAAAAACGAATATAGTATTCTCTGTTGTGCGATATAGCGTTTTACTGGGAATGGAAAGTTGCTAAGTAAATAGTTTTCAATTCGGAATGAACTGTGTAAATACTTATAGTGAGGGTAGAATTTAGAATTCTCTATTTTTGCCTGGTCACTTTGAATAGATTGTTCTATTGCAATTTTAGTTATTAAAGGTATTTCTTGCCGGATAATCCTTGCATCGTTGCAGTTAATTAACCAAGAAAATCCTGTTGAGTTGAGTATGTTGGCCAAACTTTCCGCAAGTCCAATATATATATTTCTATTTCTTGATATCTCATATAGTTGAGCTAAGCATATATGGGGGAGTCGGCTGCTGTTCATTTTTAGAATTCTAAGCCAGAACCCAAGTGTAAGTTTCAGCACCGTAACTCCCAGTGACGTTCTTCCGCACTCCATACGTAGAATAAAACCAGGAGTATATCTGGGTAAATTTAGAAGTCTCCGTAAGAAATTGTCTTGTACCCTGTCAACCAAGTTTTTTTGGTTGTTTGCCCAAATTGGAGCTGCGTAGAGCAAGGTTGACAGAGCCATTGAGTCTAGAAGCTTGAGTGAGGATCTGATAGAATTGATTCTTGTTTTAGTCGATATTGCCCAGACCGCATTAATAGCATTTAGCGCCTTGTTTTTAAAATGCTTTGCCGCCTGTTGAGTTTGACGCTGTCAGCTGGTAACCCAGATACGTGTATTTAGATGTTATAGTGAGAGGCAATTGTCCCCAGAACCAAACATCCGATCGGGCCTTTCGACCTCCATTTCTAAACACCATAACCTTTGATTTGCTCTGATTCAGCGTTAAAAAATTATCTTCGAAGTATTTTCTGAGTACATTGATCTTTTTTTTGTAAATTTATCTTGGATTCGCCGAGAAGTACGATGTCGTCTGCGAACAGAAGGAGATGTATATTTCCATAATTCGGTAAATAAATACTTGGCAAAGACTACTTCTCTACATAATCACAATTTCAGTCCAAACATTTTTGGTACCGTTGTAGCAATTTTTTGTTACCACTGTTGTACCAAGCCGTGTCCTGTCTTCGTAGCCAGTGGTTCGCCTCCGCCTGTACTTCGTCATCATTCGCAAAGTGCTTGCCTCCAAGGTGCAACTTGAGTGCTGGAAAAAGATGGAAGTCGCTTGGGGCAATATCCGGAGAATAAGGTGGATGTGTGAAAATTTCCTATTTGAAGTTTTCCAGCAACGTTTGGGTCGTTCTAGCTGCGTGAGGGCGAGCATTATCATGGACGAGTAACACTTTCCGAGACAAATGTCCAGGACGTCGTTTCCGTTTTATTGCAGCTCTGAGTTTAGTGAGGACTTCGCAGTACCTCGCAGCGTTGACCGTAGTGTTTGGGGGCAGGTAGTCAACCAATAAAACACCCTTACAGTCCCAAAAGACGATAGCCATAACTTTGCCTGCAGAGATTGTGACCTTCGCCTTTTTTGGTGCACTTTACTCAGGCTTCTCCCACACCATGCTTTGTCGTTTTGTTTCTGGAGTTGATTGATGCACCCAGCTTTCATCTCCAGTGACAATACGGGAAAACAGTTGATCTCCATCTTTTCGATGCATTTCCAGTAAAGCTCGGGCTGACTCCATCCGTTGTTGCTTGTGATTTTCCGAGAGCAAACGCGGGACCCATCTTGCGCAGACTTTGCGAAAATTCGAAACATCTGACATGATTGTTCCAATCGAAGAGCGTCCAATTTCGATTCCAGGAGGCAGTCGAATCATTATTTCGTCAATGGTGACGCGGCGATATGCTTCCACCACATTCCGAACAGCAGCAACGGCTGCATTGTCCGTAGCAGTAACGGGCCTGCCGCTTCGCTCGTCGTCATGCACGTTTTGTCGTCCTTCCAAGAACCACGAACGCCATCGGCGAACCATTTGGATGCTCATACATCCCTCACCATACACTGACACTAAATTGCGATGAATATTGACCGCAGTTTAATTTTTCGCCGTGAAAAAACGAATTACAGAACGGAGTTCGCAAGTGGACACGTTCACCAGTGGTAGCTCCATGGAAACTGAAGCGCTACAGACTTGCGCGTACGAGTAGCGTGATTTTGAAGGTCACGCGCTTCCAACGCATCCTAGTGACATTTCTTACACTACTAACTAATTTTTACAACGTTTCGTTCGCAGAAAAAAAAAATAGGGAAACTTATTTATTGGATGGCCCTCGTATAATGTTTCATTTAAAATAGATCTATTCTCAATATATATATGTTATATTAAAATATTATTCTATTTAAAATTATATTTCATAGATCCAAATACTCTGTTAAATCGACCGCCAGAAGTCATGCTTCCCCTATAAAAACTCGTTTGTCTTTCCCGATGGCCGGCTCAAAGCTTTTGTACATTATGTAAATAAGCTTTTCATTTTTTTTTTTATTCTTACGCCTTAAGCCAGGCAGCACTTTTACCAATTATGTTATTCATATATATTCCTGAGCTCAAATAAAGAAATCTCTGATCAAAACCATATTTATTATTATTCTTTCAATATTTATGCCACGACTGCTCAACAAATATCTCTATTCTCAAAATAATTAGCATCAAGTATTAATTCTATATAGCTCTAATAATCAAAATACAACAGAAATCTAATATATATGATGAGAGTTACTAGCCAACAATTTTACCTAAGCTATATAAAGAGCTTGTATAGAGAAAATGAAAGATTTCAGCATTTATTCCAATTTGCTCACTCGCGATGACAATTCAATTATTTGGAACTCTTTTTATTGGGTCATATTTTAAATAATAGAACCATAATCCTCTTTTCTATATAATTTATTAAAATATGAATAATTTATTGGTGTGGAGACCATGGCTTATTTAAAAAATATGTTTTAATTTTTTTGACTTGCAATGGAATATATAAGAAAATTTAGTTATGGAGATAATTTATTTAAAAATAGTTTTTTATTTTATATATTGGTCAAATCCGGGTATTACCTTGGTCATTCTTCTATTAACTTATTTCGCAAAATATTTGATAAAGAACGAACACAATTTATTGAGAAAGCCTTTGTTGACAAAGTAAAATAAATGAATAAAACAAAGCTTCGAGGGCTGCGTATCTTTTATTAGAACGAATATAATACTAGCTTTCGGGCACATACGCCCTTCTACAGGAATTAATGAAACAATCCGATTTCATTAATTCCTGTAGAAGGGCGTATGTGCCCGAAAGCTAGTATTATATTCGTTCTAATAAAAGATACGCAGCCCTCGAAGCTTTGTTTTATTCATTTATAAATCGTACAGGGTTTATCAATCGATATAAAGTAAAATAAGTTCGTTGAAAGGTTTCTTTTTTTCTTTGATGAAATATTTATCCTTCAGGATCTTCTCAGCTGACCAACGGGTCTTAGGGTTGACATCTAGGAGCCGCTGAATCAAAAACAAAGCATTTGAAGGAATATATTTTAGTATACTCCAATCTTGATGTGGGTAATTTTTAATGGATGCGAACAATTTATTTTCAGGTTTCTTAACAACCTTGGTGCTCATTACACGGCAAGGTGGTAAATATTTTCAGCAGTCTAGCCAGTTTAATCCCCCATACATCTTTAAAATTGGATTGAGGCATTCAGATTATAACATAAGGTCTTTTAGAGGAGTTCTTGGTTATAAGTTATTTATGCAAATTATACACTTAATATTGAATGGATTAAAAATATATTTTCTAATAGACAGTAAAACCTCTCTGTAAAGGACACCTATTTGCAGAGCTAAAGTGTCCTTTAGAGAGAGGTGTCCTCTTACCGGAGAGTTGCTAAAGCAATTTTAGAAAACAGTACATATAGAACATATACCTGTACCATCTTTCAATTACTTCAACTTTAATTCTATATTCTGTCGTTTTTAACTTCCCAATTTTGTCTTTTAGGAATGTCAAGAAGAAGATGGCTGATATTGTTTCTAATGGCAATTGGAATCCTGGTGCTCATTCTATGGAAGAACCAAGAACGGAAACAACTCCTTCTTGCATCCAGCTTGGGACCAGGATGGTTCAAACTGACCGAACCTGACCACCAAGTATTCTGCGATGCCAACACTCATATTGTCGTGTTAGTTCACTCAGCAGCTGACCATCTACCTTTAAGGAATACTTTAAGAAAAACCTGGGCAGGACTCAATCAAGTTCTTGGACATCGTTTTAAGACCATCTTTCTTCTTGGATATAGCCCATCTCACCAGGATGCTTTGAAAAAGGAATCTCAATTTCATAATGACATCGTATTTGGAAAATTTCTTGATACCTATCATAACCTTACCTTGAAACATATTATGGGACTCCAATGGGCATCAAGATATTGTTCTCAAGCATCTTATATTCTTAAAATGGATGATGATATTTATGTAGATATCTTTCAGGTTGTCAAACGCCTGAAAAATTTGCCTTCCCTTAATCATTCTTTTGCATGCTTCGTTCAGAAGGATATGCCTGTGGTTCGAGATAAGGGAAGTAAATGGTATGTAGGGTCTGATGAGTTTGCTTCATCAATATTTCCAACTTTTTGTTCGGGATGGGGATACATCATCATTCCTAAGATAGCAAAGCTATTGGTGAATGTAACATCCTCGATGGATTTTTTCTGGGTGGATGATGTTTTCGTTACAGGAATGGCTTCTATAAATGCTGGATTGAAATTCCATGCTATCAATGATTGGTTTACTCTGGATACTGTTTCTCTTGAACGTTGGATTCAATCACGAAATCCTCTTCAATGGCAATATGTCTTTGCACCAACTTGGGGGAATCTTGATCTTATAAGAAATGCATTTGTTCGTAGTGAGGCTTGTTTCAGATCAGGATGTCGATGTTGTTACAAGTATAACTTTCCTACTCGTGGTAGCATTCCAGATATAAATCCAAAACCTCAACCATTTCGTGGCAAAGCTGTTTTGATAGGTTGAATCTTTTTTTGGATCCATGTCAAGACTTGAGTTTCAATTTGGATGAAGAAGTGTTGGTTCTCTTGAACATTCTATCACTTTTACGAACGAGATTTCATAAAAAGGCCTGCTTATTGTATCCATCACAATGAATATTGAAATTCAGAAAATCGATAAATCGAGTAATTTTGGTAGAGAGAGAAACTGAAGAAAGTAATTTGAGCATGACAACAACAAAAGATTCTAGGGAGCTAAAGTTTGGCCGTTTTCAAAGGAATATCTGCAGTTTCACCGTATGTATTGTAAAATGTAGCTCATATTGAAAAATAAAACATGCAAAAGGATTGAATTAATCCTAGGCCAATGACTTGGTCATATGCGTAATGGAGCTGAAGAGTCTTCTATCCTCGTTGTCAAGAGGAATACTGACTACATACATACAGCTTTATTAAGATCACCGATCTTATACAGATTCACCGCAGGAAGGAAGTATAAATAGAGCTCCTATACTCCAGGCTGCACAGAACCCAACAACCGCCTACAGGTCCGATGTATCGAATACCCTTCCTAATGGAAGGAGAACTTCTCCATTTTTACCATTAGACCTGCGTTGGGAAAATATCTTTTTTTTTTTTTAAGAAATCTGACGATATTGAAGATAAATTAGAAGAAAATGAAGATAATCTGAGATAGAAAGAATCAAGAAACAACTTCAATTCTTTTATGTGATGAAGAGTGTGGTATCATTCAACTATGCTATATTTGAAGATGACTTGAGAGTTTTCTAACTTTTCCATATATTACCTTCCTTTAGTAAAACACTAGAAAAGAGGATATCTGTGAAAACGTCTGCATTATTATCAAGATAGAATGATGATGATAACATTTGACGGATCAATGATATTAGTATCGTTTATAGCATTCTATTATATGTGTGGGCACGAACATTCTTAAAAGTCCTTAATAAGAAAATCTATATACACTATACCTTTAGAGTTTGGATATGGTTGCAGTTCAACTAAATTATTGCATGCTCTTTCCCATCTTGCATATTCAATTTTAGTCCGATCTGTATCTTGTCCACTGGTATTGGCCTTGATAATCCAATTGGCCTCTTATCATACAGGTCATCAAAATCATCCAGCGGACATCGGACCTGTAAGGATGGCAAGGGCCAACCTGGCAAAGGATGAATGACGATGTCATTCTTGCGTCTACCAAGACATCCATCTACAGGTGTTTTTGAGCCTGGAGATGAGAGGAAAGAACATGAAGATCCCACCTTGTCTGGAGGAAAACTCTTCGTCAGTGAAGGAGCTTCCTCGACTGTTAATATATAATTGTACATATATTTATTTTGTATAAATACATATATATGATTTTTTTTTGTGATTAATAAAGTTTATTTTTCTATCCAAGATATACCGTTTTATATTTTAATGTTGTGGATTGTATTATTTTTAGAAACATTCAGCATCAATTCACTTGTTTCAAATGGAAGAATATATGCAAAGAAGGAGATAAGTATATATAAGATGCAGAACAAGAAATTGGCTAGATGTCCAGGTGAGTTAGAGGAAGAAAACATGCCGCATGTTACACTCATAGACAAAACTTAAGGAAGTTTTATCTTTTAGCATGTATATCGGGATTATGAAAATAACTCTGAAAGATATTACAGTGACCTTTATTGAAGACACGAGATAACCAAGTGTGAACAAAATTGCTTTGTTTCCTTAAAAAAAAAAAAAAAAAACAGACGACTGGCGACATAAAGGCTTCACTTCCTTAAGTTTTGTCCATGAGTGTATATACATAAATACATACTTCCAAATGTAATATGTAAATATGTTACCAGGGGGGTCATCTCCTTTCCTCCTTTTATAAGACTGAACCCCCATTTGCAAGACGTGGAGCGCCATATTTCTTTCACTATATTTTTATAAAATCACATATAAAATACAAAATGTGGTATATAGTTGTGATAAAAAATATAATAAATCTCAACCAACATTGTATTTTAAATATGCTATTTATTTTACACCATCAGATATAATGGGAACTATATATTTAACATGTAAATGTTTATACTAAACATAATAAAAACTTAGATATTCAAACGACACTATTCATTGAACTATAAAAATAAAAATCAAATATATATATTGTGTATATATCCTAAAATATTTAAAAATCTATATTTAAAAAGTTATGTAATCCGCAAAGTCTTCAAATTATGATTTTAAAAAGTTCAAATAAATTCATTTTTACGTATTAATAATAAAGGCTCATATTGTATCAACATATTTTTATTCTTTTAAAATTTCGTTTGGTTTATACGCGCCATACTTCCTGGATAATTTATCCAAAAAAAGAACCTTTTATAAATAAAGTATAAATATTTCATACACGTATATATATATATTTTTTTTTTTTGAAAATAAAGCAATCCATATATAATTCATTAGATAATAAAAAGGCATATATTGGATTTAATAAAATATTGGCAAAATAAATATTTTATTAAATCCATTATATGCCTTTTTATTATCTAACGTATATATATATACGGATTAAACAATAATCTTTAATCATTTTCAAACGTAAAAAATCTGTCATTATTAATTTATTAATTAGGATTTTATACCTAAAATCCATGTAGTTGACATTCTGAGCTCCAGAAACCCGGGTGTTACCGAAAACATATTTTAAAAAAATAATCCATATATAAAAATATACTAGATAATAAAAAGGCATATATTGGATTAAATAAAAGATTTAATAAATTTTATATATATAGATTTATAAATTATATATATATATATAGATTTATAAATATTTTATCCAATCCAATATATGCCTTTTTATTATCTAATTGATTTAAATATGGATTGCTCTATTTTCAGAACAAATATTTATATATAATATCTCTTTCACATTTATAATTCATATTATAATTTTCCTATATTCAATTTATGTATGTAATTATGGATATATATATATATTACATATATTACGCATACTATACATTATTGCACATACATATTTAGTATTTACAATAAAATACGTACTTATTTCAAAGATTTAACAATATACACAAAAAATACTTCTTGTTTTGATATTCATTTTTCTACAATCTTTTACATGTTCGTATGGAATATTAACAAACAAATATATACGAGTAAAATATATTGATAAAAATATAAGAATATTTGAAAACATAACTTAAATGTGATAAAAACAAAATATATTGATTTTTTTGCGTATTCATTTTTATTTATACACCAGTGTTGCGATTTAAAAAAGCAGAAAATATAATTTTAATGAGAGTTTCAAAATAAATACAATTTTCAAATTAAAATTCTTTATGAAATAAATGTTTTATAATAGGAAAAATATTTATTATTTGCAAAAAAAAAAAAAAAAAGAACTTTCAGGACTAAAATATTTTAAATAAAAATATATAGTTTTTTTTTTATACCATAAAATCATATAATCGTAAACCAAAATAATTGCAAATAATATCTGCCTTTATATTGCAATTTGTATTTAGGTTTAAATATTTTTGTTTTAATTATAAATTTCACATTATTCATTTAAAAAAAAATTAATTCCAGACCTATTTATTTATCCGTTCAATATATTATCCCAAATATTTTAAAGAGCGACAGAATAAAGTTCCGTTAAAAAGTATACCATATATAAAAGCGAACAAGTTAGCTAAATTTTTAGAGAAGAAAGACAAAGAAAACATTCAAAATATATATAATTTAGTTCAAAACAAAAAAAGAAAACCAAACCCGTTTAAAAAAAATAATACTCCATCAAAATATTTATATATGAATTATTTGATGATGATGGAAAAAAAACTACAGAATTTGGATTGTGGATTTAGTCACCATGGACCTACACTATAACTTCAATTATCCAAACCTACTTGAGATTTAAATTCGGATATTAGGAATATTCGGAATTTATAAAGTTTTTTTTTTTTGTCGTGCGTTCGTTCAATAACCTTACTTTCTTCAGTCGATGAATAATAATGATTTTCGATTAGCTGGTAGAAGCTAGGATTTACTAGTTACATAAGCGTTTCTTAAACTTTTTTTTTTGTAGGCTTTCGGACCAGTTATTTTTGTGAAAACTATTTTGTAAATCGGTTGTTTTTCTAAAAAAAATTGGCGAAGTCTAGTGACAAAACTTTTAATCGCCAATGGCCGATATGATATAA
Source organism: Cordylochernes scorpioides (assembly GCA_030710605.1). Lineage (NCBI taxonomy): Eukaryota > Metazoa > Arthropoda > Arachnida > Pseudoscorpiones > Chernetidae > Cordylochernes > Cordylochernes scorpioides. Next base: position 13,999,621 of record CP092868.1, read on the forward strand.
AATACCGTATTTATGATCAAAATTTTCTGCTTAGTCATAAATAGAGAATGTGGTCTAAATATATAGTTTATATCTCTCTTAAGGAACAAAAATTACACAACTTTTTATTTCCAGAAACGCGCGAATAGTTTTTATTCTTAAAATCAATGTATATTTTTTTTTAGGTTTAAAATGAGACTCGCCAGAAGATATCGCGAAACCAAAACTAACCAATACGAAACCAAAATTTACCAATCCGAAACTAAAAATTTTGGTTTGCCTTTTATAAACCCGATTTGGATAATTGAAGTTGTAGCATATATACACAATATATATGTGGTAGTTAAGACGTAGACCGGTCAGCTAACGGTAGACTGAAAACTTCCCTCGTCCTTCAATTCCAGTATTGGGCCGCCTCCATTCTTCCAGATCTCCTGAAGGTCCTCTTCGGAAGGTCCCCAGATCTCAGATGGCCTTGAGGACTGGATCAACCTCTGGTGTACACAGATCATTAATCAAATATTGTAGGAAAGTATTCAATATTTTATGACTAGATTATATTAAGTATGTATATTTATAGAACGACGTTTGAAAATTATACCGCAAATGTTTCTTTTGAACGAAAATTCGAAATTTATTTTAAGGAGAAATAACGACTATTTCTATCCTTAGGGATAAAATATGAATTGTGAAGAGTAACGATGAACAGAAAAATAAAGTGTCCAGGGTTCCCATCCCTGGATCTGGTCCTAATGCTAGTCCTGTTGTCACTAATGCTCGCTGTTCTGTTGTCCCTAATGCCTGCTGTTCTGTTATTCCTAGAGCCTGTTGTTATGTTGTCCCTAATGCCTGCTGTTCTGTTATTCCTAGAGCCTGTTGTTCTGTTGTCCCTAATGCCTGCTGTTCTGTTATTCCTAGAGCCTGTTGTTATGTTGTCCCTAATGCCTGCTGTTCTGTTATTCCTAGAGCCTGTTGTTCTGTTGTCCCTAATGCCTGCTGTTCTGTTATTCCTAGAGCCTGTTGTTATGTTGTCCCTAATGCCTGCTGTTCTGTTATTCCTAGAGCCTGTTGCTCTGTTGTCCCTAATGCCTGCTGTTCTCTTGTCCTGTTCAATAGAGGCGGGCTAATACCTGTTGTACGGTTGTTCCTAATGCCTGCTCTGTTCTCCATAAAACCTGCTGCTCAATTGTTCATAATGCCTGTTTTTCTGTTGTCCCTAATGCCTGTTATTCTGTTGTCCCCAATACCTGCTGCTCTATTGTTCATAATGCCTGTTATTCTGTTGTCCCTAATACCTGCTTCTCTATTGTTCATAATGCCTGTTTTTCTGTTGTCCCTAATGTCTGTTCTCCCAAAGGTACCTGGTGCCAGGAATCCTCAGGCCTGCGACACAGCCACACCAGGGCCCAGGCTGGTATCTGTAGAACGGAGAGTAGCGCCAAGCACCAGCCTACAGCGTCCGCCCAGTCCGGGTAGTCGTAGTGGCCGTAGTGCAGCGGCTCGTGGCGGACGATGGAGTACACCAGCACGAACTACACACACGGTGAAGTGACAACTAGAGAGTCAGGGATGGAAAAACATCCATTAAAACGCTTCAAAACATTAGTTACATACACAAACATTTATGGAGATAGATCTAGAAAAGAATTGAAGAAGGAAGAAAAAGACTGAATAATCAACAACTGAGAATATCTACGGGGGGCAAACATTACTTAGAGGATAAAAAGTAAAAGCTTGAAAATTAATATGATTGAATAAACTGATTTAAGGAATCTCTGGTCTTGTACTAGTCCAATCCTAAAAATGACTGCGAGTCACTAAGTGAGGCTTTGGCAAATTGTAAATTTAGAATCAAATTGGCAATAAGCAAAATTGTGGGGTAATTACAGGCGTTCATAATTACTATAATTATCATGGCACGTACTATGATTCCACTCCACTACATTACTTACCGCTAGCACTATCGGTGTACTGTACTTCCAAGTCAATTGCCAGTACAATCCTGGACGTTGGTTCAGCATGAACTGGATGTCATTGCAGATGTTGTCCAGACCTGCCAACACACAGATAATCCTAGTTTAGTATTCCTCTCGATATATGTAAATAAGATCGTAAGAATGAATGTTGTGTCGTAACCTGCTCAATCTAATTGCTCAATGACAGAAGATACAATATTTTATTTTCCTTTCTTTTTAGTGCATTTGAATAAACTTTTTAAAATGTATTTTTATTTATTTAGTTAGTTTTTAGTCATAAATTTACAAAAAAGTTCACTGGGGATTAGACCTTAAATAGACGGAAGCCTGCTCGCGACGGATTGGTCAATTCTTTGTAAGGGGCGTAACATAAGACTTAAAAAGAAATTTGTTCATTCCTGGCCATTCCGATCACCAAGAAGTCTGAAAATTCGTACACTTGCATTGTCCCGAAAAGTGTACCAAATTTCAGATTCGTACGTGCTCTAAAAGTATATTAAAATTAATTTGCAAAATTTGAAAGGCAATTTGGAAATTTGGCCATTCCGACCACCCAGAAGTCTGAAAATTTGTACACTTGCATTGTTCATTTGACTGAGTGAGTGCTAAAAGCTTCATACTTCTATGTGATCTGGAAGTATATCAAAATTAATTTACAAAATTTGAAAGGAAATTTTGAATTTTCCCCATTTTGGGCCACCCTGATAACCCAAAAGCCTGAAAAATTTGTCAACTTGCATTGTCATCGGGTTCTGAAGAGTGTACCAAATTTCAGATTCCTACGTGCCTTAAAAATATACTAAAAATCGATTGCAAGATTTGTGGACAGACGGACGGACGGACAGACAGGGAAGCAAGTTGAATAAAAGCTTTTAATAAAGAGTGAAGACCATACTATGGCTAGACAGAATAGTACTCACCGTAGACCCATACTAAGACGACACTCTCCATCACGGCGATGAAGATAAGCGCCAGTCCACCGCCGTACTTATCCAGAAGCTCCAGAATGTATTGACCTCCCTGGAACATACATAGGTACTGTAGTTAAGTCATACAGTGATATGTTTCGTCAAATTACAGTTATTATGTTCGCGATTGTGAACAATTTTAAATCTTTTTTTTTTTTTTTAATGATTACAAAAACATTATCATCCAGCTCACGTGTTGGAATACGTGGAAATGAACTGAAATACTCTCTGTCAAAATCTGGAGCTCTTGGCCACCCTGAGACCAGATAATAAACCACCCAACTAGATGAAAAAGACTTCCTCCGTACCATCAAGGTCCAATTCCACCAAGAATGGAAATCTACTGCTGTTTTGTACAGAGCAGGAGTTCCTAAGGTCTTAAGAGTTCGATAGGGACATTTTGACCATTTGGAAAAAAACCAATCAAGTTCACCTTTATAGCTGGTACAGAGCATGAGGGAAAATTCTGTCATCTCAGTAACCTACGTACCTTGGTGCAGCAGGGTAGACCCAGTAGGAAGAAGATGCTAGCTGCACTGATGCACAGTGTCGCCTTGTGGTTCCTGAGCCACTGGAATTCATCTGCGATGCTTGTCAGTACATTCTCCATCAGTGCGAACTGGACATCAAGATTAAACTGTTATCTAACAGGCATCCTCTATTTACATATTGGTTTAACTTGTTTATATCATAATCTCTTTTTTTTTTTCGCGCGCGAGACCCAAATTTATAAATAAAAGACAATTCGCTGAGTCCCTTTAGTTTATTAATTTTTTATCCCGACAATACAAGCTTTTGGTAGTAACAGCCTTTCGACAGGTATAACTAACATACTAAAACTTAGAATTACTAGTTTTAGTATCGTAGCTACTATACCTGTCGAAGGGCTGTTACTACTGAGAGCTTGTTTTGTCGTGATGGTAGACAATTAAATTGCATATTCCAAGCTGGAAATATGTTAGCAACTTGTTCTGACCCCTAAACCTATATTGTATCAATGCTTCATTGTGATGGAGTTATTGTCTGAATCCCGATATACATGCTGAAAGACATAGCTTCCTTAAGTTTTATCCATGAGCATATATTCCTCCAGAGTAGTTAGGAGAACAAGAGAAAGTGATAAAATACCTCGCTGTCCAGTCCCAGGATGAAGAGCATCACAAAGAAGAGAAACGACCAGAGTTGAGGTACTGGAAGTCTGGACAAGGCCTCAGGGTAGGCCACAAACGCCAGTCCGGGACCTGGAAGTCCATACAGTATCTGTAAATTTGGGACCAAACAACGATGTCACTGGACTCACCGCTGGCTACGACGTCCTTTACTTCAGTCCCGGGACCTAGGTCGTGGGCCATGGCTCCCAGAACGGAGAAGATGACCAGTCCGGATATGACACTGGTCAGCGTGTCCATCACACTGACCACTAGCGCATCGCTGGACATATCACTCCAATGGAGACACCGAATCCTCATTGAGTGGTGACATTGTTCAAATCCTACCTCTGCTATACTTCATGTTTTAAAACAATAATAGAGAAAGAAAAAAAAGGCATCTCCTTATCGTGTAACTTAAAGCTGCTGATGGCTTGCGCCATCTATCGGAATAAACATCATGACGCAAGCCATCAGAAACTTTCAGTTGCAAGATAAGGAGATGCCTTTTTTTCTTCATTTATGCACCTTATCTCAGTACAATATCACAATAGTACTATTTTTTTCACAATAATAGTGAAGTTTTACAGGACAGCGCAAGAGAAGAAACATTCAGAAAAGGGAGTCGTGTGTAAACGGATATTTATATAAACAATCACTTGTAAATAACTAATATTTTCTGAATAATTATGCACCTGGGCGAATCCTGTGTAGGGCATAGGTCCCCAATAAAAGGCTTGTTGTTGTTAAACAATAATAGAATTGCTATAAAATAGGTGACAATCTTACAACATGGGTTGTGTGGCTATGTGTATCTTTATTAAAATCTAAGAATGAGCCAGTTTCGAGCAGCAAAAAGGCTATTCGACTGTTGTTTTAACTGTTAAAAGAGATAAGTAAAAAGGATCAAAGTGTGAAGACGGCTATCAGTGCACCATGTACCGGAAGATGTTGTTCCTGAAGTCATTGTAGCTGGAGTACATGATGAGAGCGCCCATGGACACACTGAGGGAGAAGAACATCTGTCCAGCCGCGCTCTGCCACACCTGGAACATGGGACAGTGGTTGTCACGGCAGGCTATACACAAGTAATTGTACTTTCATTAGAACATGGGATAATTGTTGCCATAGCATATACTTTCATTGGAACACGGAACAGTGGTTGTTGTGTCTTGTTAAATATCCTCATTAAAATATGGGGCAGTGGCTGTTATGGCATCCAAATTACCCTCATCAGAACATGGGATGATTGTTGCTAAGGCATATACTCGTAATTTCATTCGAACATGGGGTATAATTTTTGTCTTTATATATATCTTCATTGGAACAACACAACAGTGGACATAGATTGAAAAATAAAAGAATCCTGGTGCTAAATCGAGAGAATCCACGGCAATATCAGGAGTGAGATGGAGATATAGAAGAGAGAACCTGGACGTCCAGTAGACGATGCCAGTCCGGCAGCAGGAAGTAACGGACTCCCGCCCAGGCTCCAGGCTGGGCCAGTCCCGTGCCTAGGAGGATGAGAAGGACGAGATAGGGGAACGTGGCGGCGAAGTACACGACCTGTAGAACACACACAGATAGATACACTCTACATAGTCCCCAAATAGACACACACTCCACCGCTACATACTAGCACAACATATCCACTCCACATAGCCACACTAGTCCGAAATACATACACACACACAGATAGATACACTAGCACAACATAGACACTACACCTACACTAGAACAACAATCAATAGAACAACATAGAAACTCCACCTAGACACACTAGCACAACATAGACACTACATCTACACTAGAACAACATAGACACTACACATACACTAGAACAACATAGAAACTCCACCTAGACACACTAGAACAACATACACACTACACCTACACTAGAACAACAATCAATAGAACAACATAGAAACTCCACCTATACACACTAGCACAACATAGACACTACACATACACTAGAACAACAATCAATAGAACAACATAGAAACTCCACCTAGATACACTAGCACAACATAGACACTACACCTACACTATAACAACAATCAATAGAACAACATAGAAACTCCACCTAGACACACTAGCACAACATAGACACACACAGATATAAACATACCAACACAACATAGACAAGAATATAACACACCACTATTAATAAAATTTGAAACTATTATTACAACTTTTTTTTTTCTCCAACATAAAAAAAAATTCTGCGATGTTCACACCAGAAACAATTAGAAAGTTATTTTACTTTGAGAAAAAAGTGAGATACTCATTTCTACCGCTAGACCTACTCGCCGTTAACAAAAATAGTTTCATTTTTAAAGCACAATTTATCCTAACCTATCGTATTTATATATCGTATTTATATAAATCGTACTTATATACTTGTACTTATCTTGTTACCAATAGTCTGCATATTACCAAAAAGAGACACAATTTCGTGCTAATAATTTCAAATTTTATTAACATATACACACATACAGATAGATAGACAGAAAGAAGAGAGTGTACCTTGCCAGAAGTCTTGATCCCTCTGACCAGACACACCACCACCACCAGCCAGCTCACTGCCAGACATCCCACCAACTCAGGACGGAGTTCTCCGGGATGTTCAATGCCAGGGGACAACTCCAGTACTCTCTGCCTGGACATACTTCCCGTGTCCTCCCACACACAGCTGATTTACTTATTGAAAAGTTTTAAAATAGAGAGAGGAAGAACGTAGGACTATATATATATATAAACAAATTCAGTTGAGACTCCTATTAAGAACATAGACTAAACACATGGCTAAACCCGGGCGGTGGTCCACGTGTCCTCCCACAGACAGCTGATTTACTTATACAAAGTTTTAAAAGAGAGAGAGGAAGAACGTCGGACTAAACAAATTCAGTAGAGACTCCTATTGAGAACATAGACTAAACACATGGCTAAACCCGGGAGGTGGTCCACGTGTCCTCCTACAGACAGCTGATTTACTCATTGAAATGTTTTAAAAGAGAGAGAGAGGAAGAACGTCGGACTAAAAACTGCAGTAGAGACTCCTATTGAGAACATAGACTAAACACATGGCTAAACCCGGGAGGTGGTCCACGTATCCTCACACAGACAACTGATTTACTTATACAAAGTTTTAAAATAGAGAGAGGAATAACGTCGAACTAAACAAATTCAGTAGAGACTCCTATTGAGAACATAGACTAAACACATGGCTAAACCCGGGAGGTGGTCCACGTGTCCTCCTACAGACAGCTGATTTACTCATTGAAATGTTTTAAAAGAGAGAGAGAGGAAGAACGTCGGACTAAAAACTGCAGTAGAGACTCCTATTGAGAACATAGACTAAACACATGGCTAAACCCGGGAGGTGGTCCACGTCTCCTCCCACAGACAACTGATTTACTTATTGAAAAGTTTTAAAAGAGAGAGAGAGGAAGAACGTCGGACTAAACAAATTCAGTAGAGACTCCTATTGAGAACATAGACTAAACACATGGCTAAACCCGGGAGGTGGTCCACGTGTCCTCCCACAGACAACTGATTTACTTATACAAAGTTTTAAAATAGAGAGAGGAAGAACGTCGAACTAAACAAATTCAGTAGAGACTCCTATTGAGAACATAGACTAAACACATGGCTAAACCCGGGAGGTGGTCCACGTGTCCTCCCACAGAAAACTGATTTACTTATTGAAAAGTTTTAAAAGAGAGAGAGAGGAAGAACGTCAAACTAAAAACTGCAGTAGAGACTCCTATTGAGAACATAGACTAAACACATGGCTAAACCCGGGAGGTGGTCCACGTGTCCTCCCACAGACAACTGATTTACTTATACAAAGTTTTAAAATAGAGAGAGGAAGAACGTCAAACTAAAAACTGCAGTAGAGACTCCTATTGAGAACAGAGACTAAACACATGGCTAAACCCGGGAGGTGATCCACGTGTCCTCCCACAGACAACTGATTTACTTATACAAAGTTTTAAAAGAGAGAGAGGAAGAACGTCGGACTAAACAAATTCAGTAGAGACTCCTATTGAGAACATAGACTAAACACATGGCTAAACCCGGGAGGTGGTCCACGTGTCCTCCCACAGACAACTGATTTACTTATACAAAGTTTTAAAAGAGAGAGAGGAAGAACGTCGGACTAAACAAATTCAGTAGAGACTCCTATTGAGAACATAGACTAAACACATGGCTAAACCCGGGAGGTGATCCACGTGTCCTCCCACAGACAACTGATTTACTTATACAAAGTTTTAAAATAGAGAGAGGAAGAACGTCAAACTAAAAACTGCAGTAGAGACTCCTATTGAGAACATAGACTAAACACATGGCTAAACCCGGGAGGTGATCCACGTGTCCTCCCACAGACAACTGCTTTACTTATACAAAGTTTTAAAATAGAGAGAGGAAGAACGTCAAACTAAAAACTGCAGTAGAGACTCCTATTGAGAACAGAGACTAAACACATGGCTAAACCCGGGAGGTGATCCACGTGTCCTCCCACAGACAACTGATTTACTTATACAAAGTTTTAAAATAGAGAGAGGAAGAACGTCAAACTAAAAACTGCAGTAGAGACTCCTATTGAGAACATAGACTAAACACATGGCTAAACCCGGGAGGTGATCCACGTGTCCTCCCACAGACAACTGATTTACTTATACAAAGTTTTAAAATAGAGAGAGGAAGAACGTCAAACTAAAAACTGCAGTAGAGACTCCTATTGAGAACAGAGACTAAACACATGGCTAAACCCGGGAGGTGATCCACGTGTCCTCCCACAGACAACTGATTTACTTATACAAAGTTTTAAAATAGAGAGAGGAAGAACGTCGGACTAAACAAATTCAGTAGAGACTCCTATTGAGAACATAGACTAAACACATGGCTAAACCCGGGAGGTGGTCCACGTGTCCTCCCACAGACAACTGATTTACTTATACAAAGTTTTAAAAGAGAGAGAGGAAGAACGTCGAACTAAACAAATTCAGTAGAGACTCCTATTGAGAACATAGACTAAACACATGGCTAAACCCGGGAGGTGATCCACGTGTCCTCCCACAGACAACTGATTTACTTATACAAAGTTTTAAAATAGAGAGAGGAAGAACGTCGGACTAAACAAATTCAGTAGAGACTCCTATTGAGAACATAGACTAAACACATGGCTAAACCCGGGAGGTGGTCCACGTGTCCTCCCACAGACAACTGATTTACTTATACAAAGTTTTAAAAGAGAGAGAGGAAGAACGTCGAACTAAACAAATTCAGTAGAGACTCCTATTGAGAACATAGACTAAACACATGGCTAAACCCGGGAGGTGATCCACGTGTCCTCCCACAGACAACTGATTTACTTATACAAAGTTTTAAAATAGAGAGAGGAAGAACGTCGAACTAAACAAATTCAGTAGAGACTCCTATTGAGAACATAGACTAAACACATGGCTAAACCCGGGAGGTGGTCCACGTGTCCTCCCACAGACAGCTGATTTACTTATACAAAGTTTTAAAATAGAGAGGAAGAACGTAGGACTAAACAAATTCAGTAGAGACTCCTATTGAGAACATAGACTAAACACATGGCTAAACCCGGGAGGTGGTCCACGTGTCCTCCCACAGACAACTGATTTACTTATACAAAGTTTTAAAATAGAGAGAGGAAGAACATCGAACTAAACAAATTCAGTAGAGACTCCTATTGAGAACATAGACTAAACACATGGCTAAACCCGGGAGGTGGTCCACGTGTCCTCCCACAGACAACTGATTTACTTATACAAAGTTTTAAAATAGAGAGAGGAAGAACATCGAACTAAACAAATTCAGTAGAGACTCCTATTGAGAACATAGACTAAACACATGGCTAAACCCGGGAGGTGGTCCACGTGTCCTCCCACAGACAGCTGATTTACTTATTGAAAAGTTTTAAAAGAGAGAGGAAGAACGTCGAACTAAACAAATTCAGTAGAGACTCCTATTGAGAACAAAGACTAAACACATGGCTAAACCCGGGAGGTGGTCCACGTGTCCTCCCACAGACAGCTGATTTACTTATACAAAGTTTTAAAAGAGAGAGGAAGAACGTCGAACTAAACAAATTCAGTAGAGACTCCTATTGAGAACATAGACTAAACACATGGCTAAACCCGGGAGGTGATCCACGTGTCCTCCCACAGACAGCTGATTTACTTATACAAAGTTTTAAAAGAGAGAGAGGAAGAACGTCGAACTAAACAAATTCAGTAGAGACTCCTATTGAGAACATAGACTAAACACATGGCTAAACCCGGGAGGTGGTCCACGTGTCCTCCCACAGACAGCTGATTTACTTATACAAAGTTTTAAAATAGAGAGGAAGAACGTCGAACTAAACAAATTCAGTAGAGACTCCTATTGAGAACATAGACTAAACACATGGATAAACCCGGGAGGTGGTCCACGTGTCCTCCCACAGACAGCTCATTTACTTATACAAAGTTTTAAAAGAGAGAGAGGAAGAACGTAGGACTAAACAAATTCAGTAGAGACTCCTATTGAGAACAAAGACTAAACACATGGCTAAACCCGGGAGGTGGTCCACGTGTCCTCCCACAGACAGCTGATTTACTTATACAAAGTTTTAAAAGAGAGAGAGGAAGAACGTAGGACTAAACAAATTCAGTAGAGACTCCTATTGAGAACATAGACTAAACACATGGCTAAACCCGGGAGGTGGTCCACGTGTCCTCCCACAGACAGCTGATTTACTTATACAAAGTTTTAAAAGAGAGAGAGGAAGAACGTAGGACTAAACAAATTCAGTAGAGACTCTTATTGAGAACAAAGACTAAACACATGTCTAAACCCGGGAGGTGGTCCACGTGTCCTCCCACAGACAGCTGATTTACTTATACAAAGTTTTAAAATGGAGAGAGGAAGAACGTAGGACTAAACAAATTCAGTAGAGACTCCTATTGAGAACAAAGACTAAACACATGTCTAAACCCGGGAGGTGATCCACGTGTCCTCCCACAGACAGCTGATTTACTTATTGAAAAGTTTTAAAAGAGAGAGAGGAAGAACGTCGGACTAAACAAATTCAGTAGAGATTCCTATTGAGAACAAAGACTAAACACATGTCTAAACCCGGGAGGTGATCCACGTGTCCTCCCACAGACAGCTGATTTACTTATACAAAGTTTTAAAATGGAGAGAGGAAGAACGTAGGACTAAACAAATTCAGTAGAGACTCCTATTGAGAACAAAGACTAAACACATGTCTAAACCCGGGAGGTGATCCACGTGTCCTCCCACAGACAGCTGATTTACTTATTGAAAAGTTTTAAAAGAGAGAGAGGAAGAACGTAGGACTAAAAACTGCAGTAGAGACTCCTATTGAGAACATAGACTAAACACATGGCTAAACCCGGGAGGTGGTCCACGTGTCCTCCCACAGACAGCTGATTTACTTATACAAAGTTTTAAAAGAGAGAGAGGAAGAACGTCGAACTAAACAAATTCAGTAGAGACTCCTATTGAGAACAAAGACTAAACACATGTCTAAACCCGGGAGGTGATCCACGTGTCCTCCCACAGACAGCTGATTTACTTATTGAAAAGTTTTAAAAGAGAGAGAGGAAGAACGTAGGACTAAACAAATTCAGTAGAGACTCCTATTGAGAACATAGACTAAACACATGTCTAAACCCGGGAGGTGGTCCACGTGTCCTCCCACAGACAGCTGATTTACTTATACAAAGTTTTAAAAGAGAGAGAGGAAGAACGTCGGACTAAACAAATTCAGTAGAGACTCCTATTGAGAACATAGACTAAACACATGGCTAAACCCGGGAGGTGGTCCACGTGTCCTCCCACAGACAGCTGATTTACTTATTGAAAAGTTTTAAAAGAGAGAGGAAGAACGTCGAACTAAACAAATTCAGTAGAGACTCCTATTGAGAACAAAGACTAAACACATGGCTAAACCCGGGAGGTGATCCACGTGTCCTCCCACAGACAGCTGATTTACTTATACAAAGTTTTAAAAGAGAGAGAGGAAGAACGTCGAACTAAACAAATTCAGTAGAGACTCCTATTGAGAACAAAGACTAAACACATGGCTAAACCCGGGAGGTGATCCACGTGTCCTCCCACAGACAGCTGATTTACTTATACAAAGTTTTAAAAGAGAGAGGAAGAACGTCGAACTAAACAAATTCAGTAGAGACTCCTATTGAGAACAAAGACTAAACACATGGCTAAACCCGGGAGGTGATCCACGTGTCCTCCCACAGACAACTGATTTACTTATACAAAGTTTTAAAAGAGAGAGAGGAAGAACGTCGAACTAAACAAATTCAGTAGAGACTCCTATTGAGAACATAGACTAAACACATGGCTAAACCCGGGAGGTGGTCCACGTGTCCTCCCACAGACAACTGATTTACTTATTGAAAAGTTTTAAAATAGAGAGAGGAAGAACGCGTAGGACTAAACAAATTCAGTAGAGACTCCTATTGAGAACATAGACTAAACACATGGCTAAACCCGGGAGGTGGTCCACGTGTCCTCCCACACACAGCTGATTTACTTATACAAAGTTTTAAAAGAGAGAGAGGAACAACTGATAAGAATAGATAAGAAGAAACTTGTCAAGTAAAAATATCAGACCTCCAGGGAAAAGTATCTTTTCAAAAACCTTTTTAATATCTAGCTTTCGGTCACGAACGCCCTTCTACAGGAGAAAACATGGTATAAGAATCTCGTGCCATTACAGTAAAGTATTCCATGAGAGAACATCAACAATGACTCTATTTCATCATAAAGATTCCTTATGATTAACATGACAGTCTCTTAAAAGAGACCAACTCCAGGAAAGGCTAGATTTATTCACGTTTTGAAGCTATGATATCTCATGGAAGCTACACCTATCCCCCGATTTACACGGTACTTTTACACGGTTTTCCAAATAAGTTTTTTTGTTTTTATCGCACTATATTAAATGCTACTGTGATTGAACACATGCGCTGTATACACATCTCACGAGGATTCTCCCGAGCTTATGTGCTGACTACATATTTTAACCTGTCAATGCATTTTATATTTTTATTTCTGTGTACACCTATCCCCCGATTTACACGTTTTTCTCAGGAACGTATCTACCGTGTAAATAGAGAGATAGGTGTACTGTTGTAATATTGTCGCCCAGAAAAAAAAATGAAAGCTTTCCATTTTATCTTAATAACATAAATAATTTTATTCGCGATCGAACGTTGTGGCCCACTGTACATATTACATTCATACAATGGACGTTCATGGGAAAAGGAATTCTATGGTGGTATTTGTCTTAATAAAGACATGTATTGCCCTTAACTTGATTGTTATATTGTGTTTATACTTTTGTAATTATTTTAGAGAATATTTAGATAAAAATTATAATAAAGAGACAAGGGTCGCCTCTCCCGTCAAAATAGACGTCTAAAACCAGACGCCATCTATTGACCGTCGCCGCAACTAGCGGCCTCGGGTCGGTGACAAAGTTGGGGCGACAGTCAATAGATGGCATCTGGTTTTAGACGTCTATTTTGACGGGAGAGGCGACCCATGTCTCTTTATATCAATTTCCTCCCGGCAAAATTTTCAAAAATACATGGTCCATTATAAAAGTAATGAGCATAATGTTATTGTGACGCGACGATAGATAGCAGCACGGTAAAACCGTGGGAATTGTGGTGGAGGGATATGCCCTTTCAATCCATCCGGTCGTCAGTTGAGTTCGAGCAGTGTGAGGGGAAATACATGCCTCCGCTTAAAGTGTGTTTTCAACTTTTGTAACATAGCGCGATGGAGCGTTCGCTTGAACAACGTTACGCCATAAAGTTTTGCGTGAGGCTTGGAAAAAATGCAACCGAAACATTCCAGATGCTGCAAAAAGCCTTCAAGGACGATTGCCTTTCAAGATCACAGTCTGGGAAGTGGCACAAGGCGTTCAAGGAGGGCCGGGAGGAGGTCGCCGACGAACCCCGTTCAGGACGCCCAGCAACGGCCAGAACTGACGAGAACGTGGATCGTGTGCTCGAAGTTTTGCGTACCGACCGTCGATTAAGCATCCAGCAAATTGCTGACACATTACACATGTCCACATTTGTGGTAAATAGGATAGTGACCGAGGATCTGCAAATGCCTAAGGTCTGTGCGAAGCTTGTGCCGAAAGTGTTGACGCAAGACCAGAAAGAACTTAGAGTTTTGTGCTGTCAAGAATTGTTTGATTTGATTCAAAATGAACCAGGCTTTCTGAACTCTGTAGTAACCGGAGACGAATCCTTGATGTTTGAATACGACCCAGAGTCGAAAAGGCAGAACGGTGCATGGCACACAAAATCATCCCCACGCCCCAAGAAAGCGCGAATGAGCAAGTCGCGCATCAAAACGATGATCATTGTCTTCTTTGACACCCGAGGAATAGTCCATTGTGAGTTTGTACCGCAGGGACAAACTGTAAACTCAGCCTTTTACCTGGAGGTGCTCAGGAGATTGAAACGCCGGATCGCACGCGTGAGGACTGACATTAAAGACACGGCCAAGCTCCACCATGACAATGCCACCAGTCACACAGCCTTCATCATTACCAACTTCCTGGCCCGGAGCAACACCCCGGTGATCCCTCACCCCCCTTACAGTCTCGACTTAGCTCCATGTGACTTCTTTTTGTTTTCGCGACTCAAGAGAGAGATGAAAGGAAAACATTGGGAAACCGTGGAAAACATCCAACACCATGTTACAACGTTCTTGAGAAGCATTCCTGTCGAGGAGTTTCAGGGTGCCTTTTAGGCGTGGCAAACGCGTCTCCGCAAGTGTATTGGTGCAGGAGGAATGTATTTTGAAGAAAATTGAACATTCGCACAAATTACGATCAATAAATGTATTTTTTGCCAGTAAATGCTCATTACTTTCATAATGGACCCTGTATAATGAGAGGGTTTTTGATTTCCATTTTTGGTAAAATCTCTCACCGGTTTCGCCAGTATAATCCTCCAGATATTTATTAAACCGCTTTTTATTTATTTAATCCCCGACGTTTCGATGACTTTGTATCACCCTTCTCAGTGGAATAAGTTCTTGGATTTTAGCGCCTTTTTATAAACACGGTTTTTTTTTTTAAATATTTATAAAACGTTAAACGCTATTTTTTTTTTTTTACCATATCCTAACTAACAAATAATTTATTAAATTATATTTATTACTTCCAAAATTAAAAGAGTATCTCAAAATAGTGTTTAAGAAAAACATCGGCTACATTGAAAAATAAATGTTTTTTTAAAAGACTTAATAGAACATGGTTTTGTAGAGTCCCACGTGGTCTAGTGGCTAGGATATCTGGCTTTCACCCAGAAGGCCCGGGTTCGATTCCCGGCGTGGGAAGTTTTTTTTTTTTTTTTTTTAATATTATAATTTTTTTTAAACTCATTTTAACAGGAGAATGTGAACATCATGACACAAATATGGACCAACAGCCCGAAACGCGTACATGGTTAACTTTTTAAAAACTTATTAATCCAATACGGATTTATGGTCAATTCTGGAATAATCAAAAATCAACGATTGGTTGATATTTATTCCTACAGATATCGTAAGCCATCAACAACTTTCAGTTGCACCATCAGGAGATGCCTTTTTTCTTAATTTATCTACCTGATCCCTGTACAATTTCATTTTTTTAATACTATTTTTTCACATTTTTATAAGTATAAAAACACTCAAAGTCTCATCAAGGGCTTCAATAAACTAAACCTCATCAATAAGTAATGATGTAAAAACTTGTCGCAAAATTTGTCACAATTTTCAACGATAATAATCGAATTGAAGACATTTTAAATATAACACTTTTGACCAGAGATAAGAACTACAACTTTGTTGGAAAAAAAAAAGAATAGTAAATCAATGATCTTGAAATACTTTTACACTGACAACACTGTAATATAAAAACGAGAACAAAGGAGTGTTTTGTTTTACAAAATTAGTAATTGTAATGTAAATTGTTAAATGTTCTTTTCTCTCTCTCTCTTTGAAAATAATAAATTTAAAATACTTTCTTAAAAGGTAAAATCGCCTAATTCTTTAAAACCACTTCAGCTGTAAGTAAACTTGTTATTTGTTGTTTCATTGTCTGAACCATAAGAGATTCCCAACAAACTTTGATGATGTCTTTTACATTTATAATAATTCACATTTTACATTGTATTTTCTGATAAAGCTACTCCAGGAAACTGGGTTATAAATATCTCTCTGATAAAGCTACATATATTGCATATAAAACTACATATTTTTTTCATTATATTTCTTTATAAAAATATCGTAATCCAATGAGGGTATATGTACTTTCAATAAAAGAGGCATATATAGGTTTAATTATGAATTTGGAAATGCTGCTACTCTCTTCAGTTTTACCAGATATTTGCATAAGTATATATAATAAAAACTATTTACATACTCCCAATAGACTTGACTTGAAGATTTCAGCCCCACTCTGGTGGCGTTTGCCTGAAACCACAACATAGAGTGTTATGCAACTTAATATAATGAAATCTTAATTTCTTCACATAAGTAAAATGAGCTACTTCTATATTGATTGGATTTTTTTGCATAAAGAATTCCTTAGAATTTTGAAGGAGCAGATTTCAACAATAAAGGTATCCATACAATAGTTGTTCTTCTTCTTCTTACTTATCTTCCCTCAATCATACTAAGGTATCAAGCATGTAAAGCTTAAGACTTTTGATGGTGTCTGCTGGGGAAGAGTAGAGCTCATCAATGGATGAGTCATATAAAATGAAAGGATATAAAAGCACGAATGTTTCTTTTATACATAATACAAACTTCTACTGTGGTGAACCCTCCCAGCGGTTTCACCAATTTAATCCACCATACCGCGCTTCTCAGATATCTAATACTGTATTGGACGATTCTGCTTATATACGCAGTACTGAAGGGAGGAATCTCAGAAATGGTTTTCAATGAGTCAATACAGTCAATAATGTGCGTGGCAAGGATAAAATACTCAGGAGATAAGTTTCTTCATTGATTTATTAAGACATCAAGCTTTCGGGCACAGCGTGGCCCTTCTACAGGATCCTTTCTAAACGGTAAAATCTTCCCAATTACATGCGTGGCAAGGATAAAATACTCAGGAGATAAGTTTCTTCATTGATTTATTAAGACATCAAGCTTTCGGGCACAGCGTGGCCCTTCTACAGGATCCTGATTCCTTCAGAATTTTGAAGGAGCAGATTTCAACAATAAAGGTATCCATACAATAGTTGTTCTTCTTCTTCTTACTTATCTTCCCTCAATCATACTAAGGTATCAAGCATGTAAAGCTTAAGACTTTTGATGGTGTCTGCTGGGGAAGAGTAGAGCTCATCAATGGATGAGTCATATAAAATGAAAGGATATAAAAGCACGAATGTTTCTTTTATACATAATACAAACTTCTACTGTGGTGAACCCTCCCAGCGGTTTCGCCAATTTAATCCACCAGACCGCTTCTCGGATCTCTAATACTGTATTGGACGATTCTGCTTATATACGCAGTACTGAAGGGAGGAATCTCAGAAATGGTTTTCAATGAGTCAATACAGTCAATAATGTGTTTTGGGGTTGCAGGTTGAGAATTGTAATTACAATAGATATAAGATACAATAGATATGAATCTCCTGTATATGAATTAAATAAAGAAACAGGTTTCTGGAGATGTTTGTTTTTATTGTAATCTCAAGCTTCGGTCATTACCACCCTTCTAAAAGACTATAGAAATGAACAAATGATAAACTGACAAGCTGTCACAAAATTTAATAAAGTCGGTGGATGAGAGGGTAACACGCTCGATTCCCGACAGTCATGAACCGGGATTGAATCCCGCGCGTTAAAATTTGTTTAATATGTGAATAACCTTCACATATTATTCATTGTTTCAATTATCATGAACTAGGTTGCTCTTGCTGAGCGGTACCTATTAATGTGATTTGAACCAGGTCACAAAATTTTGATGAAATTATATCATTTATATAAATACGACATTTGTAGGTTTAGCAAGATAACTTTTTTTTTCGAAAACGAATTCGAAAACTGTTGGGAGTTGAGAGAAATGATTTTACCAGCGTTTATTTAATATCTCAAAGATGGAAATTTAGCTGGGAGAATATTGGTGAATACATAACCTAAAAAAACCTCTAACTGACCGAAGTATCTATTTTTCACAGAAATATAAATGCCGGCCAGGTAACCTCTTACTTCAGGACATGACCTCAAGTTTTAACGTTTATTTTGACGGGAGAGAGATGACCTTTATATACCTCAATATCCTCCCAGCAAGATTTAATCAATATTAAATATTTTTGCATATTTTCTGGAGATCGGTAAATAATACCCCGACTAATGAATAAATTCGTTGAAAGAGTGTTTATCAAAATTCGAAACTATTATAGACGCGTATGATTATTTTAAAAATAAAACAATTTCTACTGTCCTTACTGCAATGGAAAAATTAATGGAAGGGCCTGGCTCATCAGTGGTGAACCCTCCCAGCGGTTTCGTCAGTTTTAATCTACCATACCGCTGTTATATTGCATTTTTGGAACTTCCTTTTATACTAATGATAGACTCTTGGAATGGGTATTTTAGATGAACTGTGGATATAAGCTTTTAATGTCATGCTTGGTCAGGCTCAAGGGCATATGTCCAAAGTGATTTAGAATGCCATTAATTCTAACAGGTGATGGAATGGATAACATAATACAGTTGAATATCGTTAACAGAAGTTCAAATATACGAAACCTGATTATAAGGTAATAGAGCTTCATCTATATATAAGAAGGAAAAAAAAGCATTAAATCACGCGAATGTTTGTTATATATATTTTAAAAACTTCAATTGTACTATCAGCGATGAAACTCCGCCTTTACCGGTCCCAAGCCAGGATGAAAAAGGAGGAAGGGGAACAGTAACAAGCTTGCTAAAAAAAAAATCTGGGCTTAACTGGCCCGGCTGATATTACCCTGTAAGATGATAATGTGTAAGTGATACTGATGCTAGACTCTTGGAATACGATACATTAGCACGCCGTCTGTTATATAAAAGAGAGTGTATATTGTGATGATCATTCTGTAAGGCTGAGAGATGTACCTGTGACTCCCGGACATAGCAGTCGGTGGCGTTGACCGGACACACCATCCAGGGCAACGTGGAGCTGAACGTGGCTCCCATGTAGAACAGAGTGTAGGCCATAATGACATTGTAGTAGACAACTACAATGATAGATACTGTCATCATGGCACAGCCGATTCCTGTAGATACACCCCATAGAAAGTCATTATCCCTGAGGACATAGTAGTGTACCATAGTTAGCTTACTCTAT
>CP092868.1:14019206-14061812 GCA_030710605.1 Cordylochernes scorpioides
TTTAATCCAATATATGCCTTTTTATTATCTAATATATTTTTATACATAGAATATATATTTTTAAACTATGTTTTCGGTAACACCCGGGTTTCTGGAGCTCAGAATGTCAACTACATGGATTTTAGGTATAAAATCCTAATTAATAAATTAATAATGACAGATTTTTTTTACGTTTGAAAATGATTAAAGATTATTGTTTAATCCGTATATATATATATACGTTAGATATAATAAAAAGGCATATATTGGATTTAATAAAATATTTATTTTGCCAATATTTTATTAAATCCAATATATGCCTTTTTATTATCTAATGAATTAAATATGAATTGCTCTATTTTCAAATATATATATATACGTGTATGAAATATTTATACTTTATTTATAAAAGGTTCGTTTTTGGATAAATTATCCAGGAAGTATGGCGCGTATAAACCAAACGAAATTTTAAAAGAATAAAAATATGTTGATACAATATGAGCTTTTATTATTAATACGTAAAAATGAATTTATTTGAACTTTTTAAAATCATAATTTGAAGACTTTGCGGATTACATAACTTTTTAAATATAGATTTTAAAATATTTTAGGATATATACACAATATATATATTTGATTTTTATTTTTATAGTTCAATGAATAGTGTCGTTTGAATATCTAAGTTTTTATTATGTTTAGTATAAACATTTACATGTTAAATATATAGTTCCCATTATATATCTGATGGTGTAAAATAAATAGCATATTTAAAATACAATGTTGGTTGAGATTTATTATATTTTTATCACAACTATATATACCACATTTTGTATTTTAAAATGTGATTTTATAAAAATATAGTGAAAGAAATATGACGCTCCACGTTTTGCAAATGGGGGTTCAGTCTTATAAAAGGAGGAAAGGAGATGACCCCCCTGGTAACATATTTACATATTACATTTGGAAGTATGTATTTATGTATATACACTCATGGACAAAACTTAAGGAAGTGAAGCCTTTATGTCGCCGGTCGTCTGTTTTTTTTTTTTTTTAAGGAAACAAAGCAATTTTGTTCACACTTGGTTATCTCGTGTCTTCAATAAAGGTCACTGTAATATCTTTCAGAGTTATTGTCATAATCCCGACATACATGCTAAAAGATAAAACTTCCTTAAGTTTTGTCCGTGAGTGTAACATGCGGCATGTGTTCTTCTTCCAACTCACCTGGACATCTATTTCTTGTATAATTCTTGTTCTGCATCTTATATATACTTGTCTCCTTCTTTGCGTATATTCTTCCATTTGAAACAAGTGAATAGACGCTGAATGTTTCTAAAAATATTGCAATCTTCAACATTCAAATATAAAACGGTATATCTTGGATAGAAAAATAAACTTTAATAATCACAAAAAAAAATTCATATATATGTATTTATACAAAATAAATATATGTACAATTATTAACAGTCGAGGAAGCTCCTTCACTGAGGAAGAGTTTTCCTCCAGACAAGGTGGGATCTTCATGTTCTTTCCTCTCATTTCCAGGCTCAAGAACACCTGTAGATGGATGTCTTGGTAGACGCAAGGATGACATCGTCATTCAGCCTTTGCCAGGTTGGCCCTTGCCATCCTTACAGGTCAGATGGCCGCTGGATTATGTTGATGACCCGTATGATAAGAGGCCAATTGGATTATCAAGGCCAATACCAGTGGACAAGATACAGATCGGACTAAAATTGAATATGCAAGATGGGAAAGAGCATGCAACAATTTAGTTGAATTGCAACCATATCCAAACTCTAAAGGTATAGTGTATAAAGATTCTCTTATTAAGGACTTTTAAGAATGTTCGTGCCCATATAATAGAATGCTATAAACGATCCCAATATCATTGATGCGACATATGTTATCATCATCATTCTATCTTGATAATAATGCAGACGATTTCAGATATCCTCTTTTCTAGTGTTTTTCTAAAATAAGGTAATATATGGAAAAGTTAGAAAACTCTCAAGTCATCTTTAAATATACCATAGTTGATTGATACCACACTCTTCATCACATAAAATAATTGAAGTTGTTTCTTGATTCTTTCTATCTCAGATTATCTTCATTTTCTTCTAATTTATCTTCAATATCGTCAGATTTCTTTTAAAAAAAGAATTTTTCCCAACGCAGGTCTAATGGTAAAAATGGAGATGTTTTCCTTCCATTAGGAAGGGTATTTGATGCATCGGACCTGTAGGCGGTTGTTGGGTTCTGTGCAGCCTGGAGTATAGGAGCTCTATTTATACTTCCTTCCTGCGGTGAATCTGTATAAGATCGGTGATCTTAATAAAACTGTATGTGTGTAGTCAGTATTCCTCTTGACAAAGAGGATAGAAGACTCTTCAGCTCCATTACACATATGATCAAGTCATAGGCCCAGGATTAATCCAATCCTTTTGCATGTTTTATTTTTCAATATGAGCTACATTTTACAATACATACGGTGAAACTGCAGATATTCCTTTGAAAACGGCCAAACTTTAGCTCCCTAGAATCTTTTGTTGTTGTTGGCATGCTCAAATTACTTTCTTCAGTTTCTCTCTCTACCAAAATTACTCGATTTATCGATTTTCTGAATTTCAATATTCATTGTGATGGCTACAATAAGCTGGTCTTTTTATGGAATCTCGTTCGTAAAAATGATTGAATGTTCAAGAGAACCAACAAACACTTCTTCATCCAAATGGAAACTCAAGTCTTGAAATGAATCCAAAGAGAGAATTTCAGCCTATTAAAACAGCTTTGCCACGAAATGGTTGAGGTTTTGGATTTATATCTGGAATGCTACCACGAGTAGGAAAGTTATACTTGTAACAACATCGACATCCTGATCTGAAACAAGCCTCACTACGAACAAATGCATTTCTTATAAGATCAAGATTCCCCCAAGTTGGTGCAAAGACATATTGCCATTGAAGAGGATTTCGTGATTGGATCCAACGTTCAAGAGAAACAGTATCCAGAGTAAACCAATCATTGATAGCATGGAATTGCAATCCAGCATTTCTAGAAGCCATTCCTGTAACGAAAACATCATCCACCCAGAAAAAATCCATCGAGGATGTTACATTCACCAATAGCTTTGCTATCTTAGGAATAATGATGTATCCCCATCCCGAACAAAAAGTTGGAAATATTGATGAAGCAAACTCATCAGACCCTACATACCATTTACTTCCCTTATCTCGAACCACAGGCATATCCTTCTGAACGAAGCATGCAAAAGAATGATTAAGGGAAGGCAAATTTCCCAGGCGTTTGACAACTTGAAAGATATCTACATAAATATCATCATCCATTTTAAGGATATAAGATGCTTGAGAACAATATCTTGATGCCCATTGGAGTCCCATAATATGTTTCAAGGTAAGGTTATGATAGGTATCAAGAAAATTTCCAAATACGATGTCATTATGAAATTGAGATTCCTTTTTCAAAGCATCCTGGTGAGATGGGCTATATCCAAGAAGAAAGATGGTCTTAAAACGATGTCCAAGAACTTGACTGAGGCCTGCCCAGGTTTTTCTTAAAGTATTCCTTAAAGGTAGATGGTCAGCTGCTGAGTGAACTAACACGACAATATGGGTGTTGGCATCGCAGAATACTTGGTGGTCAGATTCGGTCAGTTTGAACCATCCTGGTCCCAAGCTGGATGCAAGAAGGAGTTGTTTCTGTTCTTGGTTCTTCCATAGAATGAGCACCAGGATTCCAATTGTCATTAGAAACAATATCAGCCATCTTCTTCTTGACATTCCTAAAAGACAAAATTGGGAGGTTAAAACGACAGAATATAGAATTAAAGTTGAAGTAATTGAAAGATGGTACAGGTATATGTTCTATATGTACTGTTTTCTAAAATTGCTTTAGCAACTCTCCGGTAAGAGGACACCTCTCTCTAAAGGATACTTTAGCTCTGCAAATAGGTGTCCTTTACAGAGAGGTTTTACTGTATATTTGAAAATAAATATATATTTTAATCCATTCAATATTAAGTGTATAATTTGCATAAATAACTTATAACCAAGAACTCCTCTAAAAAACCTTATGTTATAATCTGAATGCCTCAATCCAATTTTAAAGATGTATGGGGGATTAAACTGGCTAGACTGCTGAAAATATTTACCACCTTGCCGTGTAATGAGCACCAAGGTTTTTAAGAAACCTGAAAATAAATTGTTCGCATCCATTAAAAATTACCCACATCAAGATTGGAGTATACTAAAATCTATTCCTTCAAATGCTTTATTTTTGATTCAGCGGCTCCTAGATGTCAACCCTAAGACCCGTTGGTCAGCTGAGAAGATCCTGAAGGATAAATATTTCATCAAAGAAAAAAAGAAACCTTTCAACGAACTTATTTTACATATAAAATAAAAGGATTTAAAAGCGCGAATGTTTCTTTTATAATAATACCAACTTCTACTGTCCTTACTGCGATGAAAAAATATATTGGGAGGGCTTGGCTCATCAGTGGTGAACCCTCCCAGCGGTTTCGCCAATTTAATCCACCAGACCGCTTCTCAGAGCTCTAATACTGTATTTGATTATTCTGCTTTTATATGCTACACTGAAGGATGGAATATTAGAAATGGTTTTCAAGTAAACTATGGACATAAGCTTATAGGACAGTAGAATTACATTTAAATATTTGCATCGAGCAATGCTCTTCCGCAAACTATAAAGACAAGGCCAGTTAGACATAAATTAATACAAAGCGATAACGCGCCATCTATACATATAAAATAAAAGGATTTGAAAGCGCGAATGTTTCTTTTATAATAATACAAACTTCTACTGTCCTTACTGCGATGAAAAAATATATTGGGAGGGCTTGGCTCATCAGTGGTGAACCCTCCCAGCGGTTTCGCCAATTTAATCCACCAGACCGCTTCTCAGAGCTCTAATACTGTATTTGATTATTCTGCTTTTATATGCTACACTGAAGGATGGAATATTAGAAATGGGTTTCAAGTAAACTATGGACATAAGCTTATATGTCTAACTGACCTTGTCTTTATAGTTTGCGGAAGAGCATAGCTCGATGCAAATATTTAAATGTAATTCTACTGTCCTATAAGCTTATGTCCATAGTTTACTTGAAAACCATTTCTAATATTCCATCCTTCAGTGTAGCATATAAAAGCAGAATAATCAAATACAGTATTAGAGCTCTGAGAAGCGGTCTGGTGGATTAAATTGGCGAAACCGCTGGGAGGGTTCACCACTGATGAGCCAAGCCCTCCCAATATATTTTTTCATCGCAGTAAGGACAGTAGAAGTTTGTATTATTATAAAAGAAACATTCGCGCTTTTAAATACTTTTATTTTATATGTATAGATGGCGCGTTATTGCTTTGTATGAACTTATTTTACTTTGTCAACAAAGGCTTTCTCAATAAATTGTGTTCGTTCTTTATCAAATATTTTGCGAAATAAGTTAATAGAAGAATGGCCAAGGTAATACCCGGATTTGACCAATATATAAAATAAAAACTATTTTTTTTAAATAAATTATCTCCATAACTAAATTTTCTTATATATTTCATTGCAAGTCAAAAAAAAATAAAACCTATTTTTTAAATAAGCCATGGTCTCCACACCAATAAATTATTCATATTTTAATAAATTATAAAGAAAGGAGGATTATGGTTCTATTATTTAAAATATGACCCAATAAAAAGAGTTCCAAATAATTGAATTGTCATCGCGAGTGAGCAAATTGGAATAAATGCTGAAATCTCTAATTTTCTCTTTACAAGCTCTTTATAAAGCTTAGGTAAAATTGTTGGCTAGTAACTCTCATCATTCTATATACAGTTACGAGCGTCATCAATTCCTCATATCTTAATTCTTCATCTCTTAATCATTCACCTCTGTCACCGTTTGCTTTTTTTTTTTTTTTTGGAATGGCGCCCTCCTATTGGTTGGCTACGATCACGCCACCTTTGCCCCCCCCCCCCCACTCGCTATTTCGTCTTTGTAACTATTGTGTTGGAGCGGGTCGCTCCCTAAATAAATGCATATATTAGATAATAACCAAATGGAATCCTCTCTTTCTTTTTCCCAGTAAGAGACGCCTACGGAAGCCAACAGTACATAGACAGATAAAGCACATAGGCTATAGTTATTAACTAACATATGCAATTATTTAAGGCGCCAATTTATAATTGTAACAAATAGTATTTGAAACAAAACATTCAATCGGGTAAAACACGGGCGTTGCCCGGGTCATTCGGCTAGTATATCATATATATTAGATTTCTGTTGTATTTTGATTATTAGAGCTATATAGAATTAATACTTGATGCTGAAATTGGTGAAACATATAGTCTCTCTTGGACATAGTTAAATATAAATTCTTTAGATTTATTAAAGTAAAACTTAGGACTGGCTGTGATTGTAGATCTGTTCATTGAATGGGCCATTCCTCTATATTTTGTAAATTTTTATTGTTTGGAATTAATAAATTGCAGTGCGCCGCCATTCTGAGAGGTTTGTATTTGATCATTTTCTGTGTGACAATATTATTTTTAAAATTCGAAACTATTTTAAAGGCGTAAGATTCTTTTTCAAATTAAACAATTTCTACTGCCCTTACTGCAATGAAAAAATTATTGGGAGGGCGGGGAGGGCCTGGTTCATTAGTTGTGACCCCTCCCAGCGGTTTCGCCAGTTTAATCTACCATAGTTCGATTTTTCACATTTTTTAGGTTCAATTTTAGGTTCGCGTGTGGGCTGTGTTAGATTTCAAAAATTGATTTACTTAAGATAAAACTAATAAGGCTTAAAATTGGATGTCGTTTTAGACCCGTTCATAGAACGGGCTATAATTCTAGGATTATATTTTGATACAGTAGAGTCTCTCATGAGCGACCGCCTTTGTTCCAAAGGAACATGTGAATTTTCCTTATAAGCCTACTATAACGAACTCCGATCAAAGACCGTCTCCGTGAACGGCCAGCGACCACTTAAAAAAAATCTATTTTTTTTAGTCTTTCTCTCTCATGAGAGACCATTAAAAATAAAAATCAATAATTCATGTTTCAAAAAAAATAATAAATTCGAAATTATTTAATATATATTTTTGTTATTAAATATTTTGCGACGCAATTAACGAGCGCCTTTTGAATAAAGAACTATACCCACTTTGCCATTTAAAAACAAACTCTTTTCTAATCGTTTCTCAAATAATCGGTTATTCACTTTAAAATTCAATATTTATTTTATAATTTATTAAATTAAATTATGAATAAAGCTTTATAGCTTTTTTAATTTAATAAATGACATTTGTGTTAGTGATCGACAAATTGCAAAAGAATAAGATATTGTTAAAGCCAAATTTCAAGATTTTATCAAGAAGATCTAAATCATTCAATATTTTTAAATGGGTTATTATATAAAGAAAAAAGCAATTTATATCTCTGAAAATGAAATGGTTAATATTTTAACTTACAAATGGCCGATATGCGATCCAAAATGTTTCCAATATCAGGGCCACTATTTCAAATAAAAGCTCGTTATTTTGCTAAAATAATCCAAAGCTTCCACTCTGTTTCTTTAAAAAGTTTTAAAATGCGATGCAATATTAAAAATTGAAACATAACTGAAGATTTATTGGGGCAAAATAACTGAGCACTGCAAGGATTATTCACATGTGAAAATTTTAATTTGGATAAATGTGTGGCCATTGTGTAGTGTTAAAAAATTATTGAAAAAAAAACGGATCCACCTTTTGCTATTTCATCTCTAATTCAAAATGTATCTTATTACTTTAAAATATACTTTAATGGACCAACGAAGATTTCTTCTCATAAGCCTCAGTTCTTCTGTTTGGGGATCGTAGCAAGGCTGTTATCTATATACGTATATAAAAATGAATGTATGTGTGTGTGTGGTCTGTTTGTCCTTTATGCCTGACCAAACCACTCATTGGATCGCCATGAAACTTTGGGAAGTTATTTAGTATAGTACTGGGAAGGTTTCTAGCAAATAAAATTTTTGAAATAACTTTTCGCCTAGAAATAATCAAGATAAATATTCTAATTTATCTGTTATAATTCAACAATCTGCTCTAAATATTATCATGATGATACGATGATTTTGTAATGTAGAAAATTAGGAAAGACAAAATTCAGGATGACACGGCAATTTATTTGAGACAAGAATAATGATACAATTCAAAGGCAAGATACTATTCCTTTAACTTCCAATTACCGAGGGAACCAATTAATATTGATTTTATTCAACTTATCGAGTATTTTTCAAGGGACCGGGAAAAAATGTTCACTTTATCGAGAGATTCGTTAGACAAACTTTTACTCGGGTAAAACCCGGGCGAAGCCGGGTACGTCCGCTAGTATGTTATATATATATTGATATATTTAAAATAAAAAATGTATATCTCTCTCCTGACCCCTAACATGAATATTTTAGATTGGAGAGCGCCATCTAACGGAATAAAAATTAACTAAACGTTGATTTAAATTATGGTTAAGTGGTGACCTGGCCTTTTTCCACACATTTTTTCTTACTCTATTCACATATATAACATATTTAGATTTTGGTCCTATTATTTGTAATAATTAATGTAATCTCCAAAAATTGTATTTTATTTCTTTGAAATCGCTAAATGGAACAATACCAAATTATTTCTCTAATGAGACCTTATCTAAAGATGGAAACTACGCTGTTACCATATAGAAAATACTTATTTAGTCTTGTTACCTTGTAATTTTTATCTGTTATGCAAATTGTTTAACAAATCTTTGAAATACAGTAAAACCTCCGTGAGAGGACACTCGCGCTAGGGGACACCTCCCTACAAAAGACAGTTTTCATTTGTAAAATTACCATTTTTTACTATAGAGAAACTCTCCGGTAAGGACACCTCTGCCTATAGGACACTTTAGCTCTTCAACTAGATGTCCTTTAGGATGGAGGTTCTACTGTACTTCAAAGAATTTGTGAGGTTTCTAATAGTAACAACGCTGTTACCTAAATAGCATATAGAAATTACTTATTTAGATTTGGTCTAGTTACCCTGTTTTTTTTTTTTTTTTTTTTTTTTTTTTTATCTTTAATCCAATTTGCACATGTTTACTAGATTTAATTTTTTTTTTTAATGTTTCCCAGAAGAAGATTCTAATCTAAATTGTTATTTAACAAAAGAAAGCGCACTCTATATTAATTTAAAAAATGTTCTACCATATTTTATTAAAATATTTATTTTTTTATAAAACAGATTATTATTTATAGTAAATAAATTCATTATTTATAGTAAATAAATTCATTATTTATAGTAAATAAATTCATTATTTATATATATAATATCTTTCACTTCTCTCTTTCTTTATTCAAGTGTTTTATAAAAAATAGAAATAAGAGTGAAAATATATTTAAAATATATATATAATATCGTTATAGATATATTGCTCACATATACACGATGGATTTCCCCACGAATTTAATTATCTATGGCAAAGCTAAATTAACCTTGATGAAAATTCAGCAAGATATTTGCTCCGTGGATGAAAATAGCAAACAATTTCAACCGAAGCTTACAAAACATGTTTGCAAATATAGCAGACTGATGAGTTTGGAACCTAAAGTTGAACCTTTTTTGGTGAAAATGCTTTTAAAAGAGAACGTACTGAATCAACTTGTGAAAAGAATGATATCATTAGGAAAGGAGTGTAGAAAAGAGATGGTGAATATTTTCCTAATGTTGTTGGTCAAATATGAATATCTCTTTCTGAAATACCTTCAACCTATTGATGAGGTACTAAGAAATCTTCTTGATGGCTCAAGACAAATTCTGGAATGCGGAGAGATTATCAGACATTGCGTAAGAAAAGATAGAAATCTGGCAGAAAAAATTCTACAGAACGGCGGTTTCTACGATTTGTTCCGTGAAATTGTAGTGGCCTCAGGACCGGAATATGCAAATGGTCTTTGTCTCACAATTCTTGAAATTCTAAGATCTCTTAAGGATGAGGAACTACTAAACAAGCATTTCCCTTTCATCTGCTTTCAAATAGAAGATTTACTGGTGGATGGAGAGATCTATAGAGTACATGTTATAGATTTCATCATTTCACTAATCTCTATTCCAGAGTTTTCTTCGCTAGCTACTAGGCTAAAGGACAACAGCTCGACCTATGAATTTCTCCAACACCTCGTCCAAGATGGCGAACCTCTGGTGATAGAAGCAACTTCTCAGCTGTTACAGTTGATCGACGGGGTCGACAGAATTAACAGAAGTAGTGTTTGTGACTTCACACTCGATTATGATGATACTATTCTGTAAATAAAGTCTCAATTTTAAGCGACCACTAGTGAAACCATTAGTGAAATATTTTTAACCCAGGTTTCTCTGGAGCGTATGTAAATATATATTAAATTTCACAAAAATTATTTAAAAAAATCTGAAAAAAACTTTACTCTTTAGAATACTTTTTTCTATTTGATTAAAATACCTTTATGTACCATAATGTTACTACTTCTAAGTCGTGCTGACACAATAAATAAATATAAATTTTACTTTATCATTTTTATCTATCTAGTCATCCATTACTACGCTACAATATAATAATATAAATTCCGTATTTTTTTTAGTCTCTCTCTCTCTCATGAGAGACCATTAAAAATAAAAATCAATAATTCATGTTTCAAAAAATAATAAATTCGTAATTATTTAATAGATATTTTTGTTATTAAATATTTTGCGACGCAATTAACGAGCGCTTTTTGAATAAAGAACTATACCCACTTTGCCATTTAAAAACAACTCGTTTTGTTTTCTAATTGTTTTTAAAATAATAGGTTATTCACTTTAAAATTCAATATTTATTTTATATATTTTTAAATTAAATTATGAATAAAGCTTTTTGGCTTTTTTAAATTAATAAAATGTTTTAATAAATGACATTTGTGTTAGCGATTGACAAATTGCAAAAGAATAAGATATTGTTAAAGCCAAATTTCAAGATTTTATCAAGAAGATCTAAATCATTCAATCATTTTTAAATGGGTTATTATATAAAGAAAAAAGCAATTTATATCTCTGAAAATGAAATGGTTAATATTTTAACTTACACAAATGGCCGATATGCGATTCAAAATGTTTCCAATATCAGGGCCCACTACTTAAAATAAAATCTCGTTATTTTGCTAAAATAATTTAAAGCTTCCACTCTGTTTCTTTAAAAAGTTTTAAAAAACGATGCAACATTAAAAATTGAAGCATAACTGAAGAAGATTTAATGGGGCAAAATAACTGAGCAATGCAAGGATTATTCACATGTGAAAATTTTAATTTGGATAAATGTGTGGGCATTGTATAATGTAGTGTTAAAAATTTATTAAAAAAAAAAACGGATCCACCTTTTGCTATTTCATCCCTAATTCAAAATGTAGCTTATTACTTTAAAATATACTCTAATGGAACAACGAAGATTTCTTCTCATAAGCCTCAGTTCTTATGTTTGGGGATCGTAACAAGGCTATTATATGTTATATATATATTGATATATTTAAAATAAAAAGGCATATCTCTCTCCTGACCCCTAACATGAATATTTTAGATTGGAGAGCGCCATCTAACGGAATAAAAATTAACTAAACGTTGATTTAAATTATGGTTAAGTGGTGACCTGGCCTTTTTCTTTTTTTTTTTTTACTTTATTAATATATATATAACATATTTAGATTTTGGTCCTATATTACTTGTCATCATTGATGTAATCTCCAAAAATTGTATTTTATTTCTTTGAAATCTCTAAATGGAACAATACCAAATTATTTCTCTAAGGAGACCTTGTCTAAAAATGGAAAATAAGCTGCTACCGAAAGGTTATATAGAAAATACTTATTTAGTCTTGTTACCTTGTAATTTTTATCTGTAATGCAAATTGTTTCACAAATCTTTGAAATACAGTAGAACCTCCGTGAGAGGACACTCGCTCTAGGGGACACCTCTCTACAAAAGACAGTTTTCATTTGTAAAATTACCATTTTTTACTATAGAGAAACTCTCCGGTAAGGACACCTCTGCCTATAGGACACTTTAGCTCTTCAACTAGATGTCCTTTAGGATGGAGGTTTTACTGTACTTCAAAGAATTTGTGAGGTTTCTAATAGTAACAACGTTGTTACCTAAATAGCATATAGAAATTACTTATTTAGATTTGGTCTAGTTACCCTGTTTTTGTTTGTTTGTTTTTTTTTTGTTGTTGTTTTTTTTGTTTTTTTTATCTTTAATCCAATTTGCACATGTTTACTAGATTTAATTTTTTTTTATGTTTCCCAGAAGAAGATTCTAATATAAATTGTTATTTAACAAAAGAAAGCGCACTCTATATTAATTTAAAAAATGTTCTACCATATTTTAATAAAATATTTATTTTTTTATAAAACAGATTATTATTTATGGTAAATAAATTCATTATTTATAGTAAATAAATTCATTATTTATATTATATAATATCTTTCACTTCTCTCTTTTTCTTTATTCAAGTGTTTTATAAAATATATAAATAAGAGTGAAAATATATTTAAATATATATATATAATATCGTTATAGATATATTGCTCACATACACAATGGATTTCCACACGAATTTAATTATCTATGGCAAAGCTAAATTAACCTTGATGAAAATTCAGCAAGATATTTGCTCCGTGGATGAAAATAGCAAACAATTTCAACCGAAGCTTACAAAACATGTTTGCAAATATAGCAGACTGATGACTTTGGAACCTAAAGTTGAACCTTTATTGGTGAAAATGCTCTTAAAAGAAAACGTACTGAATCAACTTGTGAAAAGAATGATATCATTAAGAAAGGATTGTAGAAAAGAGATGGTGAATATTTTCCTAATACTGTTGGTCAAATATGAAAATCTCTTTCTCAAATACCTTCAACCTATTGATGAGGTACTAAGAGATCTTCTTGATGGCTCAAGACAAATTCTGGAATGCGGAGAGATTATCAGACATTGCGTAAGAAAAGATAGAAATCTGGCAGAAAAAATTCTACAGAACGGCGGTTTCTACGATTTGTTCCGTGAAATTGTAGTGGCCTCAGGACCGGAATATGCAAATGGTCTTTGTCTCACAATTCTTGAAATTCTAAGATCTCTTAAGGATGAGGAATTACTAAACAAACATTTCCCTTTCATCTGCTTTCAAATAGAAGATTTACTGGTGGATGGAGAGATCTATAGAGTACATGTTATAGATTTCATCATTTCACTAATCTCTATTCCAGAGTTTTCTTCGCTAGCTACTAGGCTAAAGGACAACAGCTCGACCTATGAATTTCTCCAACACCTCGTCCAAGATGGCGAACCTCTGGTGATAGAAGCAACTTCTCGGCTGTTACAGTTGATCGACGGGGTCGATAGAATTAACAGAAGTAGTGTTTGTGACTTCACACTCGATTATGATGATACTATTCTGTAAAAAAAGTCTCAATGTTAAGCGACCACTAGTGAAACCATTAGTGAAATATTTTTAACCCAGGTTTCTGAAGCTCATGTAAATATATATTAAATTTCACAAAAATTATTTCAAAAAATCTAAAAAAAACTGTACTCTTTAGAATACTTTTTTTCTATTTGATTAAAATACCTTTATGTACCATAATGTTACTACTCGTGCTGACACAATAAATAAATATAAATTTTACTTTATCATTTTTATCTATCTAGTCATCCATTACTACGCTACAATATAATAATATAAATTCCGTATTTAGTTGTTTAATTGATCCATGAATTAAAATGGTCTAACACTGCTAGGCTGTGGCCACAATTTCTCTTTTTACAATGTGGGTGTATAGAGGAGGATCTTCCATTCTAGTACAGTAGAACTACCTTCCTATAAAGAACAACACCTAATTGCAGAGCCAAAGTGTCCTTTAGGTAGAGGTATCCTCTTACTGGAGAGTTGATAAATAGTAAATTTGCAAATGAAAAGTGTCCTTTGTAGAGAGGTGTCCGCTAAAGGTAGGTTCTACTGTATTGCATATATATTTCACTGAAATGTAAGTTATTTTAGATGTTTGAGCTCCTATACACAAACACTGAAACCATATTCGAATTCAGGGCATCAAATTTATATAGAATCAAATCTAAATACTCGGGTATCATAACAGCTGTTCCCCAATGTTGTTATCTCAATATTCTCACCTGGGGCAACCTACCCCGTGGTGATACCACATGTCTGTCCCGCATCAAAACACAAGGCAGATCAAATTTGGAGTTAGAATCTTCCCAACATGCACCATCTACAAAAAAAGAGGAGACAACCCCAGACCATCTACTCTCATATAAGGTAGTCCACGACTTGTACCACAACTAATTCTAAACAAGATATATGTATATTATTATTATGCTTATGAGGTGATACAGCAGCGTATTTACAATTAGAGAGGAGACAAAATGAATTAAATCTAGAAAAAAAGAAGTGAGGACATATCGGTCATTAAAGTCTGAGAGGCAAGGCCTTCAGCCAGTTTAGGGCTTCCGGGGTGACAGAATGGAGATTGGAGATTCCTCCATTGAATTTGTACAGCGGGCAGTCATCTAGTATATGGGACATTGATTGTGGGACGTTGCAGGCACAATTTGGATATATGTAAATAGTGACATTGTGTGTATAATGACACAAGAGATAATAAACATAATATCAATCCTAATTCTATAACCAGTCATCTATAGCCCAGCATGAAACTTTCTACTCAACTGATTCAAGTGTCTACACTGAATAATTGGCCCATGTTTGCCCAATCAATATTGATTTATTTTTGTGTTTTTAGAATTACTAGTAGTGTGTGGGAAAATCGTTATATTATTACAAATGAAAACACCAAAACGCGAATGTTTCTTCTCACAAATAAACCAAACTTCTACTGCCCTTACTGCGATGAAAATTAGTTAGAAATTTTAAATTTTTGTACTTAATTACGATATATTTGTATAAATAATTATTTTGAGATTTTAAAACGGCGCTATTTCAAATACACACACAAAAAAAAGCCTTTATTAAGACACACTGGTCTTATAGAGGATTCTCCCCGAGATTACAAGAGAGATAGGCCTCTGAAAGTGGGGAATATACAGAAGAAGAAAAAGAAAGATTATGTAAGTATGATATATACATACACATATACAACATAACAACAAAAGCCCCCATTAAGACGCTATTTCAAATACCAAAAGTTCTCATTTCGGATTGTGTTTCTTACCGGAGTTGTATTTATGTCTGGGGTAAAATATTAGTTTTTTTAATGAGATTTAGTCTTAAATCGAGAAATGCATAAATATTTTTAAAAAGTGTAAAATTTAATTTATTATTTTTAAAAATAAAATCACGCGCACATATTAAAAAACAACTCCTTTCATTTAAGTGAGTTTTATGGACCAAATATAAGCTCGACAGTGGCGCTCGAGTGGCGAAAGTGGGAACTAAAATGGACTCTAATAATGTTCACTTATTTAAAGTGGGGTCACGTGTGTGAGTGGTTTAAATTAAATTAAATATATAATAATAAAATATAATAATTAAACATTTATTAAAATGTTATTTTAGTCTCAATTTTTTTTTTTAACGAGGCGTTAATAAAACTGACAATTTTAGTTCCGATTTCTGCCACGCAAGCGCCACCGTCGAGCTAATATTTGGTCCATAAAGCTGACTTGAATGAATTTTCCGTTTGAAATATTTTATACCCAAATATGGCTACATTGAATTCATCGTATTAATAGGTTAGAAACCAATACAGCTAATTTATTTATTTTTCGTAATTTCCTGATTTTTATAAATTTTTAATGAATAGCTAGCGCGCTCTACATATGTTAATCCAAGTTGAGATTTCACCAACCTTTTCATCAAAGTTTATTGTTATTTTGACATTTCAACGACCCACTATCGCCCTTTTCAAAAATATGAAAAGCTTATTAGTAAAGCATATTGTCTTTGCCAAAATACACATCAAAAGGACGTTAATAAACGTTTATTGTCCTTTTGATGTGTATTTTGATGAAGTTTTCAACTAATCAAAATCCAATTATTTTGGAGTTTGTTCTCTACATTGTTTTGTTATAAAGACTACATCAAGCATGTCAAACCCAAATCCTAACACGGGCCAAATAAAAAAGTAATAAGATTATGTGGGCCTCAAAAAAAGAAAACAAGTAATTAAATTTTTATAGTAACATTTATGTAGGTTTATTTTAAAAAATACTAATAAGAAAAAAGAAAAGAAAGTTAATATTTTCTCCCTGATATTTGGCATCTCTTTTCTGCTACCATCTTTCCTACTTCGGGGGAAATCTTGTTCGCAGTGATTAATTTTAAAACTGACCCAAGGTGAACGTCAGTAATTCTCGATCTGATTGGAGTCTTATTTCCTTTCATAAGTGAAAATAACTGCTCGCACCGATAAGTACTTCCAAACATGGACATAATTTCATATGCTAATTTTAGAGTGTTTTCAAATCTGTGGCTGGCAAATATTTGTAAAATTCAGAAACGCCAACTTCAATGAATTTTGCCTTTAAATATGAATCGCACTGGATATCTATTACATCCATTTGAATATGATTAGGTACTGATTCTATATTTATCGAGAAAATCGAAGAAAACAAAGTAAACTTGCCTTCCAAAGATTTGAAATCAGAAAACCTTGTTTCAAATTCAT
Source organism: Cordylochernes scorpioides (assembly GCA_030710605.1). Lineage (NCBI taxonomy): Eukaryota > Metazoa > Arthropoda > Arachnida > Pseudoscorpiones > Chernetidae > Cordylochernes > Cordylochernes scorpioides. The sequence goes on from CP092868.1 coordinate 14,035,936, forward strand.
TTCTAAGACTTAAAATTTTTTCCGCATATTTTTGATACGATTCAGTTTCACCTAAACTTGATTTGTACATGTTGCATGTCGAAAAATAATTTTGGTACACTAATAGCATTATTACATATCAAGCAGATGATTTTATCTTTTACTTCAGAGCAAAAATACTCTAATTCCCACTTTTCTTGAAAATTCCTATGTTCGTCAGCAATTTTTCGTTTAGTTTTACTGCCACTTGGTTTTGATGAAGACATATTGAATACAAAGGTCTGAAAAAAAAATAGTAATCGCTAACAAAATAATAAAACGTTTTAATTAATATTTTAATTTTTTTTTAAAAATTAATATTTTTTAACTTACCAGACACAGAATAACTGCACAAATTATTGAACGTAACTTAAAAAAAAAAAATTTCTAGTACTCCGAAAGAATATTTCCTTTAAACTTTAAGGCACACAATACTTATGGCGATGTACATACGTTATGTATGTAGGTATAATATTATCAAAACTTACGACTTATGTATGGCGACCAGTGGTTCGTTATTAATAAATAAATTATGTATAATTACAATTTTTTAAAATTAGGCTACAAATTTTTATTATTATTTTTTTATTTATAAATATTTTTTTATTAAAATATAATGTCTGGCGCCAATTTAGAATTGCAACAAATAGTATTTGAATCAAAACATTCAATCGGGTAAAACACGGGCGTTGCCCGGGTCATTCGGCTAGTAACTATTTATAACTCATATCATTGCAGTAAGGTCTGTAGAGATAATATTTGATGATATTTAAAAGATAGTATTGCCAGTAAATTTAAATGTGTAAAATAAACATAGCTCTTTTTCTGCGATATAATTCCAAATCACATTATAAAGACCAAGATATTCGAACTTCAGGAATCCGTATTTCAATTCCTGATATGAAAATTGATCGTAAATACAAAAAGAAAGTAGAACGACGTTTGACAATTTTACCGCAAATGTTTCTTTTGAACGAGAAATTGTAATTAAATTAGTGGTGCTCATCAGTGGTGAACCCTCCCAGTGGTTTCGCCAGTTTAATCTCCAGACCGCTCTACTATTTTATTAGTCTGAATTTCTTATCTACCCCGATTTTTTTTTTTTTTGTTATAGAAAACAGTAAATGGGTTTTTTAAGAGAACACTAATGTTTCTGTATTATATATTTTATTAATATATGAAATTTATATGTATTCGAAGACATAAAATCGGCTATAGTACCTGATATGATGAGAAAATACAGTTTTTAATAATAAACCAATAAAAAAATATAGTCCTAGGTCTTAAATCGAGAATATACTATACAGTTGATATTCAGAAATAGGATAGAAAAAGCCATTATACAAGTCATTTTCCGGTCTTAAATCCGGTTTGTTTTTTAAATCACCATTAGATGACATCAACAATTTGTAAAGGTGAGATAATTGGTTTAGTACATGTCGTGGTTTTGGCATTTCCTCAACATGTCATGTGACACAGTAAATTTATTTCTCTTGAGATTGAATACTAAGTTTTTCCAACGTATTACCTACATTGGTTGAAAGTAATAAACACTCGATATTTATTTACAAAGCTGCAGTATATGAGAAATAAACAATCCATTCAATAAATACCTTTATTTTGTAGAAATAAAGTTTAAAAAAAAAATAGAGGACAAATTCTTAGTCTTAAATTCCCCTTTTTTTTTACGCTCTCTTTGGGGTTCAAAAATCATCCATTCTGATTAGTAACCCCATAAATTTTACACAAATAAATAAATTTTACACAAATAAATTACTGCAATGATATGAGTTATTGAATGAGAGGGCTTGGCTCGTCAGTAGTGAACCCTCTCAGCGGTTTCGCCAAATTAATCTCTAGACCGCTCTACTATTGTATTGGATTGGTTTGGAGTATTCCCTGTATTTTCTATGAAAGGCAGCTTAGGGGTGTTTAGTGAACTATGGACATAAGCTTATAGGTCTGTAAATAAAGATATTTACTTTTGTTATTGTTGTTGTTTTTTCTCGAAAGATATGACTCTTTTTAGGATTTTAAGTGGTGGATTCCTCCCAGCGGTTTCGCCAGTTTAATCCACCAGGTAATTCTACTATTATTTCATCGCAGTAAGGACAGTATAAATTTGATTTAAGTATGAAGTAAACATTCACGTTTCAATGTTTTCATTTGCCATATACAGGGTTGGCCATAAGTTCCGATACCATTCTTTAAAAAAAAAAAAAAAAAAAAAAAACTAACTCGTGTTAAAGGGCAGAAATGCTTTAAAGCTTGAGATTACATTAATAAAAATGAAAATAAATTCATCTCCAGAAATCTATTGTATTATTTTAATTTGTATCCAGGAAGTTTTTTAATCAACTGATAGTGTAAGCTAGGGATTAGGGTCATCTATGTCTGAAATATGATTTAAAAGAGTGTTGTGTATTGAAGAATCGACAGTATAGTAGATAGTGTTGTAGATTGAAGAATCGACAGTATAGTAGATAGTGTTGTAGATTGAAGAATCGACAGTATAGTAGATAGTGTTGTAGATTGAAGAATCGACAGAGTATAGTAGATAGTGTTGTAAATTGAAGAATCGACAGTATAGTAGATAGTGTTGTAGATTGAAGAATCGACAGTAAAGTAAACAGTGTTGTAGATTGAAGAATCAACAGAGTAAAGTAGATAGTGTTGTAGATTGAAGAATCGACAGTAAAGGATAGTGTTGTATATTAAAGAATCGACAGTAAAGGATAGTGTTGTAGATTGAAGACTCGACAGTAAAGGATAGTGTTGTAGATTGAAGAATCTACAGTAAAGTAGACAGTGTTGTAGATTGAAGAATCGACAGAGTATATTAGATAGTGTTGTAGATTGAAGAATCGACAGAGTATAGTAGATAGTGTTGTAGATTGAAGAATCGACAGAGTATAGTAGATAGTGTTGTAGATTGAAGAATCGACAGAGTATAGTAGACAGTGTTGTAAATTAAAGAATCGACAGTATAGTAGATAGTGTTGTAGATTGAAGAATCGACAGTAAAGGATAGTGTTGTAGATTGAAGAATCGACAGTATAGTAGATAGTGTTGTAGATTGAAGAATCGACAGTATAGTAGATAGTGTTGTAGATTGAAGAATCGACTGTATTGTAGATAGTGTTGTAGATTGAAGAATCGACTGTATTGTAGATAGTGTTGTAGATTGAATAATCGACTGTATTGTAGATAGTGTTGTAGATTGAAGAATCGCGACAGTAAAGTAGACAGTCTTGTAGATTGAAGAATCGACAGTAAAGGATAGTGTTGTAGATTGAAGAATCGAAAGTATAGTAGACAGTGTTGTAAATTGAAGAATCGACAGTAAAGGATAGTGTTGTAGATTGAAGAATCGACAGTAAAGGATAGTGTTGTAGATTGAAGAATCGACAGTATAGTAGATAGTGTTGTAGATGGAAGAATCGACAGTATAGTAGATAGTGTTGTAGATTGAAGAATCGACAGTAAAGGATAGTGTTGTAGATTGAAGAATCGACAGTATAGTAGACAGTGTTGTAGATTGAAGAATCAACAGTATAGTAGACAGTGTTGTAGATGGAAGAATCGACAGTATAGTAGACAGTGTTGTAGATTGAAGAATCGACAGTATAGTAGATAGTGTTGTAGGTTGAATAATCGACAGTAAAGGATAGTGTTGTAGATGGAAGAATCGACAGTATAGTAGACAGTGTTGTAGATTGAAGAATCGACAGTATAGTAGATAATGTTGTAGATTGAAGAATCGACAGTATTATAGTAGATAGTGTTGTAGATTGAAGAATCGACAGTGAAGTAGATAGTGTTGTAGATTGAAGAATCGACAGTAAAGGATAGTGTTGTAGATTGAAGAATCGACAGTATAGTAGATAGTGTTGTAGATTGAAGAATCGACAGTAAAGGATAGTGTTGTAGATTGACGAATCGACAGTATAGTAGATAGTGTTGTAGATTGAAGAATCGACAGTATAGTAGATAGTGTTGTAGATTGAATAATCGACAGAGTATAGTAGACAGTGTTGTAGATTGAAGAATCGACAGTAAAGTAGATAGTGTTGTAGATTGAAAAATCGACAGTATTATAGTAGATAGTGTTGTAGATTGAAGAATCGACAGTAAAGTAGACAGTGAAGTAGACAGTAAAGTAGACAGTGAAGTAGTTACACCCTGCGCAGTCCACCACCTACCTGACGGCCTTGATGACGTCCTACGCAGATGACCTGCTAACCTGCTTTCGTCATGGCGCTGGTGTGAGAGTTTGTGCTGGTGGTGTGAATCTTTTGTCGCTTTGTCGCTTTATAGAATAGAAATGCTTTCTCTCTATAATAGGGGGGGGGGTGCTTTCTTTCTCCCTGTATATATACAGTACAGTAGAACCTCCATGAGAGGACACTCGCGCTAGAGAACACCTCTGTACAAAGGACAGGTTTCATCGCCAAAATTACTATTTTTACTAATTTGCAACTCTCCGGGAAGAGGAAACTTCTCTCTTAAGGACATTTTGGCTCTGCAATTAGGTTTCCTTTACAAAGAGGTTCTACTGTATATGAAAAATATATATTAACAGAAAAAATGTTCGTGCAAGCGGTCAGAAATTATTGGATGGACGGATAAGCCGCTGAAAATCCATCCGTCCATCCAATATCCATTTATTATCCATTGGATGGACGGATAAGCCGCTGAAAATCCATCCGTCCATCCAATATCCATTTATTATCCATTGGATGGACGGATAAGCCGCTGAAAATCCATCCGTCCATCCAATATCCATTTATTATCCATTTATTATCCATTGGATGGACGGATAAGCCGCTGAAAATCCATCCGTCCATCCAATATCCATTTATTATCCATTTATTATCCATTGGATGGACGGATAAGCCGCTGAAAATCCATCCGTCCATCCAATATCCATTTATTATCCATTTATTATCCATTGGATGGACGGATAAGCCGCTGAAAATCCATCCGTCCATCCAATATCCATTTATTATCCATTGGATGGACGGATAAGCCGCTGAAAATCCATCCGTCCATCCCTTTTTTGTTGTTGTTTTTAACACACACTCCTGATATTTTCTCTCTTCTTTTTTCACATGAACATTGTAATTACGTAAATTTGGTCTCAAATACTTATTTCTTGATTTATAAGGAAGTCTCTTGGATCAAAATTTTGGTCGTAGAGGTACAGCCTACACCACGTTGATGAGGGTCAACAGCCCGTAACGCATTCGTGGTTGACTTTTATTAATTTATCAAGAAAATGGGTTGAACAAATATCATGGAACAAGTTAAATCAATGTTTGTTTGATTTTTGTTGCACTAGATGTCGCTCTTCGATATAAAATGTGTGTTGCTTGTGGAAGAGATAAACATATATGGATTAAAGAACACTTCATTTTTATATATATTCAATAATACACAAACAATTTTTTTAAAATAGAAAGTTGGAATCCTCTGATGAGTATAAGTAAAAGATTTGAAGCGTACGAGGATACTTTTCTTTTAATCTTTAATAAAGATTCGAGCTTTCGGGCGAAAACAGCCCTTCTACATTGTTTTTCATATTGTTTTTCTAATGTTCCTGTAGAAGGGCTGTTTTCGCCCGAAAGCTCGAATCTTTATTAAAGATTAAAAGAAAAGTATCCTCGTACGCTTCAAATCTTTTACTTAATATTTTTAAAAGTTTCTTCAATATATTCCATATATTATTTTCGCCCTCTAATATATCTAAAACACACAATTTATAACCAATTATGGTAATTTAAAGAGTTTTCTGGAAAAGAATTCGCGCATTGGAAGATCCAAGCTGTTGATGTAACGCTCAGTATTCTATTTATCTTTTACCCAAGGGTCCCCAGCATTTCAACAACTGCAGACATGGTATTATCTGTACTGTTCCAAGAGAACTGATAACTAGTAAAGTCTCATACATCAAATTCAATAGATGTTTTTTTTAACAAAAAGCTTTATTAAAACCTTTTAGTCTTATACAGATTCTCTAAAGCACAGAAATGTAGGATACATGCAGGAATAACCGTAATAGTACCAGTAATAAGCAATGTTATTATTATAAAATAAATAAAGCTTCCAGGGTTAAGTTTCTTGTTCAAATTTTTATTTTCAAGCTTTTGGACTTGTCAGTCCTTCAACAGGAGTATCACGATAAAAAAAATAGATGTTATATACTATTTTCCAATATTATAACCTCTGTAAAATCTTTAGGACAAAATAATAAAGCCTCCGAGGTTGTGTTTCTTTCTTTAAAACGTTTAATAAAGCTCAAGCTTTCGGGTATGGTGGCCCTTCTACAGGAGTAACGCAAAGAAGGGCCACCATGCCCGAAAGCTTGAGCCTTATTAAACGTTTTAAAGAAAGAAACACAACCTCGGAGGCTTTATTATTTTGTCCTAAATATACTATTTTATTAAAAATAAAGAAGGCATCTCCTGACCACAAGCACATGTGCTTTTTAGATGGCAGAGCGCCATCTATTGTTTTCTATTGTTTTTTCATACTATTTTATATACAAATTATTTTTTTACATATTTAAATATTAATGATATTAGATATAATTCAATAGATGTTGTAAATACTTATCTGACAACTTGATCAAGTTGATACAGATGGTCGCTGAAACATCAAAAGAACAATAAACTTTTATAAAAAGTTAAAAAAAAAATAGTACAAATGTGAGTTTGTACTGGGATAAGGTGTATAAATTATGAAAAAGGCATCCCCTTATTGTGCAACAGAAAGTTACTGATGGCTTGCGTCATCTATAAGAATAAATATCAACTATTTGTTGATTTTTAATTATTCCAGAATTGACCAAATACCCATCTTTGATTAATCAAGAAAAGCTAACCACGTATGTGTTTCGGGAATTCTGGAATAATTAAAAATAAACGAATAGCTGATACACCAGGTCTATTAGTATGAAACGAGAAAATGGGCGCCAGAGGCTGCTGTGCAACTTTATTTGAGCCGACGGTGGCGCTGTTGTAGGCGTTTTGTTCTTTGACTCACGTGGCATCAGCATGCGTGCAGTTTTAGAAAAATTCAAATCGTGAAAAATTTCTGGAGCCCGTGGAAAATGGCGATTTCCGAGCCAAAAAGTGCCCATTTGCGGGAAGTTTTGTTGTTCGCCTTCAACTGGAAGAAAAGTGCCACTGAAGTCCACCGAATGCTCGAGGAAGTTTACAGCGACCACGCTCTGAGCAAATCGCAGTGTTACAGGTGGTTTAAAAAATTCCAAAGTGGCGATTTTGAACTTGATAATGAACCACATGGAAAACCGCCCCAAAAGTTCGGGGACGCTGAACTGCAAGCTTTGTTGAATGAGGATAGTACCCAAACGCAGGAGAAACTCGCAAAACAGCTCCAGGTGTCTCAAGGTGCTGTTTCTCTACGTTTAAACAGCCGCGGAATGACCCAAAAGCTTTCCAGATGGGTCCCCCACGAGTTGAGCGAAAGGCAGCAATAACGGCGTCTGGTAACCTGCGAAGAGCTGCTCGCCAGGCATGAAAAGAAGTCATTTTTGCACCGAATCGTAATTTCTGATGAGAAATGGATCCACTTCAGCAATCCTACGCGCCAAAAGTCGTGGGGCCTGCCCGGCCAATTTCCAAAACAAACGCCTAGGCCCAATCGCTTCGGAAAAAAGGCAATGCTTTGCATATGGTGGGACCAGACCGGCGTAGTATATTTCGAGCTCCTGAAACCTGGCAAAATGGTCAATACGAACAACAAATGCACAGTTTGAGAGAGGCGTTGAATGAAAAAAGACCGGAATGGCGTGAAAAGCACAACAACCTGATACTGCAGCATGACAACGCTCCAGCCCACAACGCTACGGTGGTCAAAAACACCATAAAAGACTTGGGCTGGGAACTCTTACCCCACCCGCCGTACTCACCAGACTTAGCGCCGTCGAACTACCACCTTTTCACATCTTTAGGACACGCCCTAAAAAACCAGGAATTTTCGAACTCAGACATACTCCGAAAATGACTTGTTGACTGGTTCGACTCAAAAGGAATAGAAATTTTCAGACAAGGAATTCGAAAATTGCCTGAAAAGTGGTCCGAGTGTATAGCTAATCAGGGCAGTTACTGTGAATAAAAAATCTTTTGTTGTATGGAATTGGTGAACTTTTGAATTCACTGAAAATTTTCGCGTTTCATACTAATAGACCTGGTATATTCAGATAGATGGCGTATGCGATCATCAACTTTTAGTTGCATGATAAGGAGATGTTTTTTTTTTTCATAATTTTATAAAAATCTTGATGAAGATATCGACTTGAATCAATATATATGTAAAGCGCGCTAGCTATTCATTAAAAATTTATAAAAATCAGGAAATATCGAAAAATAAATAAATTAGCCATATTGGTTTCTAAACGACTCATACGATAAATTCACTGTAGCCATATTTGGGTAATAAAAGAAATCAGACGAAAAATTCATTCAAGTCAGCTTTATGGACCAAATATTAGCTCGACGGTGGCGCTTACGTGGCAGAAATGGGAATTGAAATCAAATTATTTTATTAACGCCTCGTTAAAAGAAAATTTGAATGTGAAATCACATTTACATAAATGTTTATTTATAATTATCAACCTTACACACGTTGCTCTACTTTAAACGAGCGAAAATTATTATGGCCGTTTTTAGTTCCCATTTCCGCCACTCGAGCGCCACTGTCTAGCTTATATTTGGTCGATAAAACTCACTTAAATGAAAGGAGTTTTTTTTTTTTTTCAATATTTTCGTCTGGTTTTATTTTTTAAAATAAGTGAATAAAATTTTTCCGTAGATTAAAAATATACATATATTTCTCGATTTAAGATCAAATCCCATTAAAACTAATATTTTACCCCAGACATAAATACAATTTTAACTTTAAAAAACACACAATCCGAAGTCAGAACTTTTCCTATTTGAAAAACCGCCGTTTCAAAGTCCCAAAATAATTATTTATACAAATTTATCGTAATTAAGTACAAAAAATTAATTATCCTATTAATTATAGAAATACCTGAATATTCGGATTTCTAACTCTTTGGGGGTCTTGAACAATCGTTGAAAATATCAGTTTGCAACTAGAATGAAGAATGAACTAGTTGTTTGTGAACTTAACGATTTTATTTCCGATAAAAAAATCATATTTAAAGTTCAATTCATTTTGTAAATACATTCTAAACTTTCTACAAAATCTGGATCTCTAATGTTTTCATGCGTTGAATAATGTAAATAACTTATGAAAATAAAATGTTCTCCTTGTTTGGCGCAAGTATCCCTTGCGCAACATAGCGCTTTGGAAAAAAATAATTGGAATTGTAATTGTAACTCCCAACAGTTCCCGACCGTGCCACACAATGGATTTAAAAAGAAATATAGAAATTTGTTCATTCTCGGCCATCCGACCACCCAGAAGTCTGAAAATGTGTGCACTTACATTTTTCATCGGACTAAACGAGTATTAAAAGTTTCATATTTCTATGTGATCTGGAAGCATATTAAAATTGAATTTGAAATTTTGAAATGCAATTTGAAAATTTGTCCGTTCTTTGCCATTATGATATCCCCGAAGTCTGAAAATTTGTCAACTTGCATTGTCATCGGGTTCTAACAAGTGCACAAAATTTCAAATTACTACATGCTCTAGTAGTATACTGATATTTAATTACAAGATTTGTGGACAGACAGACATGGAATCAAGTTAAATAATAGCTTTTAATAACAAAACAGTATGTGTATATATATATAGAAGCAAAGGGCGCCTCTCCCGTCAAAATGAACGTCAAAAACTGACGCCATCTATTGACCGTCGCCGCAACTAGCGGCCTCGGGTCGGTGACAAAGCCACAACACCAGCTTTGGCAAATTGAGAAGCGTCCACCTAGAGACCATGGTTTCGGGCTAATGGCCCTCGTCAGTCTAGGGCGGACTTTATTCCATGAGATCCACACGGGATCTAATGGAATCTTCACAATCTACCAAAGAGGTGTTTTGCTGGCAAGGTGGCTGGGCCAAATCTATGGCTAGAATATAGATGGAAAATTTGCCGGGAGGAAATTAATCCATAGAAGCAAAGGGCGCCTCTCCCGTCAAAATGAACGTCAAAAACTGACGCCATCTATTGACCGTCGCCGCAACTAGCGGCCTCGGGTCGGTGACAAAGCCACAACACCAGCTTTGGCAAATTGAGAAGCGTCCACCTAGAGACCATGGTTTCGGGCTAATGGCCCTCGTCAGTTTATGAGAAGCGTCCACCTAGAGACCATGGTTTCGGGCTAATGGCCCTCGTCAGTTTATGAGAAGCGTCCACCTAGAGACCATGGTTTCGGGCTAATGGCCCTCGTCAGTTGGATTAATTTGGATTAATTTCCTCCCGGCAAATTTTCCATCTATATTCTAGCCATAGATTTGGCCCAGCCACCTTGCCAGCAAAACACCTCTTTGGTAGATTGTGAAGATTCCATTAGATCCCGTGTGGATCTCATGGAATAAAGTCCGCCCTAGACTGACGAGGGCCATTAGCCCGAAACCATGGTCTCTAGGTGGACGCTTCTCAATTTGCCAAAGCTGGTGTTGTGGCTTTGTCACCGACCCGAGGCCGCTAATTGCGGCGACGGTCAATAGATGGCGTCAGTTTTTGACGTTCATTTTGACGGGAGAGGCGCCCTTTGCTTCTATGGATTAATTTCCTCCCGGCAAATTTTCCATCTATATTCTAGCCATAGATTTGGCCCAGCCACCTTGCCAGCAAAACACCTCTTTGGTAGATTGTGAAGATTCCATTAGATCCCGTGTGGATCTCATGGAATAAAGTCCGCCCTAGACTGACGAGGGCCATTAGCCCGAAACCATGGTCTCTAGGTGGACGCTTCTCAATTTGCCAAAGCTGGTGTTGTGGCTTTGTCACCGACCCGAGGCCGCTAGTTGCGGCGACGGTCAATAGATGGCGTCAGTTTTTGACGTTCATTTTGACGGGAGAGGCGCCCTTTGCTTCTATAGATTAATTTCCTCCCGGCAAATTTTCCATATATATATATATAGAACATCATAATTTTAGGTTTTAACAACAACAACAAAAAACCTTTATTAAGACACTATTGTCTTACAAGGGGATTCCCCATAACGGTTATATATGTACATGAGTGAGGAGGAAAAGCAATTTAGAGGGAGGGGGAGCAATCAGCCGTTGTTTGTGGAGTTGAGCACTTCTTCCCTCTTTTTATCAATCGCCTTGAAATATTTAAAATATTTATAAACAAATGTTTTATCCAGCAGGAGAGTAGTGAAGATTTTTATATATGTGGCAATATCGTTGCGGAATTTCTTGTTGTTCGATTTGAATGGTGAGGATTGGTTGAAACGCAGTCGTTTGAGTGGAAGTTTAAACATACAGTTAGGAATAATCAGGACACGTGATGGGGTTTGGAAATAAAAGGCAACTGGGTTGGAGGGAAGAAAGCTTGAGAAGAGCGGAGCGGGTTTTGATTGTTCCTTATCTGATCACATGGTGGTGATTGACTTAGCTATGAGCTGAGCTGAGAGAGAGATCTCTAGAACAGATGTTACCTTGGTGGGAGCAAGTCGAAGGCTGATCCGAACTCGGTGGGAGCCAAGTCGCTACTGACAATTCTTGTCTTTCGATTTAACACCACGAGTTGTCTTCCTTCCCATTGGTCGAAGGATGGAACGTGCCCGTTTTTCTATTGGTTGACCTATTTAGTTATTCCTTCCTAATTGGACCGGCGGCTTTCTTTGGTGAAAGATATGCCCGGCCTGATAGGAAGTATCGGGTGTTAGTTCGACTCTATTTACTTCCGTGGTTATCAAATACGTCCGGTTTTGTTCCGGAAATTGGGCGTCTCTCAAACTTTTATAACTTCTGGTCACCAGATACGTCCTGTCTTGTCCGGAAATATTGGTTTAAACTTAGCTCGCAGGGTTTCCGGGGTCAGAAGGTTAACTGTGACGTTATTAATAATTATGTTCCCTTCTAGATCTACTTCCTATGTCTTTTTGTTACTTTCTTTCCTCCAGTTACCTTATTCTTTATTAAATCTTTGAAAATCATACATTGTACATGCATAGTGGGTCGGGGTGCATACAATTATATACAAATTATGACAGATGCGCCCCCTACATGTGAAGAATTCAAGAAGGGGTTAGCCTGAGAGAATTCTGTAAAGTAAAAAATAATTTTGTGGGAAAATTAGTTGTGGGTATTGAGTCTATATACAAGCATTGGTGGCGATATAAGAAGTAAAATAGAATGGTGTTGATGATATAGGTTGAGTATAATTAATAGAAATCAAAAAATTTTTTAATTGTAAGAATTCAAAATGAATGCTATGGTACATGTGGATTAAAAAGAAAAGAAAATGCGCCTAACTAATTTCTACTTGAAATTGGAAAAAAATCGAGGGAGTTCTATTAGGGCTTTTGAGAAATCAAAAATAATATAAAAATAAAAAGTTGGACGAAATCAAAGTAAATGCTTGGTTGCATGGTGGGAAAAAAAATGCTTTGTTGCATGGTGAAAAAAAAGAAAAATGCCTAACTAATTTTTTGCTCGAATTTTGGGAAAAGAAATCGAGGAAATTTCATAAGGTCTTTTGAGAAATCAAAAATAAAAATAAAAATAAAAAGTTGGAAGAAATCAAAGTGAATGCTTGATGCATGGTGAAAAAAAAAGGAAAAATGCCTAACCATATTCTCGCTCGGAATTGGGAATGGAAATCGAGGGAATTTTATTAGGGCTTTTGAGAAATCAAAATAATATAAAGTTGGAAGAAATCAAAGTGAATGCTTGGTTGCATGGTGGGAAAAAAAAAATAAATGTTTTGTTGCATGGTGGAAAAAAAAATAAATAGGAAAAAAAAAAGAATGTTTTTGTAAATCAAAATAAAATATAATATCCAATTTTAAAAGAAAACCAATGAGTTCTCGTTGATTTGAAATTATGATAATATAAACTAATTGGTAAAAAAAAAGATAATTAATGATTAAAAGTGATAATAAGTTGAATAAATTGATAAATTGATTATATATTTAAATTTTAATTGAGAGAAAATAATGAAAATGATTAATATGAAAAATAAGGTGTATTGGTTTGAACCCTTTTGTATCTACATGCCCTATAAAATTTTTTAATTGCTCAATTATGCCCTATAAATTTTTTGTCTTTGTGTGTGTTGTGGAAAATGTTAGAAGTCTGTAAAGTAATTGATTACTTATAATAGGGATGTGAACTCATTTAGAATGTTTATGTGTCGTCTTGTGGATGTGGAATTGGATGGTAAAAATCGATATGTAGACTCGAACTGGAATCCAAAATCGGTGGCATAGAGAGGTTCCCAGTTGACCTCAATAGGGGACCTTCTCATTGTAATTAGAGATACGGAAGTGGGGTGTGTCGGGCAAAAGAGAGGGAATGAAATTGGAGATCGGACGAGGCGCTCCCCTTTGTTTGCATAGGCCGAATTTATCGCCGCGGACTACACTTCCTGTCGCGGTGTCTCAAAATTCTCACTTCCTGCCGTCTAATTTATTTTGAGTGCGACTTGCATCTTGTTTTTGGAGTGTGACTTCTCCGACATTGGTTGGTCATCTTTCAGTTACTTCTATCTCCTCGGAATCTATTTAGGTTTTCTGCAAAGATGTTTCCTAATGTTTGTCCAAAATTAAAAACTGCCTCTTGTAGTTCGAAGATTTTATGAGCGGGCATGGTATAGATAAACAAGTAATTAATGAATAAAATTGGGATACATTTGTATGGTAGAACTAACATACAAAGGATGAAAATCAGATGAAAGATAGGGTATTGCCCCATGTTCTCCCATAATTTTGTAAATGGGGACTCTGAAATATTTGTTCGAATCTTATATATTGTTGGTCGTTCAATTTCGCACTGTTTGATATCTTTAGGGAGTGGTGTGATATGATTGAACTGGTTGTCAGGTTTGCAGTTTTTAACATCGGGGAAGAGTGATGCAAATCGCCTTGTTGCAAAAATGGCAGGGTCTAAATGCCTGAAAGGTTCGCTGCTGGTGGGTTTGAACCTTAATGACTCTGTTGGGAATAATTCGGGTGTTAAATGTTTGAAAGGGAACGTGTAATTGGGGTTGTGCTTTATGTGATATGTGCTAACGGCGGGTGGTGATATATAACGGATTTTTTCTGTATACAGCTTAAGTTTGTTGACGTGAATCGTGTCAGTGTCTCTTTGAAGTGGTTGGTTTGGTCGATCTATGCGGACCACATTTGGTGAGATAATTTCTAATATTGTGTGAGGTCCTGTGAAATATGGCGCAAGTTTCCCTGTATTTGGGTGGTGATATAATTTTACTAACACTAGATCACCTACTTCAAAATGTGGTTGTTTGTGTCGTTGATCATAAATGTTTTTGTCTTGTAAATGTTTGTTTTGTGTGCGTGTGTGTGCAATTTTTCTAGCTTTGTCGATATCTGGGTAAGGTGTGCTATGGTCAGAGAGTTCGGGGGGTAGGATACCAAACATTAAGTAGATGGGTGGAAAGCCTGTGGTAGAGTGTGGGGTTTTGTTATATATAATTGTAACTCTTTTGACCAACTTGGTCCATGCGATCTTAGGATTTTCTAGATGCAAAAGCCTAAGTTTTCCCGTGAGGGTGGCGTTCAGGCGTTCACATAGACCGTTGGCCTGTGGATTGTTGCTGGTTGTGAGTAATGGGTGAATATTTCTATTAAGTAGGAAACTACGAAATTTTGGCGAAGTGAAAGCAGGGGCTCTATCCGTAAGAAGGCGTTTTGGAGAGCCATCCTGTAATACTCGCTTAAGTACCTGTTGGTAGGTGATGGTGCTGGTGGATTTAGATGGAAAAGTCCACGCGTAGCGCGAAAAATGATCGACTACCACATGGAGGTATATTTTGGTGTTGCCATATTTGGCAAATCCTGCTATGGTGTCAA
This sequence comes from Cordylochernes scorpioides, assembly GCA_030710605.1. NCBI lineage: Eukaryota > Metazoa > Arthropoda > Arachnida > Pseudoscorpiones > Chernetidae > Cordylochernes > Cordylochernes scorpioides. The sequence goes on from CP092868.1 coordinate 14,050,938, forward strand.
GGGATAAGAGGTCAAAGGGTTCTTTGGCTTCCGGGGGTTGACTTAATTCCCCGTAAGTGGGTCCCAATGGTCGTTTTGTTAACTGGCAGGTGGGGCAGGTCTTAACCTTTTGTTTAATATCTTTTGACATACCTTGCCAGTAATATTGCGTGGATATGAGTCGTGACATTTGTGAAATGCCGGGGTGATTGTATTGTGTGTGTACTGTTTGTAAGAGTTGTTGTATGAGTGGTTTTGGAATTATAATCTTGGTTACACCTTTTCGGGAAACTGTATGTAATCCATTATGGTCAATGTTCAAACTAGACTCTTTCGATGGAGGAGGTTGGTGTGTCTTGATAAGGGTGGCGTCCAAGAATCCACAAAACGGGTTACGGGACAAGAGATCTGCTTCATATTGTAGTTTTCCCTTTATGTAGCGGACCTCATATTCGTAACTCGATAGTCGTAAACTCCATCGAAACAGTCTGCCGGACGGGTTTTTGATGGTTTTCAGCCACTGCAATGCGTGATGGTCAGAAAATATAGTAAATTTTCTGCCCATAAGATAGATGCGAAACTTCTCCACACTCTCAACGATTGCTAAGCACTCAAGTTCAGAGATGGAGTAGTTTTTCTCGTGTGGACGCAATGTTCGGCTGAAATATTGAACTGGATATACGTTCCCGTCAGGGTGAACTTGTTTGAGAATGCCTGCTATACCGAGGGTGGATGCATCGCAATACACTTGGCATGGCAGACCTTCTTTGTAAAGGTGTAAAATGGGGTGTTGTGTGAGGTTTCCTTTCAGGTCAATGAACGCCTTTTGACAAACTTCATTCCAGTTCCACACGACATCCTTTTTGAGAAGGTTATTGAGTGGTGCTCGCAAGCGAGCGTATTCCGGAATGAATTTGTTATAGACGTTCACAGCGCCTAAAAAGGATTGTAGTGTCTTTCGGTTGTGTGGTTGTTTGATGGCGTGAATAATGTCGGTGTTGCGTGTGAGTGGTGTAATTGTACCAGCTGTAATGGTGTAACCTAGAAAATCTATGGACTGCTTAAAAAATTCGCATTTCACGAAGTTAAGTTGTAGCTTCTCCGCTTCGCAAAAGGCGAAAAATTGTCGCAGGTGGTTTTGATGCTCCTCCAATGTGTTGGAGTAGATGATGAAATCATCAAAGTAATGTGCCACACAGTCAAGTCCGTGTCTCTGTAGGACCTGACTTATGGCTCGTTCGTAAATTTGAGGGCTGGTTTTTAATCCGAAAGGTAGTCGAGTGGGTTGGTATAACCCTTCGAGGGTGGCAAATGCTAACAGTGGTCGAGAATCGGGGTGTATCGGGACTTGCCAATATGCGGAGGATATGTCTGCCGTGGAGAAATATTTGGCCTGTGCGAGGCGGTCTAGGATATCCTCGATTCTCGGGAGGGGATGTACATCAGAGCTGATTAGTTCGTTCACCTTTCTGTAATCGATACAAAACCGTTTGGTCTTGTCGCGCTTAGTGACGAGGGTGACAGGGCTCGAGAAAGGTGAAAAAGATTGCTCTATGATGCCGTTCTCCAGCATTTGTTGGATTTGATGACGGATTTCTTGTTGGTCACATATCGGAACACGATATGGACGTATGGTAATTATTTTATCGGAATTCGTGGGTATTTTTACTGGTGGAACCCGTAAGCATGGTACGTGGAATTTGTTCTGGGTGAAAATGTGAGTGTATCTTTGTAGAAGTGTTGTGAACTGCGGTGTATAGTGAGTGTTAGATGTTGTGTTGTAGCATGCATGTGGCAAAGGATTTTGTTGTGTATTAGTGTGAGTGTCGATTTCGTTGTGTGGGTTGGTCATGTGGTAGTTGTGTGACGGCGTGTGATCACCTATGTGCTTGGTGTGCGAGTTGTCCCGCTGTGTGGGTGCTTTTTGGGCATGTTTACAAGTTGAAGTCGTTGTGACTTGGTTATTTGAGGGCATGTAAAAAGGGCAATTGGCCTTAGTGAAAAAAGGGCATGTAGGTAAGGGGGTGTCTTTCAATGAATGCACGCAATGGTTGTCATAGGCGGAAGATTTGGTTGTATGGTGAGGTCTTTGTGACATCGCCTGACACTGCCAGTACGTGCATACATTTGGTACCTTGTTAAAATGGTAGGATGGGGTAGACAATGGGACGCCCAGCTGGAATATAGTGCATTTATTAAAATCTATGGTTAATCTGAATTTATGAAGGCTATTGATACTAAGAATTCCAAATGGTAACGGGGCATTCACTACATGGAAATTCTCTCTTCGGGATATTTGTCCTATTGTCAGTGGGATAGACAGTTTACCCATGGTTTTTGCAAAACCGTTTAGGGTTTGGAGGTTCAGTGAATGTCCCTTAAGGTTTAAATTAGGCAGGTGGGTTTTTAACATATGATAAAGATTATATGGCACTATATTCAGGCTGGCGCCTGTATCAATTAAAAAGGGGCATGATATATTAGGGGCTAGAAAAAGTTTGACAGTCAGTTGGTTTAGGGATCCTACCTCAGTCTCGAAAGGGCTGCTCGGCTGGGGTGTCCCTGGCTTGACTTGGTTGTTGTGGAATCGGGGCTGGTTGTTTTGGGACTGTTTGCACCGTCCGCACTTTTTCGTGGGTCGTCGGGACTGGTCGATGTCGGCATTCGCTGTGCCAGTGCCTCGCGCCGCATAACTTGCAGTTGGACGGCGGAAGAGGTGCATTCCATGCACCTGGGCGTCGGGGTGTGCTGTGATACGGACCCGACATTGTGGGTGGTTGATCTTCTCTGGATCGCGTTGCCGGTACACTGGGCCCGTGGATCCGCTGTACCAGTCGGAACCATTCTCCTAGGTTCTCGGGAGGTACTACGCGGACTAGGCGCTGGTCGTTGAATGGCAGTCCTTCTGTCAGCGTCTCGAGGATCACCTCCTGTGGAAGTCCTAGTTGCAATCCCATGGCGGTTTTCTCCCGGTAGTAGGTCTCTAGGTTGGCTTGCCCAGTAAGCTACATGGCGAAATATTTCGCAAAGGACGCTTCGCTTGACTCAGGATAGAGATCTAGGAGGATTTGCCTCACCTGGAAGTAGCTCCGGTCGGCCATCCGAAGTTTCCTGAAGAGCTCCAGGGGTTGTCGCGCCAGATAGTTTGGCAGGCGGAGTAATTTTTCTTGTTCTCCCATGGATGCGTCTTCCATTTTTCGGTCGAATGCTTGGAAAAACTGTGTCGCGTTGTATGTGCCATCGAAAGGCGGGATTGTCGCCTCAGCTCCATCAGAAATTTTTACTCGGGTCAGGAGCGCCGATAGCTGGGTGACGGCGTCCGCTAGGGGCGCAGTTGTCTCTCGGCCGGTCACTTCCTGCCTTTCTCCTGCCTGTTCGTTCTCTCTTACTTCTTGCCTTCTTTCCGTTGTTTCCGTCGGGCCGTCCGACTTTACGCCTATGGGATCCTGATTAAATTCCATCTCTTTATCCTGTCGACTTATCCGTTCTGTGGCAATATCGTTGCGGAATTTCTTGTTGTTCGATTTGAATGGTGAGGATTGGTTGAAACGCAGTCGTTTGAGTGGAAGTTTAAACATACAGTTAGGAATAATCAGGACACGTGATGGGGTTTGGAAATAAAAGGCAACTGGGTTGGAGGGAAGAAAGCTTGAGAAGAGCGGAGCGGGTTTTGATTGTTCCTTATCTGATCACATGGTGGTGATTGACTTAGCTATGAGCTGAGCTGAGAGAGAGATCTCTAGAACAGATGTTACCTTGGTGGGAGCAAGTCGAAGGCTGATCCGAACTCGGTGGGAGCCAAGTCGCTACTGACAATTCTTGTCTTTCGATTTAACACCACGAGTTGTCTTCCTTCCCATTGGTCGAAGGATGGAACGTGCCCGTTTTTCTATTGGTTGACCTATTTAGTTATTCCTTCCTAATTGGACCGGCGGCTTTCTTTGGTGAAAGATATGCCCGGCCTGATAGGAAGTATCGGGTGTTAGTTCGACTCTATTTACTTCCGTGGTTATCAAATACGTCCGGTTTTGTTCCGGAAATTGGGCGTCTCTCAAACTTTTATAACTTCTGGTCACCAGATACGTCCTGTCTTGTCCGGAAATATTGGTTTAAACTTAGCTCGCAGGGTTTCCGGGGTCAGAAGGTTAACTGTGACGTTATTAATAATTATGTTCCCTTCTAGATCTACTTCCTATGTCTTTTTGTTACTTTCTTTCCTCCAGTTACCTTATTCTTTATTAAATCTTTGAAAATCATACATTGTACATGCATAGTGGGTCGGGGTGCATACAATTATATACAAATTATGACATATACATGTTGTACGAGGGGTGTCCCATAAGTCCGTGGCCCGACATATAAAGAAAATGACTAATAAAATGATTATGATCTATTCTTCAACATAATCCCCTTTAAGGTCTATACACTTTTTCCAGCGATGTTCTAATGCTTTTATGCCCTCCAAAATGAACGATGTTTCAAGTTACTCAAAAAATGAGGTTACAGCATCTATGACCTCTTCATCTGACCTGAAATGAATGCCAGAAAGTGATTTTTTCAAATGGGGAAATAGGTGGAAGTCAGACGGAGCTAGATCTGGTGAATAGGGTGCATGTGGTAAAAGTTCAAAGCCAGAATCATAAATAGCAGCCATGGCTTGCAGCGACCGAAGACTTGGAGCATTGTCTTGATGGTAAACAATCTTCCTGGACAACATTACTCTTCTCTTTTCCTTGATAGCTTCTCGTAGTTGCTTCACAAGATTTGCATAATAATTCCCAGTAATGGTTTGACCCTTATTCAGAAAGTCTAGAAGAAGTACACCCTCGGAATCCCAAAAGACAGACACCATAACCTTCCCTGCTGATGGAGGTGTCTTGGCTTTCTTGGGGGAAGGGGAACCGGAGTGTCTCCATTGCATGGATTGTTGCTTGGACTCTGGTGTAAAGTGATGGGCCCAAGTGTCATCCATGGTAACAAATTTACTGACAAATTCCTCTGGATTGGCTTCAAATAACGCAAGATTGTCCGAAAATAACTTTCTCCTTACAGCCTTTTGATCGGGTGTCAAAAGTTTGGGAACCCAACGGGCAGAAAGCTTCCTAAGGCCCAAGTATTCTCTCATAATCCGATCCACTGTTGTTTTTAGAATACCCAAGGTTTCTTCTATCCGAAGAACTGTCATTCTTCTGTCCAACATAACCAAAACATGTATCTTGTCGATGTTTTCTTGTGTAACTGACTCAACAGGTCTTCCTGGTCGATGTTCGTCCTCGGTGCAGATCCTCCCTAATTTAAACGCAACTATCCATTTTTTCGCTGTGCTATAGGAAAGAGCATCTTCACTTAATGTATCCACCATACCCTCATCGATTTCCTTCGGCGACATTCCTTTCTTACAAAGATATTTTATTACAGGACGAATCTCGTTTGTCTCCATTTTAGATGATTCCTGTTTCTTGTCCTCTTTCAGAACCCATAACAAAAAAACGGTTAGTTCTAGAAACTTAAAAATTTGCATATCTTTATACAAGGCTTTAAGGTATATATGGTAAAATTTATTAGTTTCAAATATTTAGTTCTCATGGTCGGGCCACGGACTTATGGGACACCCCTCGTACATTGTAGTGGGTTTGCCCCGAAATTTCGCGAATTTCCAATCTCTTTTCATGTAGGAATGGGCAATGGAATAGATGTGGACCAAATTGTCTTGGATGCCAACATTGCAGAAGTAGCAATTTATAGAGTCGCTGTTCCAAAACCCCGTGATATCCTCGCGGAAAAGTAGCCATCATAATTTTAGGTTTAATTTTGATTAATTCAAATTGAAGACTTGATCAACCTTTTATAGAGTCTATTGTCCTTTTGAAGTATTGTGTCAAAGATAATACGTTAATAAAATTCGAAACTATTATAGACGTGTATGATTCTTTTTAAAAATAAACAATTTCTACTGTCCTTACTGCAATGGAAAAATTAATAGGAGGGCCTGGCTCATCAGTGGTGAACCCTCCCAGCGGTTTCGAATATTTCAAATTTTGATAACAGATGGCGCGCAAATGCATCATAATATAATACTTTACTAATAAGCTTTTCATATTTTTTTAAAAGTGCGACACTGGGTCATCGAAACGTCAAAAGAACAAGAAACTTTTATTAAAATGTTGATGAAGTCTAAACTTGAATTAATTTATGTAGAGCGCGCTAGCTATTCATTAAAAATTTATAAAAATCAAGAAATATCTAAAAAATCAATTAGCGCCACAATGGCTTCTAAGCGACTCATAGATTAATTCACTGTAGTCATATTTGGGTAATAAAATAAATCAGATGAAAATTTTCATTCAAGTCAGCTTTATGGACCAAATATCAGCTCGACGGTGGCGCTTGAGTGGCAGAAATGGGAACTAAAATTGGCATAATTTTATTAACACCTCGCTTCAAAGAAAATTTGAGTCTGAAATCACATTTACATAAATGTCTATTTAATATTATCAACCTCACACACGTGGCTCCACTTTAAATGGGCGAAAATTATTAGGGTCTATTTTAGTTCCAAGTTCTGCCACTCGAGCGCTACTGTCGAGCTTATATTTGGTCCATAAAACTCACTTAAATGAAAGGCGTACCTTTTCAATATGTGCACGTGATTTTATTTTAAATAATAAGAAAATAAAAGTTTTCCACAGATTAAAAATATGCATCCATTTCTCGATTTAAGACCAAATCCCATTAAAACCAAGATTTTGTCGCAGACATAAATACAATTCAAGTAAGAAATATATAACCCGAAATGTGAGGACTTTTCATAATTGAAAGATCACCGTTTTAAAGTCTCAAAATAATTATTTATTCAAATGTATCATAATTAGGCTAAAAATTTTGATTTTTGACTAGCTATTTAACACAGGTATATAAAAATTTGTCATATATGAAATATATTTGACAAAAAGGCATCTTTAAAATCTAAAATATACTTTTTTAATTTATAAAGTATAGATTACTACTTTACAAAGCGAAAATTTGTTAGAGATACCAGAAAGAATGAGTAATAATAATAATTTATATACACATACCTGGATTATGATTGGACATTGATATTTTCACAGTTGCCTTTGTTACGGGCATTGATTTTTAGATAGAGAGAGAGTGTGTGAATATTTAAATTTAAAAGACAAATAACCTTCCCTATTTTGAATTCAAAATGATGCCTTTTCACAGATAGAAAAGTTATCAACATTTTTTCTCAATAGTATAAAGAAAAAAACTTTTATGAGAAAATGGATAATTTCAAAACTAGTGGATATCACATTCAAGTTCTCTTGAAATATGTGTGTAACATTTATAATAGCATAGTTCAATAATCTGCGATATTAACGGGTTGGTGGAAGAATGGTCTAGACCGTTGGTTTAGATTGCTACGACGATTCCCGCATTAGAAACTTTTTTCTAATTAAAAAAAAAATGCTCCAATGGCCCCTGATTATTGCAAAAGTCCAACCCCACCAGCGAGTGCAAGTAACCAAACGGGGCTCTGGCACATTTGTAAGTGCAAAGTTGAACTGCTTTTCACATGTGTAGACATGTGGTGCACTTACAGTAAAAGCAGTCGGCTTCTACCCACCATGATTATCATGGCCTGTACCACGTGTACTAGGGATAAATTATATTAACATTTAAAATAGGGTTGAATACCAATCTAACTCAATACATAAATACTAATACTTACAAAGAGACTATATTTCTGTTAAAACTATTTTACCGTTCTTTTACTTTGTACATAGAAAGAAGGTCTTAGGTGAAGGGAGACAACGAGCAAGACATCTATATCTATAGATAGCCCCCGCTTGGACCGACCGAGGGCAAAGGTCGGCGTGGACGGAGACGACGGAGCGTCATGTTACATTCTTTTTTTGGTCAGTTGGCAGGATTCCCTTGTTAGAAGCGGAGGGGAAAGTTGAGTTCCCTTGCCAGACGGAGAGACGTCTAAAAGCTATCCTGCAAGCAGCGTCTTGTGGAAGGAAAGACGTCAAGCTATCCTGCAAGCAGCGTCTTGTGGACGGAGAGAACGCATTGGAGTATCCCTCAAGCAGCAACTTGAGAGCGGAAAAGACACTTAGACAACCAACGAGTCGCGACAATTGGACATCGCACAAGACAAGCCAAGCCAAGCCAAGCCTGCGACGGTGCTGCCACGAGGTACTGTGTAAACAAACGCTCGACAACCCCCCCGCCATTTATTTTTATCTCCCTTCCCTGAGATTAGTTAATTTTTTTACTTTCTTTTTTGCTTAACCTTGTTTATTTTTTTATACATAATTCTATAGATATAAGTATAATTTAGCTTAACCATTTTTCTTGTTTTTTTTACCATTAATTCTTTATATAAGTATAATAGTTTTTATCCCTTTTGTTTTTAATCTTTGAAATAAATCCTTTTGTTATACTGTGTTTCTGTGCATTTATTTCCCCCATTGTTTTTCCTTTCAGTCGATCACCCTTTATTTTTTTTTTAAACGAACACGAACATTTTGGTGAGCCGGACGTGATCGATTTAAAGGAAATATGGAGGAAATGGATGCACTTAAAAAGCGCAGGAAAGCCATAAGAGGTACTTTCACTAGAATTATTAATGAAATAAATGGGGAATTTGAAAAGTCTCAAATTGATAGGAATGATATTTATTCTAAGTTTAATAGACTAGAGTCTTATTACACGAAACTTGTAGATCTAAACGAAAAATATCAGGCTTTATTGGTAGTGAAAGAAGGGATTACAGAGGAAAGTATTGATAGGGAATGGCAAGAATGCGATAAATATGAAGAGGAAAAGTTTGATATTCAACAGAAAGTCAGTGTACTACGGAATCCCGATAAAGAAGAAACAATCCCGATTGCTAGCGAGGACACTGTAATAAATGTGAAATCACCAGAGTTAGCCCTAAAAAGCTATGACGGCTCTCTGGAAGGTTGGTTGCCCTGTTGGGCGCAGTTTTCGAAAATTCACGAAAATAAGAATTTATCCGATAGCGACCGGTTTTTATATTTGCGTCAAGCAATTGTACCAAATTCAGAAGCCTATCGTGTTGTAGCAAGCTATCCCGTTACAGGCGCCAACTATGTTTTGGCAGTACAAGCCCTACAGGAGCGATTCGGTGACCCGAATATACTGACAGAACTGTATGTCAGACGTCTATTGAATTCGGTTATATCTAATGTAAAGAAGGAAAATAGAAATTTAAGCAGTCTGTACGACGAACTGAGCAGTCACCTCCGGTCGTTAGAGACATTGGGCATTGATCCCCAGTTGTCGGGTATTTTTTATACCCTCTTGTCGAGTCTTCATTACCTTCGGATATTTTGAAAATATGGCACAGGCATCCTTCTTCGGGTTATGGTATGGAGTTAGCAAAACGGGAAGAGTCAGATAAAGGGGTTGGAGGAGCTCAAGAAAGGCTCAGGTTATTATTGGACTTTCTAAAAGCCGAAGTAAGGAGTGCTCAACGGCTGAAATTTGTGGAAAAAGGCTTTAAGCAGGAGGAACCCTATAAAAGGTCTTACAATGATGGGACCAGAACTAGGAGCAATTTCAGACCCGCCACTGTGTCTAGTCTGTTCGGAGGGGCGAACTAATATAAAATGCTTCTTTTGTGAAAGAACAAATCATGCGAGTCATCAATGTCGTTCTATAATGAAAATGTCTCCGGGAGAGAGAAATGATAAAATACGTAGTGCCCATCTATGTTTCAAATGCTTAAGAAAGGGACACATACAGAGTCAGTGCCGAGAACAATTGGAGGGCAAAAACCGGGGGGGGAGAAACCACTTGGAAGTTTTATGTGAAGGAAATTCTTCTAACCGGTTAACGAAACCAGGAAGAGAAAATCTAAAGGAAAATGCACCTGAACCCATTGCATCGCTTTCTAGTCAAGCCTGCACAGGTCAGGTCTTGCTGATGACCACGGTAGCACTGTTAAGAGGCCCAAATGCCTCTAGAAGGGTTAGAATTCTCCTCGACAGTGGAAGTCAGTTTTCGTATATCAAACAGTCGTTAGTCTGGAGTATAGGAATAGAAAGAAAAGGCGAAATAACTATAGCTAAAAGTCTTTTTGGAGGTAATAAGATTGGTGAAGAAAAGCACGGTAAATTTATGTTAGAATTGGAGAATTTAGGTAATAAAAGAGATGTGATCCATATTGAGGCGCTGGATCAACGTAAAATTTGCGACGCCATACCACCTTTGCCAAAAGGAGACTGGTTAGAAAAATTGAAGATTAAGGGCATAATATTGTCCCAGGACAATTTTAAAGGACAAGAGATTGACATATTGATTGGCGCTAACTATCTAGGTATGATTTTGACAGGAAAAATAGTTCAAGTTGAAGCAGATTTAACTGCGGTGGAAACGAAATTAGGTTGGACACTAATGGGCAATTCGCCAATTATTGATAGCAATGACAATGTGCAGCAGACTTTGAATCTGCAAACAACGCGATGCGATTTAAAGGATTTGTGGGATCTAGAAGTACTAGGCATTAGGGATCCTGTTGAAACTTGCTCCAAAGAGACCAGATACCAGGAAATAAAAGAAAAGTTATTACAAAAATTCAAAGACAAAGTGATCAGAGATATTCTGTAGGTCTACCTTGGAAGGTAGAAAAGGAGTCAATCCCCAGCAATCTTGACATAGCGATAAAAAGGTTAGATATAAGCACTAAGAAAATGACCTCACAGAATAAGTTGACCGAATATAGTCAGATCTTTAGAGACTGGCTGACTGAAGGACTCATTGAAAGAGTCGAGGAAAATCCTCTCGAGAGAAGAGGCTACTATTTACCTCACCGCCCTGTGTACAAGATGGAATCTAAAACGACGCCCATACGTCCGGTTTTCGATG
>CP092868.1:14061912-14111351 GCA_030710605.1 Cordylochernes scorpioides
TAAAAGATTTATAAAATTTTATATATATAGATTTATAAAATTATATATATATCTATATTAATAAAATGCAAATTTCATAAGTGGTGTTCGCTAAAAACTTTCGTTACAATGCATCAATTTCGACCAAATTTTCAACATATATGTAAAACGAGATGGAGCAGGTTTGCTTAACATCAAAATATATTTCCTAACATTAACATGCGTAACTTCGCTGTTATCGATTAAATACAAAAAAAATCAACAGAGTTAATTTTATTTATATATAAATACAAAAAAAAAAATTCAACAGAGTTAATTTTTTTACATACTAGCTAATAATCTCAATCAAAAAAAATATTCAAAACAAGCAATTTTAAGATAACACCATATGTAAAACAGTCGGCCAAGAAAACAACAACGATATTACATCTTTCTCACATATTCACACAAAATCTTGATTAATAATTAAAACTAATCTTTAACATTGTTTATTATACTTCATAATATATAATATTCGTTAGGCAAACTTTCACTCGGATAAAACCCGGGCGAAGCCGGGTACACATCCGCTAGTAGATTTATAAAATTATATATATATAGATTTATAAATATTTTATCCAATCCAATATATGCCTTTTTATTATCTAATTGATATAAGTATGGATTGCTCCATTTTCAGAACAAATATTTATATATAATCTCTCTTTCACATTTATAATTCATATAATAATTTTCCTATATTCAATTTTTTAAACGTATGTATGTAATTATGGATATATATATATTTTACATATATTACGCATACTATACATTATTGCACATACATAGTTAGTATTTACAATAAAATACGTACTTATTTCAAAGATCTGTAACAATATACACAAAAAATTGCTTCTTATTTGTATATTCATTTTTCTACATTTTTTATACATGTTCGTATGGAATATTAACAAACAAATATATACGAGTAAAATATATCTATAAAAATATAAGAATATTTGAAACATAATTTAAATGGGATAAAACAAAATGTATTGATTTTTCGCGTATTCATTTTTATTTATACACCCGTGCTGCGATTTTAAAAAGCAGAAAATATAATTTTAATGAGATTTTTAAAATAAATATTTCAAATTGAAAATTTTAGTAAAATAATTTTTTATATAATAGGAAAAATATTTATTATTTGCAAAAAAAAAACAAAAGAACTTTCGGGATTAAAATATTTTAAATAAAAATATATAGTTTTTTTTATACCATAAAAGCATATAATCGCAAACCAAAATAATTGCAAATAATATCTGCCTTTATATTGCAATTTGTATTTAGGTTTAAATATTTTTGTTTTAATTATAAATTTCATATTATTCATTTTTTATAAAATTCCAGACATATTTATTTACCCGTTCAATATATTATCCCAAATATTTTAAAGAGCGACAGAATAAAGTTCCGTTAAAAAGTATACCATATATAAAAGCGAACAAGTTAGCTAAATTTTTAGATAAGAAAGACAAAGAAAACATTCAAAATATATATAATTTAGTTCAAAACAAAAAAGAAAACCAAACCCGTTTAAAAAAAAATAATACTCCATCAAAATATTTATATATGAATTATTTGATGATGATGGAAAAAAACCCTACAGAATTTGGATTGTGGATTTAGTCACAATGGACCTACACTATAACTTCAATTATCCAAACCTACTTGAGATTTAAATTCGGATATTAGGAAAATTCAGAATTTATAAAGTTTTTTTTTGTCGTGCGTTCGTTCAATAACCTTACTTTCTTCAATCGATGAATAAATAATGTTGATTTTCGATTAGCTGGTAGAAGCTAGGATTTACTAGTTACATAAGCGTTTCTTAAACTTTTTTGTTGGCCTTCGGACCAGTTATTTTTGTATAAACTATTTTGTAAATCGGTTGTTTTTCTAAAAAAAATTGGCGAAGTCTAGTGACAAAACTTTTAATCGCCAATGGCCGATATGATATAAAATACCGTATTTATGATAAAAAAAATTCAGCTTAGTCATAAATAGAGAATGTGGTCTAAATATATAGTTTATATCTCTCTTAAGGAACAAAAATTACACAACTTTTTATTTCCAGAAACGAATAGTTTTTATTCTTAAAATCAATGTATCTTTTTTTAGGTTTAAAATGAGACTCGCCAGAAGATATCGCGAAACCAAAACTAGCCAATACGAAAGCAAAATTTACCAATCCGAAACTAAAAATTTTGGTTTGCCTTTTATAAACCCGATTTGGATAATTGAAGTTGTAGCATATATACACAATATATATATGTGGTGTATAAGACGTAGACCGGTCAGCTAACGGTAGACTGAAAACTTCCCTCGTCCTTCAATTCCAGTATTGGGCCGCCTCCATTCTTCCAGATCTCCTGAAGGTCCTCTTCGGAAGGTCCCCAGATCTCAGATGGCCTTGAGGACTGGATCAACCTCTGGTGTACACAGATCATTTACAATCATAAATCAAATATTGTAGCAAAGTATTTAATATTTTATGACTAGATTATATCAAGTATTTATAGAACGACGTTTGAAAATTATACCGCAAATGTTTCTTTTGAACGAAAAACCGAAATTTATTTTAAGGAGAAATAACGGTTAATTCTATCCCTAGGGATGAAGTATGAAAGGATAAATTGTGAAGAGTAATGATAAACGGAAAAATAGTGTCCAGGGTTCCCATCCCTGGATCTGGTCCTAATGCTCGCTGTTCTGTTGTCCCTAATGCCTGCTGTTCTGTTATTCCTAGAGCCTGTTGTTCTGTTGTCCCTAATGCCTGCTGTTCTGTTATTCCTAGAGCCTGTTGTTCTGTTGTCCCTAATGCCTGCTGTTCTCTTGTCCTGTTCAATAGAGGCGGGCTAATACCTGTTGTACGGTTGTTCCTAATGCCTGCTCTGTTCTCCCTAAAACCTGCTGCTCAATTGTTCATAATGCCTGTTTTTCTGTTGTCCCTAATGTCTGTTATTCTGTTGTCCCTAATTGTTACGCAAACTTTGACTTTAATCATCATAGATGCTGACGTCACTACTATGACGTAACTACTTCCAACTTCTACCTTCAACCTTGCTATTGTTTACCGCTAACTTGTCTTAACAATATGTAATGGAACAAGTCGTTCCTTAAATAAATATATATTTGTTTTTATCTAAAGGGATGTCCTCGTAACTACAACATACGTGAGTACAAAAAACAACCACAAATCTTCAAAAAGAATAACCGTATTTTGCTAAGCCTATATCAATTTGGTAGCAGAGCGTGGTTTGGGCGCGCGAATTGGACTAACCGCCAATTGATCCATTTAAATCATAAAGAAATTAAATAATTGGACTAACCGCCAATTTAGAAAAGAAAAAGTTGAATAAAAAATGGATACCTATAACTTAGCAAAAATAGAACAGTTAACAGAAAACAACTATACCACGTGGTCCATGAAAATGGAAGCAATTCTAGATTCAAAAGATCTCTTCGAGGACGTAATTGTTAATGACGAGCCAGACTTTACAAAAAATAAACTAGAATATGATATTTGGAAGAAAAAGAATCGGGAAGCATACAGCCTAATAATATTGTCACTTTCGGATGACTTAACAATCATCTTTCGAGGCGATAAAAGGGCCAAAAGAATTTGGTACGACATAAAGAAAAGGTTTGAAGGATCTCTAGAAAATAAAAGGATAGACCTAATGTTGGATCTAGCCAGACTAAAATTGAACCCAAATGAAAATGTCAACATGTATATTGTACGAGCACAGAAACTGGCACAAGAGATCACCCAGCTAGGAAAGACTGTAACAGAAAGAGAACTTGTACGATACATTGTTGAAGGACTCACACCTAACTTTGACACGATCGCAGCAGCACTGTCAATAAACAGAGAAATCTCCTTACCAGACTTGAGACAAACTCTACTGGATTTCGAGAAGAAAAGACAGGACAGAAGCAAAAATCCTGAAAATGCTTTCAGATCATCAGGCAACCAATTCAAAGAAAAAGCATGCTTCATTTGCAAAAGAAAAGGACATTTCAAGAAAGACTGTTGGTTCAACCCTGACAACAAAGGAAATCAAAAGAATACAACAAACAAAAATAACATGGCCAGTACAAGGAACTACCATAAAGGACCAAAACAAAACAAAGACACAGCCAGGTCAGCAACCCAAGAACGAACGGAGGAACCATCCCAACGAAGAGACTCCACTTCAGAATACGCACTACATGCAAGCACAAGAGAGGAACGCCCGACGACTCAGGACGTGTGGATAATTGATTCTGCGTGCACAAGCCACATGACTTCCCATGGTGAATGGATCGAGCACAAGACGGAGGATAGAAGAAGCATACAAGTGGCGGAAGAAGGGAGACACATCGAATCTACCTCATCGGGATTAATCCAAGCTACTGTACAAGGTAAGGACAAACTTAACAACGCTGTAACCCTGCATAATGTCCTCCATGTACCACACCTGAAAGGAAATCTAATGTCCATTCCAAGCGTAGTAAGAAGAGGGAACTCTGTTCTTTTGAACTCTGAAGGAGCATACATATACTCTTCTGATGACAAGCTAATAGGAACAGGCAACTTTGATGGTAACATGTACACATTGAACCTATCACGTTTATCTGAAGCAACTCATGTCCCAAACGAACATTGCTTGATTTCAAAGGACAATTCTAGGACTGCATGGCACAGAAGGTTAGGACATCCTAGTAACAACAAACTAGACCTGATTTTGAAGAACAATCTTCTAAAAGGCTTGAACTCTATAAATGGTACCCTTGATCAATGTGATGCTTGCTCATTGGGAAAAATGACCAAAGTACCCTATGTTCACACAGATAACAATCAGGAAAGCTACCCATTTGAAGCCATTTATGTCGATCTCTGTGGTCCAATGAGAATAAACTCCTTGGGCGGAAGTAAATATTTCTTGACCATCGTAGATGGATTTTCTAGGAGAATATTTGTAGAATTTCTCAAAGATAAACTCTCAGCAGCAGAAGTTTTGAAGAAGTTTATTGTAAAGAGAGAAAACGAGCTAAACTCAAAACTAAAACGACTTAGAACAGATAACGGAACAGAATTTATCAATAAAAACCTTGAAACCTTCATAGAATCCAGAGGAATTAAACATGAACTAACTACACCGTACACCCCAAGAAGCAATGGGAGAGTTGAAAGAGCTAACAGAACACTATTAGACAAAGGCCGAACACTTCTGGCAGACTCCCAATTACCCCTACACTTCTGGGCAGAAGCTGTGAATACAGCTGCATATCTGTTCAATCTAACTCCCACAACTAATGACCCAGACACTACCCCTATGGAAAAATGGAAAGGTAAAAAGCCATCCGTCTCTCACATCATGAGATTTGGTTGTGAAGTCTTCTATAAACTCGAGAATCATCAAAGACACAAACTAGAAGCTAAATCTAAGAGAGGAATATTTGTAGGCTATTCAAGATGCAGAAGAGCTTATCGAGTATTTGATATCACAGCGAGAGTCATTCTTGAAACCGCAGACATTCACTTCAGAGAGAACAATAATGTCATCTCGGAAGAAAAACAAAATGATAATAATACGGACACTGACACATATTTCTTCATTCAGGAGGATGAACAACTGAACAATCATGTTCTATCAGATGTTGATATTGAAGAGCCAGCACCAGATACCATGATCAACAGACAGACAGAGTCAAGTGAATCAGACAGACCACAAAGAACTCGAACAATACCGAAAAGATTCGATGACTACGTTCTGGCTACTACGAATGAAACCATTCCGAAAGACTATGAAGAAGCCATCGCATGCGAAGACAAGAAACATTGGGAGAACGCAATGCTTGAGGAAATACAGAACATGTACTCGCATCAAGTATGGGAACTGGTACCTAGACCTGTAAACGCTAAAGTTGTCAAAAGTAAATGGGTGTTCAAAATATCTAAAGACCAAGAAAACAAAACTTACAAAGCTAGACTTGTTGCAATGGGATACAACCAAATCCCAGGAAGAGATTACAACGAAAGTTTCAGCCCTGTAATTAAAAATGCCACCCTCAGGACTATTTTGTCAATGGCAGCAACAAAAGATTCAGTCATTAAACTATTTGATGTGAAAGCAGCCTATCTAAATGGAAACATTGAAAATACAATATTCATGGAACAACCTGCTGGATTTGTCCAAGACAGAAACAAAGTTTGCAAACTCAACAAAAGTATTTACGGTCTACCTCAATCCGGAAGATCGTGGTATGAGAAATTCAGTCAAGTACTTCATGACTGTGGACTGGAAAAACTTAAATCTGATCCTTGCCTATTTAAATGGAAGAATGAAGACAAATACTTCTATGTAGGGATATATGTTGATGACTTTATCACTGTCTCAGATTCTGAAGACACCTCAAACAGATTCATCAATAAATTGAGACATCACCTGGAAATAAAGGATGTAACATGTAAAGGTATGTTTTTGGGAATCAAGATCATACAAGACAAGGAGGGAATTTCGCTACAGCAAAGCCACTATGTACAACAAATATTGCAGAAATATGGACTGGAAAATTGTAAGGAAGTTCCAACACCAGGTTCCAAAGAAATCAATTTGGATAATCATATTGAAGATGACAATTGTGAACAGCACACTTACCAGGAAGCCCTTGGAATGCTAATGTTTCTAGCTGTTAACACCAGACCCGACATCGCTTACATCACTAGCAAACCTTCACAGTACTCCAGACAACCAAAACAGATGCACTGGACAGCAATCAAAAGAGTGATGAGATACCTGCGAGGAACAATTGACCTAGGAGTGAAATTTGAAAGAGGAAAGACTGGAATCCTGAAGTCCTACACCGATGCCAGCTGGTCGACCACTCATGACGGAAAATCCTATGGCGGATATGTATTGAAGCTCGGCGAAGCAACTATAGACTGGAAAAGTAGTAAACAACCACTCGTCGCCCTCTCCACAATGGAAGCGGAAATGATAGCTGCTTGTGAAAGCTGCTGTCAAATCAAGTGGATAATAAACCTGTTACGAGAGCTGGAAGAATGGAATTTCATGGAAAAACCAACTGCGATCTATACAGACAGTCAGTCATTGATCAACTGGATCTCCAGCCCTAAACAAAGCAGTCGCTGTAGACATATCAACAGAAAGTACCACTTCTTGAGAGACTGTTATGAATCCAGAGACATCTGCCTTCTGTACAAGCCATCTCAGGACCTGGAGGCGGATATCTTCACAAAGGACCTATCCCGAGACCAGATGAAGAAACACCTGGAGAGCCTCAGCATCGTGGGAATAAAGCCAAAGTAAGGAGGGAATTGTTACGCAAACTTTGACTTTAATCATCATAGATGCTGACGTCACTACTATGACGTAACTACTTCCAACTTCTACCTTCAACCTTGCTATTGTTTACCGCTAACTTGTCTTAACAATATGTAATGGAACAAGTCGTTCCTTAAATAAATATATATTTGTTTTTATCTAAAGGGATGTCCTCGTAACTACAACATACGTGAGTACAAAAAACAACCACAAATCTTCAAAAAGAATAACCGTATTTTGCTAAGCCTATATCACTAATGCCTGTTATTCTGTTGTCCCCAATACCTGCTGCTCTATTGTTCATAATGCCTGTTATTCTGTTGTCCCTAATACCTGCTTCTCTATTGTTCATAATGCCTGTTTTTCTGTTGTCCCTAATGCCTGTTATCTCCCAAAGGTACCTGGTGCCAGGAATCCTCAGGCCTGCGACACAGCCACACCAGGGCCCAGGCTGGTATCTGTAGAACGGAGAGTAGCGCCAAGCACCAGCCTATAGCGTCCGCCCAGTCCGGGTAGTCGTAGTGGCCGTAGTGCAGCGGTTCGTGGCGGACGATGGAGTACACCAGCACGAACTACACACATAGTAAAGTGACAACTAGAGAGTCAGGGATGGAAAAACATCCATTAAAACGCTTTAAAACATTAGTTACATACACACACAAACATTTATGGAGAGATATCTAGAAAAGAATGGGAGAAGGAAGGAAAAGACTGAATAATCAACAACTGAGAACATCTACAGGGGGAAAACATTACTTAGAGGATTAAAAGTAAAGGCTTGAAAATTAATATGATTGAATAAACTGATTTAAGGAATCTCCGGTCTTGTACTAGTCCAATCCTAAAAAATGACTGCGAGTAATTAAGTGAGGCTTTGGAAAATTGTAAATTCAGAATCAAATTGGCAATAAGCAAAATTGTAGGATATTTACAGGCGTTTATAATTACTATGATTATCATGGCACGTACTATGATTCCACTCCACTACATTACTTACCGTTAGCACTATCGGTGTACTGTACTTCCAAGTCAATTGCCAGTACAATCCTGGACGTTGGTTCAGCATGAACTGGATGTCATTGCAGATGTTATCCAGACCTGCCAACACACAGTTTAGTATTCCTCTCGATATATGTAAATAAGATCGTAAGAATGAATGTTGTGTCGCAACCTGCTCAATCTAATTGCTCAATGACAGAAGATACAATATTTTATTTTCCTTTCTTTTTAGTGCATTTGAATAAAAACTTTTTTTAAAATGTATTTTTATTTATTATTTATTTAGTTAGTTTTTAGTCATAAATTTACAAAAAAGTTCACTGGGGATTAGATCTTAAATAGACGGAAGCCTGCTCGCGGCGGATTGGTCAATTCTTTGTAAGGGACATAACATAGAACTTAAAAAGAAATTTGTTCATTCCTGGCCATTCCGATCACCAAGAAGTCTGAAAATTCGTACACTTTTATTGTCATCGAGTTATGAAAAGTGTACCAAATTCAGATTCGTACGTGCTCTAAAAGTATATTAAAATTAATTTTCAAAATTTGAAAGGCAATTTGGAAATTTGGCCATTCCGACCACCCAGAAGTCTGAAAACTTGTACACTTGCATTGTTCATTTGACTGAGTGAGTGCTAAAAGTTTCATACTTCTATGTGATCTGGAAGTATATCAAAATTAATTTACAAACTTTGAAAGGCAATTTTGAAATTTGCCCATTTCCGGCCACCCTGACAACCCAGAAGTCTGAAAATTTGTCAACTTACATTGTCATCGGGTTCTGAAAAAATGTACCAAATTTCAGATTCCTACGTGCCCTAAAAGTGTATTAAAAATCGATTGCAAGATTTGTGGACAGACGGACGGACGGACAGACAGAGAAGCAAGTTGAATAAAAGCTTTTAATAAAGAGTGAAGACCATACTATGGCCAGACAGAATAGTACTCACCGTAGACCCATACTAAGACGACACTCTCCATCACGGCGATGAAGATAAGCGCCAGTCCACCGCCGTACTTATCCAGAAGCTCCAGAATGTACTGACCTCCCTGGATCATACATAGGTACTGTAGTTAAGTCATACAGTGATATGTTTCGTCAAATTACAGTTATTATGTTCGCGATTCTGAACAATTTTAATTTTTTTTTTATTATTATAACTAAAACATTATCTTCCAGCTCACATGTTGGAATACGTGGAAATGAACTGAAATACTCTCTGGCAAAATCTGGAGTTCTTGGCCACCCTAAGACCAGACAATCAAACACCCAACTAGATGAAAAAGACCTCCTCCGTACCATCAAGGTCCAATTCCAGCAAGAATGGAAATCTACTGCTGCAAAAAAATGAATTGTACAGAGCAGGAGGGACAAGCACCAATTCTGTCCTCCCAAGGTAACAGCAGTCATTGATTTCCAGATTTAAGTCTGGTCATCTTCGGACAAGGACTTTCCAGAATGGTTGCATGGTTGTCCCACTATATTTACTAAGTGTAGTTGTCAACCTACAACCCCAAACCATATCATTGACTGTATTGACTCATCCATTGATTAGCTCTACTCATCCCCAGTACAGACACCATCAACAAGCTCTACAGGGTTGATACCCTAATATCATTTTTGAGCGGAGATAAGAAAGAAGAAAGAAACATATTCTATGGGTGGGTTGATGGAGGAGAGAGGTACAAACTGTCCATTTTCCACAACCCCACGAGTGGGAGTGCATTTTTGACACATTTTAAAGCGAGAGGTGCTTCTTTTGATACATATAAATATATTAAAAATAAAGAAGGCATCTCCTGACCACGAGCACATGTGCTTTTTAGATGGCAGAGCGCCATCTAGTGGAGCAAAAATAAACTAAACGTTTATTTAGCTTGCTCCGTGATATTTGGCCAACCCAATTTCTTGATAAATCAAGAAAAGCCATCCACGAACGCGTTTCGCGCTGTTGGCGCTCGTCATAAATATATGAAAAAACAATAGAAAATGGCGCTCTGCCATCTAAAAAGTACATGTGCTCGTGGTCAGGAAATGCCTTCTTTATTTTTAATATAAATATATGTCAATGATATTATCTTATATAGATGAAGAAACACAGGTCGAGAGAGAGAGAGATTGAGATTGAAACTGATTTATTATAACGACCATATCTCTATATATATAAAAATGAATGTTTGTATGTTTGTCTGTCTGTATGTCCAGTATACAAATTCGCAATAGTTCACTAATTCAAACCAAAATTTCCATACATAGGTTAAAGAATACGGGGAAGACGATAGGCTATTTTAAAAAATATATAAATCAATTATTAAAACTATATATTTTTAGTCAGAAAATGATGATGACGATATTGCTGTATCATGTTTGATTATCAGATACAAAATTAAATCTGAAAAATTCCAAAAAGCAGAGACCACGGGTGAAACCAGTTCATTATTTTGTATGCAGGAACAAAATTCTAACAGAAAAACATTCATTCGAGCAGAAAACAAAAGCCAGATCATCTTTCTATAAAAATATCACTTCTCAGACACAAAGTTTGGAGCGGGACGTTTCACAAGAGTGACATCCACGGCGCCAATTTATAATTGTAACGAATAGTATTTGAATAGGGTACATTTAATAGGGTAAAACCCGGGATTTGCCCGGGTCATTCGGCTAGTAAGATTATAGAAGGTTAAATACATAAAATGAATAAATAAGATTAATAAAGATAGATATATGAATGAAGAGAGAGAGAGAGAGAAGAGCTTCTTTATATTAGAAAACGATCGTACAAGCTTTCGGGGACAAGACGTCTTTCTGCCGGTACAGAAAGACGTCTTGCCCCAAAAGCTTGTATGATGATCGTCGACTTATATCGTCGAATAGGGAGATTATCGTTGTCTTAACATTATTTTATATGATATCATAGCGCAAAGATTAACATATATGGTTATGGATTAAACTATCTATCATAACCGAATCTTCCGTTGGAGTCATTCCATATGGCTAAGAGTTCTATAGGACAATTTTTTGACCATTTGGGAACAAACCAATCAAGTTCACCCATATAGCTGGTACAGAGCAAGAGGGAGAATTCTGTCATCCCAGTAACCTACGTACCTTGGTGCAGCAGGGTAGACCCAGTAGGAAGAAGATGCTAGCTGCACTGATGCACAGTGTCGCCTTATGGTTCCTGAGCCACTGGAATTCATCTGCGATGCTTGTCAGTACATTCTCCATCAGTGCGAACTGGACATCAAGATTACACTGTTATCTAACAGGCATCCTCTATTTACATATTGGTTCAACTTGTTAATATCATAATCCTTTTTTTTTCGCACGCGCGAATTATAAATAAAAGACAATTCGCTGAGTCCCTTTAGTTAATTTTTTTATCCCGACAATACAAGTTTTTGGTAGTAACAACCTTTCGACAGGTATAACTACCATAATAAAACTTAGAATTACTAGTTTTAGTATCGTAGCTACTATACCTGTCGAAGGGCTGTTACTACTGAGAACTTGTATGAGCGTGATGGTAGACAATTAAATAGCATATTTCAAGCTGGAACTATACAAATAACTTGTTCTGACCCCTAAACCTATATTGTATCAATGCTTCATTGTGGTGGAGTTATTGTCTGAATCCCGATATACATGCTGAAAGGCATAGCTTCCTTAAGTTTTGTCCATGAGCATATATTCCTCCAGAGTAGTTAGGAGAACAAGAGAAAGTGATAAAATACCTCGCTGTCCAGTCCCAGGATGAAGAGCATCACAAAGAAGAGAAACGACCAGAGTTGAGGTACTGGAAGTCTGGACAAGGCCTCAGGGTAGGCCACAAACGCCAGTCCGGGACCTGGAAGTCCATACAGTATCTGTAGACTTGGGACCAAACAATGATGTCACTGGACTCACCGCTGGCTACGACGTCCTTTACTTCAGTCCCGGGACCCAGGTCGTGGGCCATGGCTCCTAGCACGGAGAAGATGACCAATCCGGAGATAACACTGGTCAACGTGTCCATCACACTGACCACTAGCGCATCGCTGGACATATCACTCTAATAGAGACACCGAATCCTCAGTGAGTGGTGACATTGTTCAGATCCTACCTCTGCCATATTTCATGTTTTAAAACAATAATATAGAAGGAAAAAAAGGCATCTCCTTATCGTGCAACTTAAAGCTGCTGATGGCTTGCTCCATCTATCGGAATAAACATCATGGCGCAAGCCATCAGCAACTTTCAATTGCACGATAAAGAGATGCCTTTTTTTTTCTTCATTTATGCACCTTATCTCAGTACAATATCACAATAGTACTATTTTTTTCACAATAATAGTGAAGTTTTACAGGACAGCGCAAGAGAAGAAACATTCAGAAAAGGGAGTCGTGGGTAAATGGATATTTATATAAACAACCACCTGTAAATAACTAATATTTTCTGAATAATTATGTACCTATGGGCGAATCCTGTGTAGGGCATAGGTCCCCAATAAAAGGCTTGTTGTTGTTGTTGTTAAAACAATAATAGAATTGCTATAAAATAGGTGACAATGTTATAACATGGGTTGTGTGGCTATGTGTATCTTTATTAAAATCTAAGAATGAGCCAGTTTCGAGCAGCAAAAAGGCTATTCGAGTGTTGTTTTAACTGTTAAAAGAGATAAATAAAAAGGATCAAAGTGTGAAGACGGCTATCAGTGCACCATGTACCGGAAGATGTTGTTCCTGAAGTCATTGTAGCTGGAGTACATGATGAGAGCGCCCATGGACACACTGAGGGAGAAGAACATCTGTCCAGCCGCGCTCTGCCACACCTGGAACATGGGACAGTGGTTGTCACGGCAGGCTATATGCAAGCACTTGTACTTTCATTAGAACATGGGGTAATTGTTGCCATGGTATATACTTTCATTAGAACATGGGACAGTGGTTGTCACGGCAGGCTATATACTTTCATTAGAACATGGGACAGTGGTTGTCACGGCAGGCTATATACTTTCATTAGAACATGGGACAGTGATTGTCACGGCAGGCTATATACTTTCATTAGAACATGGGATAATTATTGCCATGGTATATACTTTCATTGGAATACGAAACAGTGGTTGTTGTGTCTTGTTAAATATCCTCATTAAAATATGGGGCAGTGGCTGTTATGGAATCCATATTACCCTCATCAGAACATGGGATGATTGTTGCTAAGGCGTATACTTTCATTGGAACATGGGGTATAATTTTTGTCTTTATATATATCTTCATTGGAACAACACAACAGTGGACATAGATTGAAAAATAAAAGAATCCTGGTGCTAAATATAGAATCCACGGCAATATCAGGAGTGAGATGGAGAGATAGAAGAGAGGACCTGGACGTCCAGTAGACGATGCCAGTCCGGCAACAGGAAGTAACGGACTCCCGCCCAGGCTCCCGGCTGGGCCAGTCCCGTGCCTAGGAGGATGAGAAGGACGAGGTAGGGGAACGTGGCGGCGAAGTACACCACCTGTAGAACGCACACAGATAGATACACTCTACATAGACCCCAAATAGACACACACTCCACCGCTACATACTAGGACAACATATCCACTCCACATAGCCACACTAGTCCGAAATACACACACACACACAGATAGACACACTAGCACAACATAGACACTACATCTACACTAGAACAACATAGACACTACACCTACACTAGAACAACAATCAATAGAACAACATAGAAACTCCATCTAGACACACTAGCACAACATAGACACTACACCTACACTAGAACAACAATCAATAGAACAACATAGAAACTCCACCTAGACACACTAGCACAACATAGACACTACACCTACACTAGAACAACAATCAATAGAACAACATAGAAACTCCACCTATACACACTAGCACAACATAGACACTACACCTACACTAGAACAACAATCAATAGAACAACATAGAAACTCCACCTAGACACACTAGCACAACATAGACACTACACCTACACTAGAACAACAATCAATAGAACAACATAGAAACTCCACCTAGACACACTAGCACAACATAGACACTACACCTACACTAGAACAACAATCAATAGAACAACATAGAAACTCCACCTAGACACACTAGCAGAACATAGACACTACACCTACACTAGAACAACAATCAATAGAACAACATATAAACTCCACCTAGACACACTAGCACAACATAGACACTACACCTACACTAGAACAACAATCAATAGAACAACATAGAAACTCCACCTATACACACTAGCACAACATAGACACTACATCTACACTAGAACAACAATCAATAGAACAACATAGAAACTCCACCTAGACACACTAGCACAACATAGACACTACACCTACACTAGAACAACAATCAATAGAACAACATAGAAACTCCACCTATACACACTAGCACAACATAGACACACACAGATATAAACACACCAACACAACATAGACAAGAATATAACACGCCACTATTAATAAAATTTGAAACTATTATTACAACATTTTCTTTTTCTCCAACATAAACAAAATTCTGCGATGTTCACCAGAAACAATTAGAAAGTTATTTTACTTTGAAAAAAAGTGAGATACTCATTTCTACCGTTAGACCTACTCGCCGTTAACAAAAATAGTTCCATTTTTAAAACACAACCTATCCTATTTATATACAAGTCTTTATATACTTGTACTTAGCGCCATCTTGTTACCAATAGTCTGCAGTAATGAATATCTTACCAAAAAGAGACACAATTTCGTGCTAATAATTTCAACATTCATTAACCCAGTGACACATAGATAGACAGAAAGAAGAGAGTGTACCTTTCCAGAAGTCTTGATTCCTCTCACCAGACACACCACCACCACCAGCCAGCTCACTGCCAGACACCCCACCAACTCAGGACGGAGTTCTCCGGGGTGTTCAATGCCAGGGGACAACTCCAGTACTCTCTGCCTGGACATACTTCCCGTGTCCTTCCACAGACAGCTGATTTACTTATTGAAAAGTTTTAAAATAGAGAGAGGAAGAACGTCGGACTAAACAAATTCAGTAGAGACTCCTATTGAGAAAGTTCTTCAAATTAAAGATACTTTGGCCAGTAAATCCCTATCCTATTGAGAAAATCGAATAAACACATGGCTAAACCCGGGAGGTGGTCCACGTGTCCTCCCACAGACAGCTGATTTACTTATACAAAGTTTTAAAAGAGAGAGAGGAAGAACGTCGGACTAAACAAATTCAGTTGAGACTCCTATTGAGAAAGTTCTTCAAATTAAAGATACTTTGGCCAGTAAATCCCTATCCTATTGAGAACATAGACTAAACACATGGCTAAACCCGGGAGGTGGTCCACGTGTCCTCCCACAGACAGATGATTTACTTATTGGAAAGTTTTAAAAGAGAGAGAGGAAGAACGTCGAACTAAACAAATTCAGTAGTGACTCCTATTGAGAACATAGACTAAACACATGGCTAAACCCGGGAGGTGGTCCACGTGTCCTCCCACAGACAGCTGATTTACTTATACAAAGTTTTAAAAGAGAGAGAGGAAGAACGTCGAACTAAACAAATTCAGTAGTGACTCCTATTGAGAACATAGACTAAACACATGGCTAAACCCGGGAGGTGGTCCACGTGTCCTCCCACAGACAACTGATTTACTTATACAAAGTTTTAAAATAGAGAGAGGAAGAACGTCGGACTAAACAAATTCAGTAAAGACTCCTATTGAGAACATAGACTAAACACAAGGCTAAATCCGGGAGGTGGTCCACGTGTCCTCCCACAGACAGCTGATTTACTTATACAAAGTTTTAAAATAGAGAGAGGAAGAACGTCGGACTAAACAAATTCAGTAGAGACTCCTATTGAGAAAATCGAATAAACACATGTCTAAACCCGGAAGGTGGTCCACGTGTCCTCCCACAGACAGCTGATTTACTTATACAAAGTTTTAAAATAGAGAGAGGAAGAACATCGGACTAAAAACTGCAGTAGAGACTCCTATTGAGAACATAGACTAAACACATGTCTAAACCCGGGAGGTGGTCCACGTGTCCTCCCACAGACAGCTGATTTACTTATACAAAGTTTTAAAATAGAGAGAGGAAGAACGTCAAACTAAAAACTGCAGTAGAGACTCCTATTGAGAACATAGACTAAACACATGTCTAAACCCGGGAGGTGGTCCACGTGTCCTCCCACAGACAGCTGATTTACTTATACAAAGTTTTAAAAGAGAGAGAGGAAGAACGTCAAACTAAAAACTGCAGTAGAGACTCCTATTGAGAAAATAGACTAAACACATGGCTAAACCCGGGAGGTGGTCCACAGACCAACAGATAAGAACAGATAAGAAGAATCTCGTTAAATAAAAATATCAGACCTCCAGGGAAAAGTATCTTTTCAAAAACCTTTTTAATCTCTAGCTTTCAGGTACGAAGGCCCTTCTACAGGAGAAGCTACACCTATCCCCCGATTTACACGGTACTTTTACACGGTTTTCCAAATAAGTTTTTTTTTATCGCACTATACTAAATGCTACTGTGATTGAACACATGCGCTGTATACACATCTCACGAGGATTCTCCCGAGCTTATGTGCTGACTACATATTTTAACCTGTCAACGCATTTTATTTCTGTGTACACCTATCCCCCGATTTACACGTTTTTCTCAGGAACGTATCTACCGTGTAAATCGGGGGATAGGTGTACTGTTGTAATATTGTCGCCCAGAAAAAAATGAAAGCTTTCCATTTTATCTTAATAACATAAATAATTTTATTCGCGATCGAACGTTGTGGCCCACTGTACATATTACATCCATACAATGGACGTTCATGGGAAAAGGAATTCTATGGTGGTATTTGTCTTAATAAAGCCATCAACATGATTGTTATATTATGTTTATACTTTTGTAATTATTTAAAAGAATATTTAGATAAAAATTATAATAAAGAGACAAGGGTCGCCTCTCCCGTCAAAATAGACGTCTAAAACCAGACGCCATCTATTGACCGTCGCCGCAACTAGCAGCCTCAGGTCGGTGACAAAGCCACAAGCTTTGGCAAACTGAAAAGCGTCCACCTAGAGACCATGGTTTCGGGCTAATGGCCCTCGTCGGTCTAGGGCGGATTTATTCCATGAGATCCACACGGGATCTAATGGAATCTTGACAATCTGCCAAAGAGGTGTTTAATGGCAAAGTGGCTGGGCCATATCTATGGCTAAAATATAGATGGAAATTTTGCCGGGAGGAAATTGATATAAAGAGACAAGGGTCGCCTCTCCCGTCAAAATAGACGTCTAAAACAGACGCCATCTATTGACCGTCGCCGCAACTTTGTCACCGACCCGAGGCCGTTAGTTGCGGCGACGGTCAATAGATGGCGTCTGGTTTTAGACGTCTATTTTGACGGGAGAGGCGACCCATGTCTCTTTATATCAATTTCCTCCCGGCAAAATTTCCAAAAATTATAATGAGAGGGTTTTTGAATTCCATTTTTAGGTAAACTCTTTCAGAAGTTTCGCCAGTATAATCCTCCAGATATTTATTGAACCGCTTTTTATTTATTTAATCCCCGACGTTTCGATAACTTTGTATCACCCTTCTCAGTGGAATAAGTTCTTGAATTCTAACGCCTTTTTTTATAAGCACGGTTTTTTTAAATATACAACAACAGCAAAAAGCCTTTATTGAGGACCTCTCGTCCTATAAAGGATTCGCCAGTTTACAGAGTAAGTGAAGAGAAGAGAACTAAGAATACAGAGATATATGTAGTAGGTATAGTATAGTATTTTCTACACTGTGACTATATACAACAGCAGCAGTTTTTTAAAATATATATAAAACGTCAAACGCTTTTTTTTTTACCATATCCTAACTAGCAAATAATTTATAAAATTATATTTATTACTTCTAAAATGAAAAGAGTATCCCAAAATAGTGTTTAAGGAAAACATCGGCTACATTGAAAAATAAATGTTTTTTTAAAAGACTTAATAGAAAATAGTAAGGCAGAGTCCCACGTGGTCTAGTGGCTAGGATATCTGGCTTTCACCCAGAAGGCCCGGGTTCGATTCCCGGCGTGGGAACTTTTTTTTTTTTTTTTTTTACTTAGACTTAGAGGACGAAGCTGAAATACTATTACGGCCCCCTCGGCCCAGCTAAAAAGTGTAATTTTTGAAAATTTTGAAAAATACTTTAAGCATGATCCAAATGAAATATTAATTGTAATAATGGTAAAAATAAGTGTTGAAAACATTATAAAAGATACATTTTTAAAATAAATTCAATATATATTTTATTATTAAATTTTGAAAAAATCAAAATTTTATTCAAAAATGAAAATCACTCCAACACAAAAATGATCCAAAAATAAATTTATATAATGAAAATGACATTTATTTTTTAAAAAATGAAGTAATTTATATATATATACAATAATTTAATGCGATAAAATAATTTTTATACCTTATAATAATCTTTTATTGTATGGTACAGTTTGAAGCAATCACCAAGGCATAGTGGAACTAGGCAGGTCTCACATTCATAGGCTGTATCTTTTCTTGCCTGCTTGCCAGTGGTTACCCTGCCTTTTTCAGCGCAAACTTTGCATCTGCGTTGGGCATATGTTTTGCCTTCAACTTTGATTCGGCGAATAAAATGACGTCCAATAAGTCGATCAGATTGTTCACCGCTTGAAGGTTGAGCATCAAGAATATCTTGATTGGCTTCTGAGCAAAGAGCTTCGCATATTGAAATATGGAAGTCCCTCAAAGACATTTTAGCATCAGGATTCAATTTATTGTAAATTATGCATGAATTTACAATAGCAAGTCCATATATATGGAAAAATAGTTTCTTCCACCATTTCATTGTGCGTCGATCAAAAGAATAATAGGAGAGCATCTGGTCACTTCGGTCCACTCCAATTTTATTCTTATTGTAGTCAAGAACAACTTGTGGTTTGAATATTGGAGCTTGCGAAAGTCCAGGTCTCCCCATGACTTCAACCATTTGATGGTCGTGAACAGTTGAGATCATCCAAACATCTCTGGTGTGGCGCCATTTCATTGCCATTAGGCTACCCTTGAATAGATGCATTTCTTCACCTTTCTTCAATTTTTTTGAAAAGGATTTCTTAGGAAGACCTTTCCTATTAGTTTTTACTGTACCAACAGCCATTGTTTTCTTTTCCCATAGATAGTTGAAGAGGTGGGGCGAAGAAAACCACCTGTCACAATAAATGATGTGACCTCTGTTGAAGAGATGAGAGGCCAATCGTTCTACCAAATTTGGTATAGAGTTATAGCCTTCTTCCTGGCTTGGATGTTTACCTGTGTATATGTTGATATTACAGGTATAACCAGAATTGGCTTCACAAATATGGTAGATCTTTATTCCATATTTGTGAGGCTTGCCTTTTATGTAAATACGGAACCTTATTCTTCCTCTGAATGGACAAATAGCTTCATCAATGGTCAGATTCTGGGTCGGGGAATAAAGGCATTGGAATTTTTTGGTAAGAGGATCTAGAAAAGTTCTTATTTTATATAGAGGATCATGTCCACTTTGTCCAAAAGGAATATAGGAAGAATTATCAGCCAGGTGAAGCATTGACAAAATTGCTTCGAACCTATTTCTAGCCATTATTTTTTTACAGAAAGTGGTATTGAGGACAGAATTGGTGGACCAGTAATCTTTCATTCTTGGCTTTATAACAAGGCACATGTGTATAATGCAGGCAAAAAATAACTTTATTTCTGCAATTGACACTGCTTTCCAATTAGCCAGAAAGCTATATGCCTTGAGAGGACCCCTTTTCTTCTGTTTATCAATTGTAGACCTTGCATACTTGTTTGTTTCTAATTTAATTTTCCTGTACATTTCTTCGTCAATAAAAGTTTTGAAAATATTATATGGGGACATTGTTTGTGTAAAAAAATCCATTTTAGGGCCAGGTTGGTCTAAGAAAACCGGACAGTTTACTGAGGGATTCCGAACATTTGCCCAACCCTCATCTTGGGGCTCTTCAAGTCTCCTTTGTTTAGATGGAGGCTGAGCAAATTCTCCTTCTTCCAAATCATATATTTCAGTTTCATCTGAATCCAGACCTTCAACATAATCTGGATCAACAACTGGATCATCAATTTCAGACCCAGAATCAGAGCAAAATTCGTCTAGATGTTTTTCATCAAGAGAAGATTTATAAAATGGACCTACCAATTTGGAGGTGCTTGGTTGACTAGGATCCATCATAAAATGAAAATAATCCTTCAAAAAGTATTTTATAAGTGAAAGATATTGAAAATAAGACAAAAAAACAAGAGCACTATAAATAGGTAAGTTGAGCACACTGCAGTTGTTTACAGAAGAGGAAGGAAGTGGGAAATCACGTGTGCCATGATGTAAAGGGGGTGGAAGGGGGGGCGAGAGGGAGGGGAGGAGCCTGTCAAGGTCATGTCATCATGAGACGGCCGCGAAAAGTTGTTGGGGCCAGGTGCCCAATGACGTGGATTGCCACCCGATTTTCTATTGATTTTTAAAGTTTCATGACGTGGATCCACGTCATTGGGGTTTGGTGCTTTAATAGCAATGACGTGGATCCACGTCATTGGGGTTGAAAGTGTTAAAAAAAAAAAAAAATATTAGAAAAAAATTTTAACTCATTTTAACAGGAGAATGTGAACATCATGTCACAAATATGGACCAACAGCCCGAAACGCGTACATGGTTAACTTTTTAAAAACTTATTAATCCAATACGGATTTATGGTCAATTCTGGAATAATTAAAAATCAACAATTTGTTGATATTTATTCCTACAGATATCGTAAGACATCAACAACTTTCAGTTGTACAATCAGGAGATGCCTTTTTTCTTAATTTATCTACCTGATCCCTGTCCAATTTCACTTTTTTTTATACTAATTTTTCACATTTTTATAAGTATAAAAACACTCAAAGTCTCATCAAGGGCTTCAATAAACTAAACCTCATCAATAAGTAATGATGTAAAAACTTATCGCAAAATTTGTCACAATTTTCAACGATAATAATCGCAATGAAGACATTTTAAATATAACATTTTTTTACCAGAGATAAGCACTTGAGCTTTGATGATGTCTTTTTCATTTATAATAATTCATATTTTACATAGTATTTTCTGATAAAGCTACTCTAGGAAACTGGGTTATAAATATCTTTCTGATAAAGTTACATATTACATATAAAACTACATATTAGTTACATATTTTTTCATTAAATTTCTTTATAAAAAATCGTAATTCATTGAGGGTATATGTACTTTCAATAAAAGAGGTATATCGGTTCAATTCTGAATTTGAAAAGGCTGCTACTCTCTTCAGTTTTACCAGATATTTTTGCATAAGTATATATAATAAAAACTATTTACATACTCCCAATAGACTTGACTTGAAGATTTCAGCCCCACTCTGGTGGCGTTTGCCTGAAACCACAACATAGAGTGTTATGCAACTTAATATAATGAAATCTTAATTTCTTCACATAAGTAAAAAGAGCTAATTCTATATTAATTGGATTTTTTTTGTATACAGAGAATTCTTTAGAATTTTGAAGGAGCAGATTTCAACAATAAAGGTATCCATACAAAAGATGTTCTTCTTCTTTCTTATCTCCACTCAATCGTATTAAGGTATCAAGCTTGTAAAGCTTGAGACTTTTGATGGTGTCTGCTGGGGAAGAGTAGAGCTCATCAATGGATGAGTCATATAAAATGAAAGGATATAAAAGCACGAATGTTTCTTTTATACATAATACAAACTTCTACTGTGGTGAACCCTCCCAGCGGTTTCGCCAATTTAATCCACCAGACCGCTTCTCAGAGCTCTAATACTGTTTTGGACGATTCTGCTTATATACGCAGTACTGAAGGGTGGAATCTTAGAAATGGTTTTCAATGAGTCAATACAGTCAATAATGTGTTTTGGGGTTGCAGGTTGATAATTGCACTTACAATAGATATCATAAATAGATACAATAGATATGAATCTCCTGTATATGAATTAAATAAAGCAATAGGTTTCTGGAATGTGTGTTCCTTTTCTTTTTTTTTTATTTTAATCTCAAGCTTCGGTCATTAGCACCCTTCTAAAAGAATAGAAAAATGAACAAATGATAAACTGACAAGCTGTCACAAAATTTAATAAAGTCGGTGGATGAGAGGGTAACACGCTCGATTCCCGACAGTCATGAACCGGGATTGAATCCCGCGCGTTAAAATTTGTTTAATATGTGAATAACCTTCACATATTATTCACTGTTTCAATTATCATGAACTAGGTTGCTCTTGCTGAGCGGTACCTATTAATGTGATTTGAACCAGGTCACAAAATTTTGATGAAATTATATCATTTATATAAATACGACATTTGTAGGTTTAGCAAGATAATTTTTTTTTTCGAAAACGAATTCGAAAACTGTTGGGAGTTGAGAGAAATGATTTTACCAGCGATTATTTAATATCTCAAAGATTGAAATTTAGATGAGAGAATATTGGTGGATACATGACTCTAAAAAAAAAAAAAAACTCTAACTGACCGAAGTATCTATTTTTCACAGAAATATAAATGCTGGCCAGACAACATCTATCTTCAGGACATGACCTCAAGTTTTAACGTTTGTTTTGACGGGAGAGAGATGACCTTTATATACCTCAAAAATACTCCCGGCAAGATTTAATCAATATTAAATATTTTTGCATATTTTCTGGGGAGATCGGTAAATAATACCCCGACTAAAGAATAAATTCGCTGAAAGAGTGTTTTATCAAAATTCGAAACTATTCTAGACGCGTATGATTATTTTAAAAATAAAACAATTTCTACTGCCCTTACTTCAATGAAAAATTTAATGGGAGGGCCTGGCTCTTCAGTGGTGAATCCTCCCAGCGGTTTCGCTAGTTTTAATCTACCATACCGCTGTTATATTGCATTTTTTGGAACTTCCTTTTATAGTGATACTGATGCTAGACTCTTGGAATACGATACATTAGACCGCCGTCCGGTATATAAAAGAGAGCTTATGTTAATCGGAATTATAATCATTCTGTAAGGCTTAGAGAGAGATGTACCTGTGACTCCCGGACATAGCAGTCGGTGGCGTTGACCGGACACACCATCCAGGGCAACGTGGAGCTGAACGTGGCTCCCATGTAGAACAGAGTGTAGGCCATGATGACGTTGTAGTAGACAACTACAATGATAGATACTGTCATCATGGCACAGCCGATTCCTGTAGATACACCCCATAGAAAGTCAGTATCCCCGAGGACATAGTAGTGTACCATAGTTAGACAATGCTCACTCTATAACTGCTCAAACCGTCGTTTTATTAGTAGTTATTTTGGTACCTATATAGATACATGGTACAGGCCATGATATTCATGGATGGGTAGTATATGTGGATACTATGTGTGTGAAACATCTATCTAAACATATATAGAAAGCAATTCGACTTTACAATTACAATGTGTCAGATCCCTATTTGGTTACGTGTACTCACTGTTGAGGTTGGACTTGTGTAAAAATCGTATCCAATTGAAACAATAAATTAGAATTTTTTGTAGATAAGAGTTGAATTAATGATTTAACGCAAGTTTTTTTTTTCAAATATACATCGTATTGGTAGTTGAAATAGAGATAAAATATATTTAAACTACAGATTGAGAAAGGATAAGACACGAAAGCTTCCAATAAAATGTATTTTTTAAAAAATGCGGTAAATCATTTATATATATTTTTATCAGAATAGAGGGAATGTCGCTTATGTTTAGAATCTATTATGACGAGAAATTCTTATTTTATAGTTCTTATTTAAGTTTATTTTTTGTACCAAAAGAAAGAACAACTTTTGAATTAGAAATACACTAACAAAACTATAATTAGAACCCATTACAGATAATTCTAGAAAACTAACATCGTGGCAGATTTATTTTAGATATAATTTATTTAAATGTTTCATTAAAAAATACTTAATTATATTATTGATTGATATCAATTATATAATTGATAAAGAAAAAAAAAACGTCCCCGGGTGGGCTCGAACCACCAACCTTTCGGTTAACAGCCGAACGCGCTAACCGATTGCGCCACGGAGACATGATATTGTAATTCGATATCTCACATTTAAATATAAAAATAAATACTCTCGTAATAAAGCAAAATAGTTTCCTTTAGGGAGAAGTATATTTTCTTACCGAAGAGTTATTAAATAGTAAAAATGACAATTTTGTAGATCAATGAGTTCACAGTAGTTTTCCCGAATCATTCTCTCCATTAAATACTAGAGATAACGAAGTCTATATAAGTGGTGTTGGTATTTATTCCAAGTACGCCATGATAATCATGGTATGTAGTAAGTGATGGCTTTTACTGTAAGTGCACAACATGTCAACACATGTAGAAAGATGTTCGATTTATACACCTACAAAGTGTCAGAGTTCCGTTTAGTTAAGGCACTCACTGGTGGGTGATATTGGACTTTTATAAGAATCGTGGAGTCATTTAGCAATTTTTTTTTTAGGAAAAAAAAAAAAATCCAATGTGATATTCGATCCTGGAACATGGCTGTCAAAAACCAACGGTTTAAACCACTCCTCCACTAAATTGCTGATTATAAGTGGTGGTGGTGGTGCTTATCTCCATGGTTAAACCAATTCCTGAAGTCCGCTCCTCTCCAATTTTGATTATAAGTGATCTTCTAAAGTTAAAAATTTTAAAAAAGTTTTCTGGAGATGAGTTTTTTTTTTAATTTTATTAAAACAGTCTCCAGCTTTCTTGCATCACTGTTCTTCTACAGGAGAACATTTATAAACGAATAAAACGCCGCATGATAGGTTATCCTGTAGGAGGGCAGAGATTTCCGAAAGTTTGAGGTTGTTTTTAATAAAAATAAAAAGAAATTGATCTCCAGAAACACTTTTTAATTACACCTATCCCCCGATTTACACGGTAGATACGTTCCTGAGAAAAACGTGTAAATCGGGGGATAGGTGTACACAGAAATAAAAATAAAATGCATTGACAGGTTAAAATATGTAGTCAGCACATAAGCTCGGGATTCCTCGTGAGATGTGTACACAGCGCATGTGTTCAATCACAGTAGCATTTAGTATAGTGCGATAAAAATTAAAAAAACTTATTTGGAAAACCGTGTAAAAGCGAAAACGTGTAAAACAAATACCGTGTAAATCGGGGGATAGGTGTATTTAATTAATGTCCAGGAGATTTAAATAAAAATTATTTCCTAAAGTCAAAGAGACACCGGCAAGAATGAGTAAGATAAGTGTGAGCTATCCATGTTGTTGTAAGGATGGAATTACAAGGGAGTCAGTTACCCTTAGCGATGGGACAACAGGCCCATATAGAGACTGGGCCCACCCCAGCGAACTGCCCCATTGCCAACTCCAGGAAGTACAGGGGCTTCCCCGCCAGCAGCAACATCAGGAAGTAGGGGATGAGGAAGGCTCCTGGGACATCAACAACCACTCGGTTAGACAAACAAAATATACGCTGTGATTGGCGATCACACGGGTTGAGACAATTTAAACAATTTTATTGATTCTTTTAATCAAATTTTACAAAGGTGGAAAAATATAGTAAAAGGGCATCACACGGGTTGATGTAACACAGATGTGTCAACATAGAGAGCGCATGGGTGTATATATAACTAAGAATTACAAGAACTGAAACTACCTAGAACACATGTGTTGATGATCAAGAATTAAAATAATTGACAACCAAGAAAAACGGGTTAACAACCGAGAATAAAGGAATTGGCCGTCAAGAATTCAGGAATTGACAAAAGAAGACCAAATAAGTTGACTATCAAGAATACAGTGATTTACTAACGATAGCACACACAATGACAACAGAATATACCAGCATTGAGAACAATATATATAAGAGAAAATATAAGAACATAGTTAACCATATATTTACATCAATTTAATAAAATATATAAAATTCAATATACTCTCCCAAAAACAACATAGGGTTATAACATGCTGCCAAAAAGAAACGCTGGCACGTACCTCCTCCATTCTTGTAGGCGAGGTAGGGAAACCTCCAGACATTGCCGATGCCAACAGACAGTCCTATACAGGACAGCAGGAACTCCCACTTGCTGCCCCAGGCCCCCCTGCCCTCAGTTGAGGAGTCCGAAGGGACAGGTTCTTTGACCATGGAGGGGGCCCTGGAAGACACGGAGTAGCGCCTGATGGACGCCCAGGTGCCATGTCTCCGCAGCTGGCGCTGGCCCCCTGACAGAGACCGGGCCCTCTGTTTCCCGTACAGCCCATCTTTTGGCTGGAACACCGCAGAGCCATTGTTCTAATTACACAATGAACCATCCTTATCTAGACTCAGCTGACTGCTACAGAAACCTCTAGAAAGTACATCAATGTACTGTGCTATACATCAGCGGTCGAGACCCCATCACATCATCCACCCTATATATTCCTTCAGATTTCCATATGGCACCCAGTTGAATAATCAACAAGGGACTCCCCATCAATCATTTATTTCTGAAGACCATCATTCACCGCCCCGTCCTGCTCTATTCATTTATAGGGAATTTTTATAGGGAAGCGTGACCTCAGGCGGTCGATTTAACAGAGTATTTGATCGATGAAATATAATTTTAAATAAAATAATGTTTTAATATAACATATATATAAATATAATTGAGACAAATATATATAAAATTTATACACAGTATTCATTGTTGCTGCCCACTGTGGGAAAAACTCCGCCACCGATGGACTGCGAGAGTTATTTGCCACAGAATGGGGGGGGGGGGGGGGGAGAGAGAGGAGGCCAATAAAATTATTTTAAAAATCTGAATATATCTACTGGAGAGGCTACATTGATATCGTGTTTGAAAACCAGGGTCATATCAACCAATAAAATGTTAATAAAATGTAACAATCAATTAGTAGAATCAATTGTTTAAATTGTCTACCAATAAAATGTCCACAGAGATATGAATACCTACCCGGCTTGGACTTGACAGGGAATAGGTCCTTCTCGAGAAATGAGGGTGGAGATTCTGAAACACCACGTGTAAACAATAAATCCTTAGATAGACTATGTTTAATATATTGTGTGACGGTGTTTTGACCCACCGCCAATTTTGAACAGCCCTTTCAACCACCACTACCTCGGCCGGCCGGGTACGCTGGGTCAAAACACCGTCACAATTGAAATATATATGAACTCAGCAATACAACAACAACACATATGTGCAGAGTAGAAACTGTCTTAAGTACCCAATCACGAAAAGTAAAAACAGCGCCTTGCAAAGGACTCCGTCGATTCCGCTAAACCCCACATTTACATTTATTTACATACTACGTTTGAAAGTATACAAAATAAATAATCGCTCTTATTTTGTTTTAACTGAACTTCTTGTAACCTCTATGTATATTTATTATCTACATTTTACATAGCTCTTTGCTACTTATTGTCTACTTCTTGTATATATAAATCTACATTAGTCCGAATGTTTATTTTTTGAAATGTAACAATTACTTTCGAGGGATATACTTACCAACTATTTTTTTGAATAAGAATAATGAGTTGATAACGTGTTTCTTTTTATTTTAGAAGTCTCGTACAAGCTTTCACAACAAATTTCTTATCATGCGGTCTAATAACAGGATATATATATATGTAGTAATGTAGTAGTAGTTTATGCTGTTGGATGAATGCAGTGTGGCATGTTGGCTAGAAGCAGTCGTGGTTGTTGAGCGATGGGTGGTAAGGACACACAGGAGACAGGATCCAGAGGCCCCGTGAGGAAATAGATCGGGGAGGAAAGATAGAAGGTCCCAGAACAACCCCTAGAACAACTGGCGTCGAGGCCACCTCGGTGAGAACTGAACTTTGATCATCCCGTCTAGCCGCTTTTAGCAAGATAAGTCCCCTAGGGGAGAATGAAGTCGTGATACTTGTTTACCAAGGGGATTGTTTGTTAACCTGGCTATCTTCCCTCTTTCCTTGTACTCCCACACAGGCCATTTTATTTTACGTATTTCCAAATATTATTATATATATATATGGCACAACTAGCTTTAATATAGTCCAATACACGCCCGCGCGTGCACCCGGCTTTGTCACCGACTTGAGGCCGATTGTTTACAGAGACGGTTAATAGATAGCGTCTAGCTTTGACGTCTATTTTGACGGGAGAAGTGACCTTTTGTGTGTATATACATACACACACACACAAAGCTTTATTAAGATCACCGGTATTATACAGATTCACCACAGGAAGAAAGGAATCATAGATGGAGCTCCTGTATGTGTGTATATATATATGACTTATCTTTACTTAAGACAGGTTCTACTGCATATTGCATACTGCATATTAAGTATGTAATAAGGATAAAAAATAAGTACTTTGTTTTTGGGGGTTGAAAGCGAATAGGTTCTTGCTGTTAGAGCACTTAGGGATGACTGCAACACACATCAGTATAGTTAGTGGTGATTAGTTAGCTGCTGAGTGTTAGTAATAGTTAATATTTGGTTTATATATACACTCATGGACAAACCTTAGTGGAAAGTCTTTGATGTCGCTAGTCGTTTATTTATTTATTTCTTTTGAAGGAGACAGAGGCAATAATTTTGTCCACACTTGGTTATATCGTGTGTCTTCAATAAAGTTCACTGTAATATCTTTCAAAGTTATTGTCTGAATCCTGATATACATGTTAAAAGATACAACTTACTGAAGTTTTGTCCATGAGTGTATATATAATTTTTTTTAGATAATTGCTGTCTAGAAAAAAAAAACAGATGGCGCGCTAATGCATCATAAAGGTCAATGTAATATCTTTCAGAGTTATTGTCTGAACCCCGATATACATGCTAAAAGTTACAACTTGCTCTAGTGTTGTCCATGAGTGTATATAAAAGTACTTCGCTAGGGAATTAGAACCCCAAGGTGTTGCATACATCATTAGCTAACAATCAAGTCACTGGATCAACTTGGCTTATTTGAAGAGAAAGAAAAAAAAATTCCAGATAACATTTTACTCTCTCATTGCTATCTTTAACAAATATTAGGATCCCCTGACATATTGAATAGAGCTCAAATTCGGCTGGGCCAACATCATTATTAGGACCAATTGTCATTGTTATCTTTACCATTGTTAAAATACCATTGTTATTGATCAAAGATTGTGGTCTGAATTTATTCAGGATCTATATGTGGTAGATATATGGCAGAAGTAATATATTTTGAAAGTTTAATTGTGTTAATTACATAATCACTAGATATGACATTTTAATCATTTGCACATAATATTTGATCTTCTTTACTATATAAAAAAAGGCGTATCTGGATCTGTAAAGAGAAAAAAAAAATTTTTTAATCAAATATCTCGAGATATTGCTCCCTCTTTATCAATTTTTTTGCATAGTAAACTTAATTTACAAATTTTTGTAGATCACATGGAAACAACTTTGTCATTTGACGTGATCTACAAGAATTTGTAAATTAAGTTTATTATACAATAAATTGACAAAGAGGGAGCAATCTCTCGAAATGATTTTAGAAACTAACTGAGGCGGAGAAACAACTTGTTGCGTTGCCTCTGTGTGGGTTGTTCTTTACCAGGCCACTACATTCTCTTAGAATTTATTAGAACACTAACTTCTACAATATCGACTGACCTACTCCCTTGCCAACAACTTGTAACGCTATTTATACATGAAGTCAGAAATGAGTATGCAAAGAGGATATTTGCATTTCTGCAAATATCCCAAGTATGCAAATACACAACAGTTTTTTTTGTTTTGTTGTTGTTTCCCGATGGCCGGCTCAAACCTTTTGTACTTTATGTAAATAAGTTTTTCATTTTTTAGATTCTTACGCCTCAAGTCAGGTGGTGCCTTTATAAAATTATGTTTTTTTATATATTCCATAAGTTCAATTAAATAAATCTCTGATCAAGACTAAAAAAAAAAAAACAGTTTTTTTTTATATTTACAGATCCATGTACGCCCTTTTTTATATAAACTTATGTGATGGATCACCTTTTAACTCAAACTTCTATATTATTATTATTTTTTAAATAATCTATCATATGCTTTTGTTTCTTTAGACGTTGGTGATATATACTGTCGGGTTTTGACAACTAGGATACCGGTTCGAATCCCGTTGGCGAACCAATCTGGCGAAGCCGTTGAAAGAGCTTCACAATGATGAGCCAAAACCCACCCAATATATATTTGTAATTATTTTATATAGTATAGTTATATAAGAAATGTTTTTTATTATAAAATACAACAAGAATAGCACTTAAGGAATCTGGGTGTTATATACAAACTAGCCGAATGACCCGGGCAACGCCCGTGTTTTACCCGATTGAATGTTTTTATTCAAATACTATTTGTTACAATTATAAATTGGCGCCTTAAATAAATGCATATTTTAGTTAATAACTATAGCCTATGTGCTTTATCTGTCTATGTACTGTTGGCTTCCGTAGGCGTCTCTTACTGGGAAAAAGAAAGAGAGGATTCCACTTAGTTATTAACTAATATATGCATTTATTTAAGGAGCGACCCGCTCCAACACAATAGTTACAAAAACATAAAAGCGAGTGGGGGGGGCAAAGTCAAAAACAAAGTGTCTCGCGTAGTGGCGGCGCCATCGTAGCCACGTTATCGTAGCCAACCAATAGGAGAGCGCCATTCCAAAAAAAAAAAAAAAAAGCAAACGGTGACAGAGATGACGCATGACGCTCGTAACTGTATATTGGTGATAAATAAAATATTAAATGAAATAAACTTCCACTTACACACACAATATATTTTCTATCTTGCTATATATTTAAATCTCCTAAATATCAATTAAACAAGTCAATAAGAGTCTCCAGAGATGAGTTTCTTATTAATGCCAAGATGGAAGACCTCACGGAGACCTGAAGATATCATCCAACC
Organism: Cordylochernes scorpioides; assembly: GCA_030710605.1. Lineage (NCBI taxonomy): Eukaryota > Metazoa > Arthropoda > Arachnida > Pseudoscorpiones > Chernetidae > Cordylochernes > Cordylochernes scorpioides. The sequence continues at coordinate 14,093,266 of CP092868.1, forward strand.
TGACTGCCCCGGCAATCCAAGAGGAACCCATGGAAGGAGCAGTGCCCCCACAGTTCAAGTACTACCTCAAGACCCTGCGTGACGCCCACGGCAACTTGCCAGTCTGGGTCAGCAGGAGGACCATCAAGAAACTAAAATAAAAGAAGAAGAACAGCCGCAAATGAAGCTCTCTGTGTGTTTGTTTAGACCAAGCATGTCAAACTCGCGGCCCACAACGAATAAATTTGCGGCCCACCAGACAAAATATTTCAATAAAAAAAAAATTATAAATAAAAAAAATTAATAAAAATTTGTAGCCTAATTTTTAAAAATTGTAATTATACATAATTTATTTATTAATAAAGAACCACTGGTCGCCATACATAAGTCGTAAGTTTTGATAATATTATACCTACATACATAACGTATGTACATCGCCATAAGTATTTTTTTGCGGCCCACATAATCTTATTACTTTTTTATTTGGCCCGTGTTAGGATTTGAGTTTGACATGCTTGGTTTAGACTGTAAATACATTACTCTGCCATCCTATTGGTTTTGTAATAAAGACAATCCCTTATTTAATTAACACTAGCTTTCGTAGTCCTTCTACAGGACTACAAATATACAATAAAATCATATAATACAATATAATGCGGCTTATATGATTGTAGAACGAAGTTTGACAATTATCCCGCAAATGTTTCTTTTAAAACTAAAAATCGAAATTTATTTTAAGGAGAAATAACGACCATTTCGAACCCGGTAAGCAGAACACTGTGGGTTCGATTCCCATCCCTAGACACTTTTATTTTTCCGTTCATCATTACTCTTCACAATTCAATTTTTGGTAGTGGGGACTGCGTACGCGCTCTCCCCTATTGTATGTACTCTTCACAATTCATCCTTTCATACTTCATCCCTAAGGTTGGAAATGGTTGTTATTTCTCCTTAAAATAAATTTCGGTTTAAAAGAAACATTTGCCGTATAATTGTCAAACTTCGTTCTACAATAATAACATATATTATTTGATTTATTTATTTTTAATTTATTATATATATATCATATCAGACGGGATATTCCCATAAAGGATGCTTGCGTCAAGCAACAACACCAGAAACAGAGAAATATTTCACAAAAATAATTGAAACCAAAATTTTGAAAAAAAAACAATGAAACAAATACAAATATTGTACATAGTTAGCAATTAAGGTTTTTTTAAACCAAGAGAGAAAAAATTCCGATATTATTGTATATTTGTACCCCTGTAGAAGGGCTACGAAACCTAGAGTTGGTAATAAAAAGAAATAAGAAACTCATCTCCAGAGACTTATTGTTTAGAAAGAAGGAATCATATATCGCCGCAACTCTTTTTTATTAACGCGATAAAAGAAGCTTTCGGGCAAGCCCTTCTTCAGCTAATTATAGTGTACAAACAAGGAGAGATTATATATCGTTTTTAATATAAACAAAATAAAAGAAAAGAAAATTGACATGGACCCAGAGCAGCAGCTTTACACACCCAAGATAGTGGATATTGCTGCAGCTGTAATGGAGATGTATGGAGACATCTGAGGCTCTTCATTGGACACGACAACAACAACATAGAAAATAGAAAAACGATATATAATCTCTCCTTGTTTGTACACTATAATTAGCTGAAGAAAGGCTTGCCCGAAAGCTTCTTTTATCGCGTTAATAAAAAAGAGTTGCGGCGATATATGATTCCTTCTTTCTAATTTGTTCGAAATCCTCAAACCGTTTACCATGAATACTTATTGTTTAATTGACATTTTCTATGTTGTTGTTGTCGTGTCCAAAGAAGAGTCTAAGATGTCTCCATACATCTCTATCACAGCATCAGCAATATCCACTATCTTGGGTGTGTAAAGCTGCTGCTCTGGGTCTATGTCAATTTTCTGCAAGGCTGCGGCCATTGCTGGGCATGAGAATATGTGAATAGGTGTTAGTTCCACACCAGGACAGTTGTTGCATGTCCTATAGGTTCTTGTGCCATCTGGATGTATTGCCATTCCTTTATAGTGTTTTGTTCTAAGTCTTGTTATAGTTTTTGTCAGTTTTCTCTCAGAGTTTATTTCACATATTTGATCTTTTCTTATTTTTTTGTTTGATTATCTTGTATTTTCTATCTATATAAGAATATAGAGTAGGACGTGTTTGAAAAAAAAAAATCAAAATTTATTCCAAGCTCTAAATAGTTTCTATTTTCACATATAGATAGCGCGATATGGTCAAATGTATAAATTCTCTATCTGGCTATATATAAACCCAGTTACTAGGAGTGAGAGAATTTCTATTTTTTTAATAAATAGTTTAATCCATCATATAAAATAAAGATGAAAAATTGTAGAACGTATTTATTTGCAACAAATGTTTTCTTCAAATATATATATAATAGCCGAGTGACCCGGGCAACGCCCCGGGTTTACTCGAAGGGCCCGCAGGTGAGAAACTATAGGCATTGGTTCCTATGCCTAAAAAATTATTTAAACTGAAAAAAGAAGAAAAATACTAACAAATCAGAAAATAAAAGTGCAAACAACACATCTACACTACTTCAAGAACATGAGAGCACATGCACTGTGTAACCATACGTGTACCATTCGTAAAGACCCTGCTTAGGATTAAAATATCTCCGAAGCATAACAATACAACCAACTCATGTTTGCTAAGCAATTTCAGGAAAGAAACTATAGGCATTAGTTGAAGAGTTTAAATAAATATATTTTGAGTGAAAAAATGACACAAATCAGCAAATAAAATTGCAAAAAATGCTACTATATCGCAGATAAGACAACATATAAAAGGAATGAAAATATTTAAAGGACCTCATTAAAACTACATTTCTAGTTTTATATATACAATATAACCTCGATAATTCGACCATGTTTTGTTGTCTTGACCTACAGCCTATCATATAACAAAGTGTAATTCAACACTATCGATAATTCGACCATTTTAAATTTCAACAATTGTTTGTTGCTCAAATATAACTTCACTGCTGTATAGGGTCAGTGACCCTAAATAAAGGCTTTTTTGTTGTTAAAAAAAAAAAAAAAAAAAACTTCACTGCTAAAAAGGTATTACAGAGAAAATGGCTGGCATTGTAAATGTACAAAATGTATGTATAGAGCAGGGGAATAATAAATAAAGACCAAAATCAAATTAATTGATAATAAATAGATTATTGCCAAAAAAAAAATACAAAAAATATTTTTTTCTCCTTTCTTATCTTCACTCAATCATATTAGAGTGTCAAGCTTGTAAAGCTTGAAATTAACAACCATCACGATTGGGTGAAGTAGAATGCGTCTGCCTTTGTCATCAAGACTGGGAGCACTACTCAGTGGCAGGCCACTGACTTAGCTCCAAAAGAATGTATCCCTGGATTAGCAGCCCTTACAAGGTACTATCAGCCGGGCCAGCTGAGCCCAGGTTTTTTTAGTGAGCTTGTTACTGCTCCCCCTCCTCCTTTTTCATCCTGGCTTGGGACCGGCAAAGGCGGAGTTTTTTTTCTTTCAGGTGAGAAACTTTAGGCATTGGTGAAAAGTGTAAATATATATTCTGGAAATGAAAAAAAAAAGGATAAAATAAATCAGAATATAAATTCACAAACTATATTTCAGAGGAGACGATTTTTAATAGGAATTCATTTAAATGACCTCATTAAAAACTACATTTTATATATACTTGGGTTCAACTTTACATGTATGCTATCCAAAGTTCGCACACTTGAAAAAGTCACATAAAGTCGTCTGTGCGTAAACACAGGCTCTTGTAGCAAAGGTTTGGCCTTGAGCCCTCTTTATAGTCATATATTTCAGACATTATACAGTGTGTTCAACTTTGGGTACTGTTGTGCTTCAAGGACATGAGAGCACATGCGCTAGAACACCATACCTGTTCCATCGCAAAGATCCTATAGGCATTGGTGAAAGTGTAAATAAATATTTTGGAAATGAAAAAAAATTGCAGATATGACAACATATTAAAGGAATAAATTCATTTAAAAGACCTCATTAAAAACAACAATTCTATATTTTTATATATACAATATAATCTAATTAATTCAACACACGATAATTCGACCATTTTTGGATGTCTCGACCTACGGCCTATCATATGAAAACTAATTCGACACTTTCGATAATTCAACTATTTTGGAAAATCAAATTTCAACAGTTGATATTTGTCTAAAACCCCTATTATTAACAACATATTAGACTGCAGAGTGCAAAAATGTAGAAAAGTGTATGTATATAATTGTATGCATATATTTGTATGTAAATAATTGTATGCAAATAATTGTATGTATAGATCAATGAGTAAAATAATTTTTTTTTGCTTATCCCTAGTACACGTGGTACAGGCCTTGATAATCATGGTGGGTAGAGTAGGCGACTGCTTTAACTGTAAGTACACCACATGTCTAAACATGTGAAAAGCAGTTCGACTTTGCATTTACAAATGTGCCAGAGCCCCGTTTGATTACTTGCGCTTGCTGGTGGGGTTGGACTTTTGCAAGAATCGGAAGCCATTGGAGCATTTTTTTTTTATTTTTCAGAAAAAAGTGCCCAATGCGGGAATCGAACCCGGGTCGTAGCGGTCGAAAACCAACGGCTTAGACCATCCTTCCACCAACCCCCAGTAAAATAAGTAAGTAAAAAGAAGACCAAAAATAAGTGATAATTTATTGAATAACAAATAAAATAAAAAACCTTTCAGGTGAAAAATTATAGGCATTGGTAAAAAAGTAAACAAGAGAAATAGCAATTGGGGTTTTGAGTCTGCGGCGAGTCATATTAGCACGCCTAGCTGTTAGGGGAGTGAGTCTTCCACGGCCTTTTCGAGGCATGACAGAAGACGCTGAAAAAAAAAAGGTAAAATAAGAACCAAGCAGAGGAAAACTATAAAACTGAAAGCCAGGACAGGCATAAAAAGAAAATTCCAAGCATGTGAGGAAACAATTGATGAAAAAAAAAGGATTCCAAAAAAATACTGCAAAAAAAAAACCAGACACAAAAAGCAACAATTGAGTACACAAATACAGCATCAGCCTATTTATGAGAAGAAATAAAAACGACAGACACAAAAATGGAGCGAAATTTAAATGAAAAACTATGACAGATCAAGTAATCAAATCAGGCATTATGAAAGATACTGTAAAAAAGAAAATCAGACACAAAAATCAGACAAAAGAATAAATTAGATTTTATTCTTTAGTTCATTTATTAAATAAGACACAAAAATGGAGCTAAATTCAAATGAAAAACTATAACAAATTAATAAAAAAAAATAAGACCTAATCCAAATGTCACCATCATCAGACAAAAGAAAAAATGAGATTTTATTCTTTAGTTCATTTATTCTTTTGTCTGATGCTGTTGCTGAAACGTCACACACTATTAAATTATTTGGATTAGGTCTTATTATTGAGAAAAAAAAAGATGCCAAAGAGAGATGAAAAGATGCCAAAAAAGATAACCAGATACAAAAATTGTGCTAAATTCAAATGAAAAACTATAACAAAAACACTTATAAAAGATAATTGTTATAGAATAAAAGTAATAATTCAATCTACAATTCGAAAAATAATATAACCTCAGCCTATTTATGAGAAAAAAAAACGTTGCCAAAGACATTAGGAAAGATACTGCAAATAGAAAACATACACAAAAATTGAGCTCTATTTAAATGAAAAACTATAACAAAGTATTTACAAATTATAATCATAATCAAATGAATCAGAAATATATATTATAAATAGCGAACCCGGCCACGAGTTGCTGTGGCTAAATTGTAATATGTTAAATTAACATTATACTAAACTATTCAGTACAGTAAAGTTAATATTCACTTATAAAGATAAAAATGTTTTAGCCGATCTAAAGCCCTACGGGATTGAGAATGGAACGTTACGTTAAAATTTGAAAGAGATTTTTTATATATATCGATAATATAGCCCTTCATTGTAATCATTGATTATAATCACTGCATTAATAAATGTCAGTGAACTCGTTTATATGTATTGTTTTTTGTTTTCGAGATATTCTAATAGAACGTTCTAACATTTTCTGTTAAATATTAATATATGCACAAACACAGAATATAATAACTATGTCTTAATTTCGCTATAATTATTGTTATAAATATTATTCTAAAATAATTCGCCAGAAATCGTCCTGATAGTGTACTAAACAACTTCCCAAAGTTTCATGGCAAACATCTAAAATAAAATAATACTTTTAATACTTTGCTACAATATTAAAAAGAGGGGGGCTTAGGTGTTTAAAATGTAAAATGTGCTCTAAATAGTATTACATAGAGCCTTCATAACAAACATATTTAAAATAAACCAATCAAAATATAATAATGCTGTAAAAACAGACCTTTCTACAATAATATAAAAGAAACGAAAATAAAAAAAGACACCCACGCTGAGCCTCGAACCTAGGTTTGTTACAAATATTATTAAAAAATTGTGTATGTTAATTTTTATTTTAAAAAGCCTACATTTTAAATAAAATAATATTTTTAATAATTTGCTACAATAATATAAAAGAAATGAAAAAAAAAAAACACCCACGCTGAGCCTCGAACCTAGGTTGCGGGGGTACGAAGCTGCGTACCTAACGTATAGGCTAAGCTTGACGTTACAAATAAGATCATGCGAGGCTATTTCAGGCCATAGGTCTACCGCGAGGGGGCGCTGATTGCGAGTGAATCTACGTTTTATCGTAAATAAAAATGCAACGAAAGGTTATTTCTAAAGAGTAATTAGCCAGAAACCATCCCGGTAGTATACTAAACATCTTCCCAAAGTTTCATCACGATTGGTTGTAGTAATAAGACAAAAGAACGCAATTCAAAACAAAAAAATTGATGATGATAAATGCAAAAATCTACGATTGTAAAATAGATTAAATTAAAAAATAAAAATAACTGTTAACATTAGGAAAATAAAAACAGGCCTATCATATGAAGAAAAAAATAACGAAAATTTTGGTATATAGATCGTTATGTGTAGTTCAGAATCTTCGGAGGAGATAGCTCAGGACTTTACAATGGAAAACTCTGTTACGGTATTATCTATATAGAAGGTTTTTTTTAATTGTAACGGAAAATCGTAAAATATTTATCTCGCTAAAAGACTTTGATTCGATTTTTTAACGATATGGATTCCAATAAGTTTAATTATGATGCATAGCGCACCATTTATTTTTTTGCTTATCCCTAGTACACGTGGTACAAGCCATGATAATCATGGTGGGAGGTTATAGCGACTGCTTTTACTGTAAGTGCACCACATGTCTACACATGTGAAAAGCAGTTCGACTTTGCACTTACAAATGTGCCAGAGCCCCGTTTGGTTACTTGCACTCGCTGGTGGGGTTGGACTTTTGCAAAAATCGGGGGCCATTGGAGCATTTTTTTTTTTTAACAGAAAAAATTGTCCAATGCGGGAATCGAACCCGGGTCGTAGTGGTCGAAAACCAAACGGTTTACCCAGCCTTCTACCGACCCCCTTCTGTTATGAATATTCGAAACTATTATAGACGCTTATGATTCTTTTGAAAATCAAACAATTTCTACTGCCCTTGCTGCAATTTAATTTTTCCATTGCAGTAAGGACAGTAGAAATTGTTTAATTTTCAAAAGAATCATAAGCGTCTATAATAGTTTCGATTAAGTTTAATCAAACATTATTGATTTACAATCAGGGGGTCGGTGGAAGGGTGGTCTAAACCTTGTGAACAAAACTTAAGGAAGCCGTATCTTTTAGCATGTATATCGGGATTCAGACAATAACTCTGAAAGATATTACAGTGACCTTTATTAAAGACACACTATATACACTCATGGACAAAACTTAAGGAAGTTGTATCTTTTAGCATGTATATCGGGATTCAGACAATAACTCTGAAAGATATTACAGTGACCTTTATTAAAGACACACTATATACACTCATGGACAAAACTTAAGGAAGTTGCAACTTTTGCCATGTATATTGGGATTCAGACAATAACTCTGAAAGATATTACAGTGAACCTTTATTGAAGACACACGAGATAACCAAGTGTGAACAAAATTGCCTCCTTCAAATAAATAGACGACCGAAGACATCAAATATTTTCCACTTCTTCAAATTTTGTCCATGAGTGTAAGATATTAACACTATATTGTAATCGTATAGATCAAAAAGAGATTCTTCAAAAATTCACTTTTTTATTCATTTAAAAATAATAATAATTTGACGCAATATAGAAGCATGTGTTTTTTAAATTACCTATATAATGAAAGGATTTTGAAAATAGAACAAAAAGTATTATTCAATACACGCATGTATCATGTGAGAGTTTATGTAATCATAAAGTTAACCCAATCAACCAATCAAGGCTCTGGCACCTTATATATACAAAGTTGTCGAAGTTTCTCTATGTGTGTAGATATACTGACAGAAGAAACAGTTGTAAACTTCTACCTACCAATAGATAGTGGGTTGTCTAGACAGAATTATCTACTTCGGTTAGCAGCCTATAAATCCATAATAGCTAGACATAGTTGTCTATACGCCTACCAATGGATAGTGGGGCTGTCTAGACATTCGCTAGAAATTATACCCACCATGATTATATAATAGCTCGCGTGGAGTTGAAAGGAGGAAAAGTTGGGATCGAATCCGATACCGGAATGTCACCAGATCTGTCAACGCGTCATTTGGTCGCGACAGGTCAAGTTACATTGCAACAGCCTCTTTCGGGACTGCCGCCGACATTCCCCTGTCTTAAATAACCACTCAGGGGAGAGAGACACATTAGCTCTCTGGCCAGTATGTGAGGTTAGCTATTTAAGAGATGAAACTATTAAAAAAAAACACGATTTTTTTATTCCTTTCAAATAAAATACGTTTACCACTTTTCTTAACTGTGATAGAAAAATATTGAGAGGGGATGGCTCATCAGTGGTGAACACTCACAGCGGTTTCGCCAGTTTATTCTACCATACAGCTTTTTAGACAACAACAACAACAACAAAAAGCCTTTATTCAGGGTCACTGACCCTATACAGGATTCACCAGAGGTATGCATAAGACAAAGCAATGAGACAAAGGAAATCATACAGCTTTTTAGAGCTCTTCTATTATATTGGACGGTTGTGCCTTATAATGCGAGACACTGAAAGGTGAAATCGTGGTTATGTAATTTAGTAAAATTATTTACATAAGCTTCGAGGAAGGTAGAATTACATGGAATATAAGGTTATTTATATATAGATATATATATATGTATGCATAAGAACAAAGCAGTGAGACAAAGAAAATCATACAGCTTTTTAGAGCTCTTCTATTATATTGGACGGTTCTGCCTTATAATGCGAGATACTGTAAGGTGAAATCGTGGTTATGTAATTTAGCAAAATTATTTACATAAGCTTCGAGAAAGGTAGAATTTCAAGAAATAAGGTTATTTATATGAAGAAGACGTTCTTGAGATTTTCACTTCCCGACCTTTTGACCACTTAGTGTCCCCTTCCTCAAAGGGAATGAGTTTTTGATTTCTAATTTTAAACACGATTTTCTCTATGATTTTATATAAATCGTATTTTATAAAAATCGTGTATATATCCACTTATGGACAAAGTTTAAGGAAGTTATATCTTTTAGCATATATATATATTGGGATTCAGACAATAAATATGATAGATATTTTATACAAAGTGACCTTTATTGAAGACACACGAGATAACCAAGTGTGAACAAAATGTCTCTGTTTCCTTAAAAAAAAAAAAAAAGACGACCGACGATATCAAAGGCTTTCCACTTCCTTAAGTTTTGTTCATGAGTGTAATTAGAAGCTAAAATTCAAGAACCAATTCCCCTGAGGAAGATAACACTGAGTATAACGTCAGTAAAGAAATAACTCAAGAACTTTTGATTTAGCTATATTCTTTCTTTTTTATATAAGAATAATAAAATATTTCTACGGTATTTTTTTTATGCTGAGCTTTTATTTCAAGATTTAGATTTTTAAAATAAGAATTTTAATTTATGTAATATATAATTCATTAATGCAGGATAGTTTTTTTTTTTTAAATGGCCAATCTGCAAAATAAATTTTACATATTTTACCGGTTCGGATGACAAAAAAAAAAAGGTATTGAAAGGTTGCAGAAGATAATTTGAATCTTCTCCAAAGAGGAATGTATAGCACAAAGGATATTGATCCTTGCGGAAGAGAATTGCTCTTAAAGCACTAAATAAACAACAACAAATAACAAAAGCCTTTATTGAGGACCTCTCGTCCTATAAAGGATTCGCCAGTTTACAGAGTAATTGAAGAGAAGAGAACTAAGAATACAGAGAGAAACCTATAAGTAGTAGGTATAGTATAGTATTTTCTACACTGTGACTATATACAACAGCAGCAACAAGCCTTTTACTGGAATCAAAGTCCCATACAGGATTCGTTATTCTACTCCTGACAAAGATTATTTACATATAATTATTTACATCAATTAGATTATATATAGCTTCTCCTTCTCTTCAGCCGTCTTCCAAAATTTGAAGAGAGAGGGAGCTTGAAGCACTAAATCTTTAATATAGATATTTATATACACTGCGTGACATTGAAAATGGAACACCAAGAAATAGTGGCCAGAAAATTATGCAAATTTCTGGGTAGACGCGCCTAACCGAGTTATGCAAATGATGTAAAATGCGCAGCTCTCGTGCGCACATGGAGTAAGATATAAGGGAAGGAACTTGCAGAAAGGACAGTATTCGTGTCGTTATTTCTTCAAGGAAAATCATTGTATAAATTTTGTTCTTGTGTCAAAAGACACGTGTAATAACAGATAATGCCAGGTCATCGTAAACGGAGGCAGTTCAAGCAGACAGACGCTTTTACGAGGGGCATGGTGATCGGACTGAAAAGGCAGGTTGGTCCATACGTCAAATCGCAGCTGATACACACCTTGGTGCGTCCACGGTGCACCGACTGTGGAGAAGATGGTTGGAACAAGGAAATGTGGCAATTTATAGGAATGCCGGTGCAACCAGAGTGACGTCAGCACGTGTGGATCGGCGTATCCTTCGACAAGCAGTGGCGGCCCCCACAAGCCACTTGTACCGCCATCCTGCAACATGTGCAAGACACCCTAGATCATTCCATCTCGACCAGAACCATTTTCCGTCGATTGGTTGCTAATGGCTTGCACTCATGCCGTCCGCTAAGAAGACTGCCATTGACCCCACCGAATAGGCGCCAACGTTTGGAATGGTGCCGGGCTAGATCGACGTGGATGACGGAATGGCACAGGGTCGTGTTCTCAGATGAGTTGCGTTCCTGCTTGTCCAGTGATAGTCGCCGTGTACGCGTGTGGCGTCGACGTGGAGAAAGGTCCAATCCGGCAGCAATTGTGGAACGCCCCACCGTGCGACAACATGGAATCATGGTTTGGGGCGCAATCGCGTATGATTCCAGGTCACCTTTACTTCGTATTCAGGGCACTATGACGGCCCAACGATACGTTGATGATGTGCTGCGACCGGTGACACTCCCCTACCTTCAGGGGGTACCCAATGCCCTTTATCAGCAGGATAACGCCCGACCGCACACTGCTCGCATTAGCCAACAAGCTCTGCAAGATGTACAGATGCTTCCCTGGCCACCGTACTCTCCTGATCTCTCACCAATCGAGCACGTCTGGGATATCATTGGACGCCGTTTGCATGCCTTGCCACAGCCGCGTTCAGAAAACGAACTGTGGCAAATGGTTGAGAGGGAATGGAGAGCCATCCCTCAGGACGCCATCCATACTCTGATTGACTCTCTACCTAGACGTGTTGCTGCGTGCATCGCCGTCCGCGGTGGTCCTACTTGCTACTAAGCCGACGCCGTTCTCGCTCTGTATTATGACTATCATTTTGAAATAAAGATCACTTATTGTTCGTCCCTGTCTCTCTCTGTCTGCCGAGTTTCATCACTTTCTGGCCACTATTTCTTGGTGTTCCATTTTCAATGTCACGCAGTGTATATTTCTACAGTCCTAGAATAATTTGTCCATAGTTCTCTTAAAACACCATTTACTGTATTCTATTACAAATAAAAGCGTAAATAAGTAATACAGTCTAACACAATCATGGAAAAATTTAAGGAAATTTCATATTTTGTTGTTGACGGTCGTCTGTTTTTGAAGCAATTTTGTTCACACTCGGTTGTCTCGTGTGTCTATAATAAAGGTCACTGTAATATCTTTCAGAGATATTGTCTGAATCCTGATATACATGTTAAATGGTAAAACTTCCTCAAGTTTTGTCCATGAGGGAAGAAAACCAACTTTACCTGACTAATACAAAACAAGTTGCTTGCAATAAAGACCAATACATTAAGTTTAATAGATTATGCAGGATGTATATTTCAAGGCGAGAGTGTTGACTGTACATATTTCAAGCTACTATTTCTAATCGCTATATGCAAAATTTGACATCGAACGTTTAATTTTCATGATTCCTAATGTTCAATTGTGTTAATTGTATATAATTTAAGATATACACGCAATTATCCAAATTGTGGATATGGCGTGTCTCTCCCAACTGTTAAATAAATAAATAAATGAGTGTACAATAGTGGAGCGGTCTGAAGATTAAACTGCTGAAACCTCTGTGTTTACCAATGATGAGCCATGCCCTCTCTTTTCGAAGCTTATTCACTGCAATATAAAGCCTGTAGAAATAGTTTTTTAAACTGATATTTATATTGAAACAAATATTAGATAATTATTAACATTATAATTTTTTTAAGAAAAAGGCATCTCCTTATCGTGCAACTGAAAGTTGCTGATGGCTTGCGCCATCTATCGGAATAAATATCAACTATTCTCGTTGATTTTTAATTATTCCAGAATTGGCCAAATACCCATTCTTGATTAATCAAGAAAAGCTAACCACGGACGCGTTTCGGGCTGTTGGATAAGGAGAGCGTAGCACTAGTTCTTAATTTATGAACCTTATCCCAGTACAATATCACATTTGTACTATTTTTTCACAATGATCAATTTTGATATTTAGCTACTCTTTAAACTTTCCTAATTGCCTCTCTAATATTTTATAATTTTGTTTTTGTATTGAATAAATGGACGAGTGGGTAATACCCTTGATTCCCGACAACCATGAACCGGGATTGAATCCTGCCTTAACATTTTGTTTAATATGTGAATAACCTTCACATGTGTTATTCACTGTTTCAATTATCATGAACTAGGTTGCTCTTGTTGAGCGGTACCTATTAATGTGATTTTGAACCAGAGTGGGTAATAACCTCGATTCCCGACAACCATGAACCGGGATTGAATCCCGCCATAACATTTTGTTTAATATGTAAATAACCTTCACATATTATTCATTGTTTCAATTATCATAAACTAGGTTGCTCTTTTTAAGCGGTACTTAATAAAGTGATTTTTGGTGTCATTCTGAGGTTTTTCTTTCCTAATTTTCTACACAGAAAACTATAATACAAAAAGTATAGCGTTAAAATAATTAAGAACTTTCAATAAAATTAAAGGTACAGATTTCTTCAGGAAGTTAAACAAGAGTTTATTCAGTAGGACACATGACAAGTGCTATATTTGCTATGGACAACTGATGACACATCACTTTTACAGCAATTTCACGGATGACAGCCAGCCCGAAGTGCTAACCAAACTTTAACAATGACAAAGCCATTCTGGACAGAAATGTCCCAGTGCTAATTCTCTTTTATTTCATCTCAATAGATTTAAATTTCCTTGATATAGGAAATAAATCATGCAAAACAGGTTTGTGGAGATGTGAGTTTCTTTTCATTTTTATTAACACAATCGCGAGCTTTCAGACATCTCTAACCTTTTACAGGAGTACATGAAACGAATAATAACTTTATTTTTCCAAAAGGTTACAAGTTTTTCTCTAAAAAGTGTAGCGAATGGTCAGTCTATTTACATATTTTTATTTACAACTTCAATAGGTAACAACAGTAAAAATAAACAAAGATTTGCTATCTTGACTCCTGGTCAGTGCTGTGACTCTTGCCGTTATGGTCCCCTGATGTCCTGCAGCTCTCCAGCAGTCTTTCTATGACTGGTGGTTCCTCGATAAAATGGTCCCCTGGCCTTGATCCATTCTTGTCTGTCAGGTCTCGTGTCATCTGTTCTAGGTCGTTCTCCTGGATCTCTTCTATGGTCGTCGTATCCCTATGCTCCATGTCCGGTGTTCCTCATCTTCACACGCCAGCTCCCTACATCGTTCCAACAATCTATCCATGGCTTCCATTTCTTTATTTTTCTGTAACTTATCGTGAGGTTCATTCTTCTTTTCTGTTAAGATAATTTCCATCGTCTTTTTTAGCACCAGGGATTGAATAAAAAAAAACGAATAATAATAATAATTTATTTTTCAAAAACTCTAAAAAGTGTAGCGAATGGTCAGTCTATTTATATATTTTTATTTACAACTTCAATAAATGACAACAGTAAAAGTAACAAAGATATTTACATTTGCTATCATGACTCCTGGTCAGCGCTGTGGCCCTTGACGTTATGGTCCCCTGATGTCCTGCAGCTCTCCAGCAGTCTTTCTATGGCCAATAATAATAATAAACGCTGTTAGATACCCTACATCTAACGTATCTAACGGCGTTTTATTATTATTCGTTTTACGTACTCCTGTAGCAGGGCAGAAATGCCTGAAAGCTCGCGAGATTGTGTTAATAAAAATGAAAATAAACTCGCATCTCCAGAAACCTTTTGCATAATTTAATTCATATTTAGTATCGTGAAGCAGGGTTTTATCTTTTTTTGAGATTACAAAGTATTACGATGCACTAGCGCGCCATCTGTTATGAAAATTCGAAACTATTTTAGACGCGTAAGATTCTTTTTGAGATTACAAAGTGGCATTGAGTTTAGTGGATGAGTGGTATAAAGTATCGATTTCCGATAGTCACGTCCTGGGATCAAATCCAGCTTTGATCACTTTTTTTTTCTGAAGAAAACATTTACTTCAATGGCCTTCGAATTTTTTGAAAAATTCCAACCTCACCAGTTATACAAGTAACACAAAACGGGGGGTTCTGGCACATTTATAAATGCAAACGTCGAACTGATTTCTACCACTACGTGACGCTTACAGTAAAAGCAGTTGCTAACTACCCATCATGTTTTATCATTGCTTCGTGTACTAGGGGGAAAATTTTAAAAAGTGATACTAGGAAACACATTTAAGATAAATACATTATTATAATATGATGCACTAGCGCGCCATCTGTTATCAAAAAATTCGAAACTATTTTAAAGGCGTAAGATTCTTTTTGAAATTAAACAATTTCTACTGCCCTTACTGCAGGCCCTCCCATTAATTTTTCCATTGCAGTAAGGGCAGTAGAAATTGTTTAATTTCAAAAGAATCTTACGCCTTTAAAATAGTTTCGAATTTAAATACATTATTGTTGTGGTCGTGTCCAATGAAGAACTTTCAGATGCCTACATGCATCTCTATCACATCAGTCATTCTCTAAAATTGCCTCTTTCTCTTTCAAAAAAAAAAAAAAAAAAAGAGAGACGACCGGCTACATCAAAGACTTTCCACTTCCTTAAGATTTGTCCATTGGTATATATATACACAGAATATCGTCCAACGCAAAATTAGAGCTGTAAAAAGTGATATGATTGAGTAAACTGGCGACATTCTTTTCAATGGTAGACACCAGCCAACTTAGGTCAATCCAAATGATGTTAACCAGTGCCCAAACAAGCAGACTAGTTGCTCAGGCCCTATATAATTTTTACAAGGCAGTAGGTGTAAAGAGGGAGAAAAGAGAACTTGGAAGCTATTGTTCTTACACCTCAGAATGATGACGAAACATCGAGGGGCCATCGTGTTATTACTAATAATTGTATATAGTTGCGGAACTACTGGTTTCCTGTGCTGCTCTTTTCCTGTTACTGCACCTTGTACGGAGAATCTGTATAAGACTAATGTCTTAATAAAGGCTTTGTGTGTGTGTGAGTAAACTGGCGAAACCGCTGAGAGGGTTCACCACTGATGAACCAGGTACAAATATATATTTTCATCACAGTAATGACAGTAGGAAGTCTGTTTTAATTTGTAAAAGAAATATATATAAAAAAAATCGTGTTTAATACACCTATCCCCCGAGTTTTTACATCATTTACTTAAAAAAAAAAAAAAAAAAAAAAAAAGTTCCCACGCCGGGAATCGAACCCGGGCCTTCTGGGTGAAAGCCAGATATCCTAGCCACTAGACCACGTGGGACTCTGCCGTAATATGTTCTATTAAGTCTTTTAAAAACTTTTTTTTTTCCAGCTAATCGATGTTTTCCTTAAACATTATTTTGGGATACTCTTTTAATTTTGGAAGTAATAAATATAATTTTATAAATTATTTGCTAGTTTGGATATGGTAAAAAAAGCGTTTGACGTTGTATATATATTTTTAAAAATCGTGTTTATAATAAGGCGTTAGAATCCAAGAACTTATTCCACTGAGAAGGGTGATACAAAGTTATCGAAACGTCGGGGATTAAATAAATAAAAATCGGTTCAATAAATATCTGGGAGATTATACTGGCGAAACCGCTGAGAGATTTTACCAAAAATGGAATTCAAAAACCCTCTCATTATAATTTTTGGAAATTTTGCCGGGAGGAAATTGATATAAAGAGATATGGGTCGCCTCTCCCGTCAAAATAGACGTCTAAAACCAGATGCCATCTATTGACCGTCGCCGCAACTTTGTCACCGACCCGAGGCCGCTAGTTGCGGGTCAATAGATGGCGTCTGGTTTTAGACGTCTATTTTGACGGGAGAGGCGACCCTTGTCTCTTTATTATAATTTTTATCTAAATATTCTTTAAAATAATTACAAAAGTATAAACACAATATAACAATCACGTTAATGGTAATACGTTTCTTTATTAAGACAAATACTACCATAGAATTCCTTTTCCCATGAACGTCCATTGTATGAATGTAATATGTACAGTGGGCCACAACGTTCGATCGCGAATAAAATTATTTATGTTATTAAGATAAAATGGAAAGCTTTCTTTTTTTTTTTTTTCTGGGCGACAATATTACAACAGTACACCTATCCCCCGATTTACACGGTAGATACGTTCCTGAGAAAAACGTGTAAATCGGGGGATAGGTGTACACAGAAATAAAAATAAAATGCATTGACAGGTTAAAATATGTAGTCAGCACATAAGCTCGGGATTCCTCGTGAGATGTGTACACAGCGCATGTGTTCAATCACAGTAGCATTTAGTATAGTGCGATAAAAACAAAAAAAAAACTTATTTGGAAAACCGTGTAAAAGCGAAAACGTGTAAAACAAGTACCGTGTAAATCGGGGGATAGGTATATCTTGTACTGTATAGAAGGAATCCTTTAAACACACATAAAAGAATTGTTTCCTGTCCGAAAGAAAAAAAATCCCTGCCAAAAGATCCCACACAGGAAGTTTTATTCAACGGAACTATAACGTAAGACACTTCCGTATTTACGTAATACCTACGGAACAGCGATGTCTTAGAACTGATACCTCTTCTTGGTAGTCCAGTTCCTGGTCAAATTGATTAAAACAACGAATAGTAATATTTAATTTAAAAGTGGCATATATTGGATCAAAATATCATTTATTTTACCAATATATCAGTTGGCTGAACGCCAACCTTTATCAAGGTGTTATAACATATTTAATGTGTGTGTTTATTAAAATATGTTATAACACCTTGATAAAGGTTGGCATTCAGCCAACTGAAATATTGGTAAAATAAATGATATTTGCCTTTTTAATTAAAGATTTATTTATGGATTGCTCTATTTTCAAGATGTATACTTTGTGGAATAGTTTGTGATATGGAAACTGGCTTCTATCTGGGTATATTGACACAGTATGGAAGTGGTTGACACAGTCATTGTGACAACGATTTCAGAATTGTAACATGGGAAAAAACATCGTTCAAAAGTGAAATTGCACTTGGATCAGGTTGATAAATTAAGAGAAAATATCAACTCATGATC
>CP092868.1:14114038-14132872 GCA_030710605.1 Cordylochernes scorpioides
CTCTTGGGATCAGAAACAACCCAGCTTATATGGTGTTGTCATACAGGTGGACTTTGTTGTCCAATCAAGGACATGTTTACATCCTCTCTTAAGCTTTTTGGACACAAGGTAATAAGACCAAATAAATAAATAGTGTGTGACGTTTCGGTAACAGCGTTGTTACCATCTTCAGACAAAAGTACTTTTGGATTTGGTCTTATTACCTTGTAGTTTATTATCTAAATTGTGCATTATCAGCTTTTTGGACAATGTCAACAACCTGATATGCAACCTTACTGGGTGCTGTGCCCTTCTTTTCCAGTGGTGGAAGTTACATCAAGCTTGGTGTTTCTGTGTGAACAAACAAATATGATAATAACGAATAGATTCAAAAAGGATAAGTTTCTTTATTTGAAAAATCAATTTGAGCTTTCAGGCGCAAGTTGCCCTTCTACAGGAATAATGGATACAATTTCAAGTAATCTTGTATGTACAGTTATATATATTTAATTTAAATGGTTTCTCGCTTTGGTCTTGTATAGCGTGAGTGGATCACATGCCCGCGTGATTTAGTTTAAATCAAAGAAAAGCCTTGATAAAGAGAGGCGTGTTGCCCCTAGAAATACTAGCTGATTAATAATTTATATCCAGTATATGCCATATATCTATTTATACATCACATTTTTCAAATAAAGAAACTTATCCTTTTTGAATCTATTCGTTATTATAATTATTGAAAGGATTATTCGTCTTAAAACAAATATGATATTTTATTGAGTGTTTGATTCCAATATGTCCTCCAGGAGAACTGCCTCTACCACCTCCACCACGGGCCCAACAGCGGAGAACCAAGAACAAGAGAGACACCACTCAATGACCCTTCGAACTCCCCGGAACACCACAACAACCCCACTCAAGTAGCATGGCCCCACATGTACATAGACTCCACCACCTGTACATTCCACTCCACCACCTCTGTGTTTGTTTTGTTAACATAGATCTTCTTTTTTTTTTCTCCTCTTTGTTTATTTTTTAAATCAACCCTCCACACAGATAAATAAAGAATAAAAACTATTTTGTGTTAGGTGTAAGCTCTTGTTGTGTCATTTGATGGAATACTTCATAAACATTCACTATACTACTGTAGATGTAACTTCTTTAATTCAACTGACTATAATTTAACATTGACTTTGAATCAACCATTTCTCCTTTTTAAATTTCAACACTTTTGTAAATTATCTACTTTCAATCCCACCCCACCATATAATTCACAGTACCCCTTAAGATAACAAAATAACCCCGCCTTTGCCGGTCCCAAGCCCGGATAAAAAAGAAGGAGGGGGAGCAGTAAGTAACAAGCTCACTAAAAAACCTGGGCTCAGCTGGCCCGGCTGATAGTACCCTGTAAGGGCTCCTAATCCAGGGATACAGGATGAGCAGCGTTTGTACTCCATGTTAGGAGCGGCTGCTCATGGCGTCTGTTCCTCATGTCAGAGGTGGCCATTTCTTTTGGAGCTAAGTCGGCCTGCCACTGAGTAGTGCTCCCAGTCTTAATGACAAAGGCAGACACATTATATTCACCCAGTCATAATGGTTTCAAGCTTTACAAGCTTGATACCCTAATATGATTGAGTGGAGATAAGAAAGAAGAAGAGATAAAAAAATGCCCTAAAAAATCTCTCCAATGAATGCAGCAATGATCTTTATTTTTAACTTGCCTCAAGTTCAGTAGAGGCCATGATGTTGTTGTTGTTGTTTCTTATCCCTTTGTGTAAAGATTACACGAATTCCATGAGTTCATGATCTCATGGAATGGGGTATAGGGGTGCAGCTTTCGTTGATCATGGCACCATGATCCAGGCACACTTTTGTGAAAGTCTGACTTTGCCTGTAGTTTGAGGCCGTTCCTAACATGGAAGCAGACGCCTTTGCTGCCGACTCTAACATGAGTACAGACGCAGCTCCTCTGTATCCCTGGAGTGGGACCCTTGCTAAGTTCCATCAACTGGGTCAGTTGAAGTTAGGATTTTTAAAGAGGTCTACTCCTCTTTTCTAACAATGCTGCTGTTGGTCCGCGACTGCTTATTTGTCAGAGTTATTCTGCTTGTTTCGCAGCTGGCCTTCATATCTGAAGGTCGTTCCCCTATCCGCCACCTGGGGACGCGCCCTATAGCAGTCAGCTCTGCCAAGGGATGGATTTTACACTTTACAAATGTGCCAAAGCCTTATTTAGCTTCCTTGCACTCTAAAAATGAAATAATTTAAAAAATAATCAGAAAATAGGGATTGTAATAATGGAATATTAATAGCTATTATCACAAATGTGTTGTTAGTCTATCAAGTCAACTTGGTGATTATATGTGTTAAGGTTCCTTTGTCCTTAACGGATTTAGAAGCTGTATGGCGTTTACTTTAGAGGACTATATAGGCTTTCTACTACCCAGGCTACACCCAAATGGTGATTTTAATGCCCAGGCGATACCCCAATGGTGCCGATAATAACTCGGCCAAAGAGAAAATAAAGCACGACCAAAAAACTATTCACACTCTCACTTTATTTTACAAAAAACTTAATTATATACAAAGATAGTCAGCGGTCAATATATACATAATCACAGAACAATTTAATTAAATATGAATAATGAAAACTCAACAATATGGATAGAGATTCTCCAATTTGATCTATTAGTAAACAACATCATCACAACTACTGAGTGATAACAATACACTCCTGATGAATAACATTTATTAGAGCAATGTTCATTAGGCAAACTTTGATGTAGAGATTTGGCTAGTAAATAATGACACTCATTATACCCCACTTGCCTCAAATGTAGCTTGGCACCTGCAGCTCCAGAACACATTTTGGCTTGCATTAGATGTACTAAACAGGACCTTTGGGAGAGGCTGCTGCTTATCATAAAACAGCTTGTGAAGCATGAACTCATGAATTTCGTGTAATCTTTACACAAGGGGATAAGAAACAACAACATATCACAATACCATGGTGGGGTTGGACTTTTTTTAAGAATCTAGAGGATGATTAAAACAAAATTTTTGATTCAGATAAAGGTACACAATACAAGAATCAATCTGAGGTTGTGTGACTGTTATGATGACATTTTATACCTTTCCTCCATTGGTAATCATTTAAACCAACATACAGTAGAACTACCTCTCTGTAAAGGACACCTAATTGTAGAGACAAAGTGTCCTCTTACCAGAGAGTTGCTAAATTGTAAAAATGGTAATTTTGTAAATAAAAACCATCCTTTGTGAAGAAGTGTCTGATAAAGGGAGGTTCTACTGTACCAACTTTTATTCAACTAAAAATTATATATCCTTGGAATTTTGGATTAAAAAAGATTAAATGTAAATCACTGTTATCTATTCCCCATGTTAAGATAAGGCACAATTTGGATTATAGATTATAAAACAAGGTAATAAGACCAAATAAATAAATAGTGTGTTACATTTCGGTAACAGCGTTGTTACCGAAACGTCACACACTTCATTTATTTGGATTTAGTCTTATTACCTTGTCCCATGTTAAGACTAATTTGAACAAATTTGGTGTTTTGATTTAGATATACTTGGTGTTAGTGTATGATGTATAGTGTGTTTTGTGTATGTGTATTGTGCGGCTGTATCGCTTATGTGTAATAATGTGTATAAAATAAATAAAGAAATATAGATATTTATGATTATATAAAAAGACGTACCTGGACCTCTGTAAAAAAAAAAATTCTCAGAATATTTCGAGAGATTGCTCTTTCTTTATCAATTTATTGCACGGTGAATTTAATTTACAAATTATTTTTAATTATACAATAATTTATAAATTAAATACACTGTGCAATAAATTGATAAAGAGGGAGCAATCTCTTGAAATATTTTGAGAAAAAAAATTTTTTTTTTACAGATCCAGGTACACCCTTTTATATGTTGTTGTTGTTGTTTCTTATCCCTTTGTGTAAAGATTACACAAATTCCAACCCTTTTATATAATCATAATCAATGGATTGCCTTTTGACTCATAGATATTTATGCTTCATTAGCTATAGTAAAGCTTTTGATTGAGTAAATCGCACTAAACTATGGACAACACTAAGACTTATGGAAATGTCAGAACACCTAAGTGTTCTGATTAAAGAACTATAAAACAAAACAGAAGCCACTGTTAATGTGGGAATACTTATTGACTCAAACCACAAAAAGGAGTGAGGCAAGGCTATATACTATCACCATATCTCTTCAACCACTACACTGAACATATAATGAATTAAATAAAGTAAAGCACGAAGGAAGATGAGTTTCTTTTTAATAAACGCAAGCGAACTTTCGGGCCACACGCCCTTCTACTGGCAAAAAAGCTAAGAGATACAAGCTTATATAATGAATTAGTTGATCTCTATAAAATTGTGTACACATTGGAGGAATGAAATTAAACAACCCTCGCTATGCTGATAGCACCACATTTCTAGCTGAAAACAGAAGACAAAGAGTATTTAGATAATTATTTAATAAATGGGCTTGTTGCGCAATGGTAGCGCGTATGACTCCAGATCAAAAGGTTGCATGTTCGAATCATGTCTGGCTCAACTTTTTTAGAGGGTTGGTGGAATGATGGTCTAAACCGTTGGTTTTCGTCCACTACGACCCAGGTTCGATTACCGCATTGGGCACTGTTTTTCTGATTTAAAAAAATGCTCCAATGGCTCCCGATTCTTGCAAAAAGTCCAACCCCACCAGCGAGTGCAAGTAACCAAACTGGGCTCTGGAACATTTGTAAATGAAAAGTTGTATAGATAATTAAAGAAGGTGCAAATTTTGGTTTAAAATTAAATATCAGCAAAATTATAACTACCGATAATATAAAAATTTTGAAATTCAACAAGAAAAATTGGATATAATTGATCACTTTATATTCTTGAAATCCAGGACTGATAAGATGGGAGGTTATTAAGTGGAAGTAAAAAAGAAAAATGATTAGAAAAATGAATTAGATGCACTAAACAGGACCTTTGGGAGAGGCCGCTGCTCATCATAAAACAGCTCGAGGAGCATGAACTCATGGAATTTGTGTAATCTTTACACAAGGGGATAAGAAACAACAACAACAACAAAAAATAAAAATAGCACTAGGAAGGGATACAATGATGAAATTTGAAAAAATTGTGAAAATTAAAACTTTACACAAATAAATTTACTGGCAATGCGTTTCTTTTAAATATCATCAAATATTATCTCTACAGACCTTCCTGCAATGATATGAGTTATTGAATGAGAGACATTTTTAAATGTGGACATGGAGAAATCTACTCAAAGTGCCATGGAGAGATAAAAAGGACACATATTTCAATCTTGAATGAAATTAATTCTATTAGATCCCCAGAAGCCCAAATATGTGAACAGAGACTGACATACTTTGGAAACATAATAATAGCAAATGGTTTAGAAAAGATGCTAAAAAACGTAAAAAATTAAAGGAAGAAAGAGGGTAAGATCTGCAATGAGCTGGCTAGAAGGGGTCAAGAAAGCTATCGGAAGGTTACTAGATGAGATGCGAGCGATGGTCACTATCAGATCAAATTGGAGAATAGTAGTTCATATAGTCATCAAAAGTCGATTTGATTGACACTAACAACAAACCACATATATCTACACTCAGAAACTAGAGGAAGTTGTACCTTTTATCATGTATATCGAGATTAAAAACAATAACTCTGAAAAATATTTGATACACAGTGATCTTTATTGAAGACACACGAGATAACCAAGTGTGAACAAAATTTTCTATGTCTCCTTAAAAAAAATAGCGAACGGGGACATCAAACACCTTCTACTTCCTTAAGTTTTGTCCATTAGTGTATAAATGTAAAAATAATTAAAGTTTTTCGATTACAAGATGCCATAGCTACGTTGGGTTACTGATAGGGTTGGACTTTTGAAAGAATCGGGGAACATTGCAGTAGCAAAAAAGGTGTTTAATGCGAGATTCTAGGTTGTCGAAAATTGACAGTGTACCAACCTCCCCTCCAACAACAACTCCTGGAGTGTAGTCAGCTGATCTCAACCTGGAGGTCGTTCAACAGCCTTTACTAACTCAAGGGGGGTCGGTGGAAGGCTGATTAAGCCGTTTGGTTTTCGACCACTACGACCCGGGTTCGATTCCCGCATTGGACACTTTTTTCTGTTAAAAAAAAAATGCTCCAATGGCCCCCGATTCTTGCAAAATTTCAACCCCACCAGCAAGTGCAAGTAACCAAACGGGGGGGCTCTGGCACATTTGTAAGTGCAAAGTCGAACTTCTTTTCACATGTGGTGCGCTTACAGTAAAAGCAGTCGCTAACTACCCACCATGATTATCATGGCTTTGAGATAAGAAAGAAGAAGACTAACTAAAAAAAAATTCTCGATTTGACATCCAAAGTAAAGTGAGAGAGATGTTGCTGCCGTGGTTGTACAGATTGAGAATATTGGTGACGAAACAGATGAATAAAATAGGATTATAAACACAAGGTAATAAGACCAAATAAATAAATAGTGTGTGACGTTTCGGTAACAAAATTGTTACCATCTTCAGACAAAAGTACTGAATAAATACTGAATATATATACTAATACTGAAGTACATTCAGTACTTTTGTTTGAAGATTGTAACAACGCTGTTACCGAAACGTCACACACTATTTATTTATTTGGATTTGATCTTATTACCAATGAAAATAGGATTACATACAGCAAATATCATTCTTCAATATTTCTCGCTTTAAACAGCACGTCTCAACGTGTTTGTCAGCATATGTGAACTTGTGCTGCCTTTATTAACCAGCACTTTCACACTACTTTCTACCCCATTAAATGATTATCATTGTGTGTTTTTGTATTAAGAACAAATAGTATCTCTTTTGAAATAATATTATTGCATGACTGACCGAGTGTATACTCAAGGATAAAACTTGAGAAAGTTGCACCTTTTACCATGTATATCGGGATTCAGACAATAACTCTGAAAGATATACACAGTGAACCTTTATTGAAGACACACGAAATAACCAAGTGTGAACAAAATTGCCTGTCTCTCCTTTGTAAAAAAAATATAAATAAATAAACAGACGACCGGCGACATCAAAGACTTTCCACTTCGATACGTTTTGTGCATGAATGCATATAAACCCCGAAGAACGTCAATATTGTTACGTAAAAAGAAAAATGGCGCATTCCAGAAGAGAATGTTTTAGAACTTTCTAGAAAAAATGTAGAAAAATCGGAGAACACCGGATTGGCCAATCAGTAGCGATTGCGCAATGCTCAAGCCTGGCGGCTTTGTGATTGGCTAACCAACCATGACCGTTCTGGAAAGATCTACTCCGGTATATATAGGGATGAGGAACTCATGCAAGGGAGTCGAAGAACGAAGCTACGTGGTGGACTCCAAGAAATCTGCTGTCTCAAGAGGTCGGACTGCTGCTTACCGCCGATGCCGCTGTACTTCCTGGAAGATTCTGGAAGGTTCTACGAACTTCTGTCTCCTGTTCTGCTCCTGCTTTCCCTCACTGTGCTGCAGTTGGTGAGTTTTTAACTGCTGTCTTCTTTATTGTTGTTTTATTTTTGCACTCTTCTGTAATTATTTTATCGATTAGGCTTAAATAAAATCCTAAAGATCCTTTGTACCCACGGAAGTTATTCTTTGTTAACCAACAACGCAACAATATTATATCAATACGATAACTATCCTTGATTATCGCTGCCATCTAGCGGGATAAATAACAATTGACCGTTTTCACATGTTTGTTTCAATATAATTCATGAAGAAGTCTTTCGACCACTGAGGCATTTGATTGATGTAGACCTCGGCCATCTCTGATAATCTCGATTGGATAAAATCTCATTGATTCGCCAAAATGTTCGAGACCGTTCTTCGATAATTTGCAGAGAGTACTTATAATTCAATTTAGACTTGGGCACCAGGATATCCTTGTCTTAAATATCAGGTTCTAGATCATGGGTAAACATCTCCAAGACAGTGGAGTTCCATCATTAATGCAACGGTATTTCTCGGCATAAATAAAAAGGTCGAATAAGCTAGGATGATATATCTGGGCAGTAGACTAACCTCCATAGCATAGCACGGTAGCTTTGGCCTCAAGAAAATTGTCTCTGGGTTCGATCTTATTCTTCTTTATTGTTTTCCAAATAACTTTATTTGGTGCCGCTCCAAAATCACTTTATTAGGTACCGCTCAACAAGAGAAACCTAGTTTATGATAATTGAAACAATGAATAATATGTGAGTTATTCACATATCAAACAAAATGTTAACGCGGGATTAAATCCCGGTTAATGACTGTCGGGAATCGAGGGTGTTACCCATTCGTCCACCGAGCCGCTCAAAAAGAGCAACCTAGATCATCATATTTACAAACACTGTGGGGGATGGTTATGTACAGGGGTTCATTTACAATTATAATTTATATTAATTTATATTGATGTCGTTGGGTCCTCAGGTCCTCGGGGAAATTGTTCTTGGGAAGGTTTTGTCTGGTTTGTTTGATATTCAAAGTGGGTTTGCCTTATTGTTTGGTTCAAAATCACATTAATAGGTACCGCTCAGCAAGATCAACCTAGTTCATGATAATTGAAACAGTGAATAATATATGTGAAGGTTATTCACATATTAAACAAAATGTTAACGCGGGATTCAATCCCGGTTCATGACTGTCGGGAATCGAGCGTGTTACCCTTCCATCCACCGACTTTATTATTATACCATATTGTTGGAAAAACTATCGTTTGATATTTATTTTCTATTGAAGAGATAAATGGTGCTTGCCGGTGTGTGGAGAAAGTGAATAACATTTGTGACTTTGAATGTATATAGAAGTGTATTAGTTAATTTGTAAAATAATTAAGATCATACGGTACACAAGCGTGTATGCTACGTTAAAGGTTGTTAGATACTGACTGAAGGGCAGAAATGCCTGATGGCTTATGATTACATTAATAAAAAAAGAAAAGAATCTCATCTCCAGAAACCTGTTATATTATTTTAATGGCTATTCAAGTTGATTGAAAGATTAAATTCATAAATTCATTTGCCATCTATCGATAAAATGTGTAACAAATAAATTTACCTGAAATGTGTTTCTTTTCAATAATATCATCAAATATTATCTCTACAGATATGTTTAAATAGAATGAGGCAATTATCCTGTGCTACAGGTGCGCCCATCGGGTTTATAAAACAATTAAGCAATTTACTCAATAATAACGGATCCTCGTGGCTTACTTATTGTAATGATCCTGATTCACTAGGGAATGCTATCCCAGGAATATTAAGAACTGCGATAGAGCAAACAATACAAAACGACTTAACAAGAATAACCCAATCAAAGTTATATTCCCACTATAGAGATATATATACAACGTTTACCACCGAAGAATATTTCTTAAGTGAACTCCCTTTTCCTGTCATCAGATTAATCGCACAATTTAGAACCCTTTCAATTTTTTTCAGAGAACATCATCTGATTTTTTTTAGGCGTGAAGACCTGAAATGCACTTTCTGTGGATCAGGAATAACAACGGAGATGTTGCACTACTTATTTGACTGTGCTGCTCTGTCTGAGGAAAGACGAAAACTAAATGATAAAACGGGGCAACTTTGTCCTTCATTTCCGGCACTAACTAATGAAATATCAAAGAATAGGTATATAGCGATGGCGATATTTGGATTCCACAAGACTATATCCCGGAAAAAGGCCACACAGTGTTCTCCCCATTCCTTGTGAACTGGCGAATCCTGTATAGGGCGAGAGGCCCTAAATAAAGGCTTTGTTGTTGTTGTTATCTCTACAGAAACTTACTGCAATGATATGTTATTGAATGAGAGGGCTTGTCTCAGCAGTGGTAAACATTCTCATTCATTAACTTATATTATTGCAGTAAAGTCTGTAGAAATAATACTTGATGATATTATTGAAAAGAGAAACACATTTCCAGTAAATTTATTTGTAACAAATTTTATTGATAGAAAGATGGAGATATTCTCTATATCATTGCCATTAAGATTGAAGTGTATAAAAAGTGGTCTTGAGAGAGCCAAAAAACGGATGTCTATATAAAGTATTCCAACAACTGCCGCTACACGGCGCCACTAATCTGTTATAACATGGAACGACGTCCGCGCCAACTAACCCCGCCTCTTTTGGCGCGTCGTTTTGGACTAAATTTAGGGTTGTCGCCGCTGTCGCTGAGAAGATTGCAATGACGGAACTGGAAGACGATGATTTCGAGGTAAACATGACCTCCAAACAATTCCCCTTATACCTTATTTTTACCACTCTAACCTCTACTTCACCTCACTTTTGTCAACATTTACCAATACCCCCACTTTTCCCCTCGGATAGGCCTGTGAAAAAAAAAATCGGAAATCATTTTTTTAAAAAAATCATATCAATATAATAATTATATATATAAATATATATATTTATTTTATTTTTTAAAATACAAATAAATAAATGATAATTTAAATATTATTATATTTGACTAAGAAAAATGCTTTTATAATCTAGACTTTTGAAAATTTTGTTTCATTTGGCATAAGGTTGTTTTAAAAATCGTTACGCGCGCGCGTTTTTTATCAAATATTTTTTAACATTAAAGACATTTTTAATCGTAAGTATTTTATAATTTTTTAAATAATGTTTTTTTTTTTTCAACCTCTTGTGCGTTATTAAAAATGTCTATTGATCGACATTTAAAAATATAAAATTTCATCAGATTCACCCAGGTTACTGAAGCGTAGAAATTTCATATTAATTTAAAACAAAATAACAAAAATAATTTATATTAAATACAGTATTTATTTTCATATTAAAAACTAATTAAAAAAATAAATAAATTATGCCGGTAATTCATTTAAAGAAATATTTATGATATCCACATATTATGTGTCCTTTTAAAATTTATTTTAACGGCATAATAATATTCATAGCCAAATTCAAGAATGTAAAATAATTAGCCTAAAAATTATTTTTGTATATTTGTAAACAATCCACAATATTTTCTATTATTCACAGAGTATATTTAATAGCTATCATTATATAAGAAAAATATAAATGATAAATTTAAAATTTGACAAACACGATACTTATGAAGTTACAGAAATATATTTAAAATATAATTAGAATCGTATTACACAATATTAAAATTACCTAATGAGGTTATCAGACATCTCTTGCACATCTTAGAACAGAATCGTCTGCCGAAATTGGCCAGTGCTGCCAGATTGCGACATTACTCGGTGGAGTTCAAAATAAATATAAACAAACTATTACATCATCTACATTTGCCTTTTCCCGCCTACCTGAGACGTTTAATCTCTTATATAAAATACCTACAATACACATCTACATGTTATTGACAAAATTATTATAATTTTTATCATGATGTATAATTTTATTTTTAGCCTTTTAGCATTGTACAAAACGAAATTAAAAATAACCGTTATACATTTAAATTGATGTGTAGAAAAGGGGAAAAATCGGTAACGAAAAACAGCTTAACTCAAAACATAGTATATGTAGATATCCCACAGAATTTCTTGGTCAAATATTATGTTAAACTATCTCAATAATCGTTGATATTTAATTTTAAGCGGAATTTACTGTTTTGTATAAATATAAATGATAAATTATTAGCAGTAATACACTGGTTTGTAGTTTTTGAGTACCATCTAATAAGATTAGTTTTAAACTCAAGCAGTAGAATAAATTTATATTTTACACATAATAAAATTAAAAAAAAAAAAAACAGGAAATCGTTTGAAATAAGCCAATGTTAGCTATTACTTCTTAAAATACCAAATTTTCTAAAATAAAAATAACAGTTTTTAAAAAATATATTAGCAACCGAAATTTAAATATAAATATAACGAAGTAAATAAATTATAGAATAATATATTAATAGTTATAATATATAGATTATAAAAAAATATATAATATGTTTTCAAAATTAAAATTTGAAAGAAAAAAAAGTTATCAATAACTTTCAGCGTAGCCTCGGCTGTTATTCGTCATTATACTGGAATTAAAGTGAAAAATAGAAGAGGAAAAATATAATGGGAAAAATTATTCATTTTTAGTCTTTTTATTTTATCTTTGATTCAAATAAATGACGCGTAACTGCTGAAGCGTTTATTAATTTTTAAAAATGGTTATAGAGAGAAAAATTTCGAAAACAAATTTATATATACAGTTTAACATTGTTTTACATTGTGAAAAATGAAATAGTACAAAAGTGAAATTGTACTGGATTCAGGTGGATAAATTAAGATAATCTCCTAATCGTTCAACTAAAAAAATCAATGGATAGTTCATGGAATAATTTAAAAAAATCAATGAATAGGTCCTGGAATAATTAAAAAAAAACCAATGAATAGTTCCTGGAATAATTAAAAAATCCAATGAATAGTTCCTGGAATAATTAAAAAAAATTAAATGAATAGTTCCTGGAATAATTTTAAAAATCAATGAATAGTTACTGGAATAATTAAAAAAATCAATGAATTGTTCCTGGAATAATTTAAAAAATAAATGAATAGTTCTTGGAATAATAAAAAAAAATCAATGAATAGGTCCTGGAATAATTTTTAAAAATCAATGATTAGGTCCTGGAATAATTTTAAAAAATCAATGAATAGGTCCTGGAATAATAAAAAAAACTCAATGAATAGGTCCTGGAAAAATTAAAAAATAAATGAATAGTTCCTGGAATAATTTTTAAAAATCAATGAATAGGTCCTGGAATAATTTAAAAATCAATGAATAGTTACTGGAATAATTAAAAAAATCAATTAATAGGTCCTGGAATAATTAAAAAAATAAATGAATAGTTCCTGTAATAATTAAAAAAATCAATGAATAATTCCTGGAATAATTAAAAAAATTAATTAATAGGTGGTGTGTGTGTTTGTGTGTCCTGGAATAATTTAAAAAACTCAATGAATAGTTCCTGGAATAATTTTAAAAAATCAATGAATAGGTCCTGGAATAATTTTTAAAAATCAATGAATAGTTCCTGGAATAATTTAAAAAATCAATGAATAGTTCCTGGAATAATTTTAAAAAATAAATGAATAGTTCCTGGAATAATTTAAAAAATCAATGAATAGGTCCTGGAATAATTAAAAAAATCAATGAATAGTTCCTGGAATAATTTTAAAAATCAATGAATAGGTCTTGGAATAATTTTAAAAAATCAATGAATAGGTCCTGGAGTAATTAAAAAAACTCAATGTATAGGTCCTGGAATAATTTTAAAAAATCAATGAATAGGTCCTGGAATAATTTAAAAAAATCAATGAATAGGTCCTGGAATAATTAAAAACTCAATGAATAGTTCCTGGAATAATTTAAAAAATCAATGAATAGTTCCTGGAATAATTTAAAAAAATAAATGAATAGGTCCTGGAATAATTAAAAAAAATCAATGAATAGTTCCTGGAATAATTTAAAAATCAATGAATAGTTCCTGGAATAATTAAAAAAAAATCAATGAATAGGTCCTGGAATAATTTTTAAAAATCAATGAATAGGTCCTGAAATAATTTTAAAAACTCAATGAATAGTTCCTGGAATAATTTTAAAAATCAATGAATAGTTCCTGGAATAATTTAAAAAATTAATGAATAGTTCTTGGAATAATTTTAAAAAAATCAATGAATAGTTCCTGGAATAATTTAAAAAATCAATAACTAGTTGATATTTATTTCTACATATGCCGTAAGCCATCAGCAACTTTTAGTTTTGCACGATCAGGAGATGCCTTTTTTATTAATATATATTAAGATTGGAAACAAACCCACAACACCAGCTTTGACAAACTGTAAAGCGTCTACCTGGAGACAAGATTTCAGTTTAATTGACTGTTCAGCCCATGACGGACTTTAATTCCATGAAATCCACAAGGGATCTAATACAATCTGTTGAAGAGGTGTTTATCTGGCAGAATGGCTAGGCCAAATATATAGCCAAAATGGACACTAATGGACAAAATTTAAGGAAGTGGAAAAATCTTTGATGTCGCCGGTCGCCTTTTTTTTTTTTTTTTTGAAGGAGACAGAGGCAATTTTTTTGTTTACACTTAGTTACCTCGTGTGTCATCAATAAAGGTCACTGTAATATCTTTCAGAATTATTGTCTTAATCGCGATATTTATGTTAAAAGGTAAAACTTTCTTAAAGTTTTGTCCTTGTGAGTGTACAATAACGTATTTATTTCACATAAACAAATACGTTTTTGTATCTTGATAAAGGTTGACGTTTAGCTAACTGTAATATTAGTAAACAAATTCACTTTTTATACAATATAAATGTCTTTTATATATACACCCATACCTCGCTTTGCGTCGGGGTTACGTTCCAAAAAAACACGACGCAAATTGAAACGACGCAAAGTGCAAATATGTGAAGGCGCAATCAAAAACAAAGGTGTTGCCATATTTTAGGAAAAAATTTAAAAAAAAAAATAAAAAATTAAAGACTCGAATCCAAAACAACGCAACTTCGAAAATCTAACGACGCACAGCGAAAATCAGTAAAAATTAAGCAGCGACGCAACTTCGAAAAAAAAACGCAAAACGAAACGACGCAAAGCGAGGTATTGGTGTATTTTATTTATTTGTGGAGTGCTCTATATTAAAAACAAGCAATATATATGTGTGTTTGTATGTGTATTTGGGTATGTGTACGTATGTGACAGTTGCTAAAGGATTATGGTAAGCCGACAAACTCTCAGTAAAACAATGAACAGCAAACATCCACCGCTCCAAATTCCCATTTGTCTTCCTAAATGTTTCAGGTAATTAGTGCGGGGGGGGAAACACGGGAATTTCTAAATATACTCCTCTGTGTTCTAGATGGTATCTTCTGCCAGTTATTTAGGGAAACCACCGTTATAATGACCTAATGTTGCTTTACTCCATTTATTGTTGTTGTTGTTGTTTACTTGACAATGACAATTGAAACAAATTTTATTGATTTCTTGTTAATAATTTACATTAAAAATGGAAATGAACTAAAATACAGATGATCATGCGGGAGGATGTGCCCCGGCGAGTGAGCCTTCTTTCCCAGGCGATGAGCGGGGTCCTCCGGTCAGCCCAACCTGTTGTTTACTTGGTGGTAGCTTGCAGAACCATTTTTGTCAACAAATTATAAAGGTCACCTCTCTCGTCAAAATAGACGCTCAAAATAAACACTTATAGATTAATATACTCCCGGGAAATTTTCCATCTGTATTTTTGAACGTAGATTTCACCTAGCTATTCTACGAGCGAAACACTTTTTAGGCAAATGGTGAAGATTTCCAATTGATCTCTTCTGGATCTCATGTAATCAGAGCCCGCTGTGGACTGACCAAGGCCGTTAGTCCGAAACGATGGCTTGCAGGTGGATGCTTCTCAGTTTGCCAGTGTTGTTGTGACTTTGTCACCGATCTGAGTTCGCTAATTTGTGGTGACGGTCAATAGATGGCGCATGGTTTTAGTGTCTATTTTGACGGGAGAGGTGACCTTTATTTTTTTAGATCAATTTCCTCCTGGAAGAAAATGTCTATATATATAGCAAAATCTTGTAAAACACCTTTATTCCTGTACATACACCACACAAAAGGTAGGTGGAGTGATAAACAAACCTCTCAAACCATCAGTGTTCTCCGAAGAAATTTGGCGTGTCGCCATACGAACACACTATTGGGGAGATTAAAGATATTTTGATCTAAAATTGGCATTTTAAAAATACACTCATTGACAAAATTTAAGTTGTACCTTTAAGCATGTATATCGGGATTCAGACAATAACACTGAAAGATATTACAGTGGCCTTTATTGAAGACACACGATAAAACGAAGTGTGAACAAAATTGTCTCTGTCTCCTTAAAAATATATATATATAATAGACGACCAACGATATCAAAATATGAGACTTTCTTAACTTTTGTCTTAAAAATATACCTTCTTCTTCAATTAAAAAGAAGCGGTAAATGATCCCTTTAGTGGTTCTTAAACGTACAGCCTTCACCATGCTGACGAGGGCCAATAGCTCGAAACACGTACCTGGTTGGCTTGATAATTCAGGAAAGAGTATTGGTCCAATTTTAAGAAATAAATACTAAACCTCCAGTTATTATTTTTTCCCCCTAATAAAAATGACAGAGGGCTTTCAGTTATACAATCAGAAGGTTTTATTGCGTCGTTTATAGTGGCAGAGAAGCGCGGCTTTTATTTTAATAATTTTGTTTTTTAAATATCGTAATACACCTATCCCCCGATTTACACGGTACTTTTTTACACGTTTTTTACACGTTAAATGCTACTGTGATTGAACACATGCGCTGTGTACACATCTCACGAGGAATCCCGAGCTTATGTGCTGACTACATCTTTTAACCTGTCAATGCTTTTTATTTTTATTTCTGTGTACACCTATCCCCGATTTACACGTTTTTCTCAGGAACGTATCTACCGTGTAAATCGGGGGATAGGTGTAGTTTTATAACATCCGTGAGTACGCTATGGTTTGTAGAATTTAAAAAAAAATTCATTAAAGTCTTGTGTACGCAGACTCCTATTCGTTATTAACGTGGGTGACATTTTGACACCAGCTGTCGTCTGTTTAAATTTAGAACGGTCAAGGTTATTTATAGAGCAGACGAGAACTGTAGGGAAGATGGATCGTCTGGTGACACGTTGTTACTTATCGTTTGCTTGTTTAAATTTCGCGCCTCTTCTAAAAAGACACGTCTGTTTAGAATTTATCTTTTTCTTATCTTGTTAAAAAAAAAAGAAACAAACTCTTTAATCTCATTGCTGTGAGAAATCTTGGTAAATATGTAAATATTGTGGCTATGTAGAAAAGTTATTAAGAGATACTCGAAAGCTCTAGCTTTTAAACGAATACCTGCCGATAGTTAGCTACATGTAAAAGTTGCGATATATGTATAAATATCGCATTACGAAATGAGAAAATTGATTAAAAATGACCTTCCTTGAAAAAAAAAGCGACAGACGTTCAAATAAAGAATAAGTAAAGTTGAAATGGCTAACCAATAATATTTATTTATTTTGAAAATAAAGCAATCCATAAATAGATCTTTAATTAAACATTTGTTGTAGTTGCGTTGACATAAATACGTTGTACCTTGAAAAAGGTTGGCATTCAGCCAACTGAAATATTGGTAAATAAATTATTTTTGTGATTCAATATATGACTTTTTAATTAAATAGTATTTTATGTGGTTTTTATTTACATTTCAATGAATATGTAAAGGCATTTTTTTTTCTATTTTTTTTTAGAGCCTATCTTCTTTTCCGTGTATGTCAGCAAGGAATTTGATACGGAGTTAGGATACATGCTGAATTTTCATCTGTTGTCTCATTTTCATAGATTCCTTTAACATAAAATTGAGAAAGGATTTATTTATTTATTTCAACACACAAAACGCGATATCACGGCTAAGGATAATTGCGTCTATTTACATTTTTTTTAAAACAGAAACAGTTATAAACATATTATACATGAAAAGTAATAAAAAATTAAAAAGAGAAACAATAATATATATTAGGAACCTGAACCTTTCAGGTTAGAAAGATAATCATAAATATATTTACAAAAATAGTTTAACCTATGATAATTCTCTCTGCTATTTACAAATTGATATAGATCTACAACATTGTCTGTTGTCTAGCGGTGAAGAAGAGTGTACATTCCAGCAGTAGGTGTCTTGAGTCCTAGATTGAGAAAGGATGGTATTCGTGTATCAAAAAGAGGCACCTCTCCCTTTTTATCCAATTCGACCGATAACTCCCCTCTCGTAGAATGTTATGAAATCGAAGACTCCTATGTACTGATGAGGGCCATAGCCGGAATCCATGGTATACAGGATAGAACCATTCGCGAGTTAACTCATTAAACTACGTTCCGACACAAACCATGGTTGTTTTTGTCTGAATTTGTCAAAATGGGTGTTGTGGCTTCATCATAGCTCTTAACGTTCTGTAATGGAGTCATGGACCCCAAATGCAATTGTTTTAATGCATTTTTTTTTTTTTTGAAGGAAACGGAGTCAATTTTGTTCACACTTGGTTATCTCGCGTGTCTTCAATAAAGTTCATTGTAATATCTTTCAGAATTATTGTCCCGATATACATGTTTAAAAGGTAAAAACTTCCTTAAGTTTTGTCCATGTCAGTGTATTTCTGAAAGGGTTGAGTATTTTGGAGACTTCGACAATTTTTTTATTCTTTTTTTAAAGGAGTAACTGATAGTTTTATCGAACAATCCTTTGTTGTTGTTGGATATATCGGTTTTGCTCTTCATTTGGAAAAATAGGTGCCGTTGCCACGTTAGTCACCTTGTACCAGAATTTGGTCGAATATTCCAAGGGTCCAGGGGGGACCGCAGGGAGGTGTGGTCGGACTTCTCCCCCCCGAACAATCCTTTATATTTGTTAATTAAAAAGTTAATATATTTTTATTGAAAATATTTTTTTTTTGCTATAATGAAGCCAAACGAACTTTTTTCTCAACCCAAAAAACAGAAATATATGCTCTCTATATTTTGATTCTGTGAATTGAAATAAAAAATAATAATAAATATGACACCCTATTTTATATATCTAAAAACTACAAATTAGTTATAAAAGTAAAAAAGACGAATTTCAGTAGGTTTCTTTTATTAAAATACGACAAGCTTTCAAGCCTTAACTCTTCCTCAAATCTGAGAAAGGGCTAACAATCGAAAGCTTGCTGAATATTCATAAACATATTGCAACTCAAGAGAAAGATATTACAT